>CM046029.1:24658064-25030276 GCA_025215565.1 Flaveria ramosissima | reverse complement strand
TAAATGTTGTGCACTTATTACCAATCGAAGTCGTGAGTTTGTCATATTGTCTCGCAACTTAACGTTAAGAAAAGAAAGTGGAAAGAAAATGTAAATTAGTCACGTTTCAGAGTTTTTTAACTTGAGAAAATGAGAGAAAGTGGAAGGAAAACTTTTTTAATTATAATCACTCCTAACTTTCCTTTCAAATTGAATGGTTTTGAAGAAAAGGTGACCAAGTCAATTATAAGAACTTGTTAGTTGTTATTTTACTCTCAAACCTCAGTTAGTTAGGAGATACTCATATATATCAACATTATTGCTTGCTTTATTTTCTGAGATCATCGCCTATATCAAAATTGCTAGAAATCCTCTTTAGTTGTCTCATCATCCTCATTTTTTTTCAACAAATAGTTCCCATATTCTCCACATGTAGGTAGCAATCTTTTTTAGTTCTCATTCATATAAGAGTTTTATTTTAATGATATTTTCTGCAACCTATATGTTTTCTATTATTAAAAACATATTTCAATGATACAACAAATTCTTTATAAAAGGTATGACCAAACTTCAATTGTATTTTTGTAGGAACTGTTCGTCAAAAGTTAACTATCACTTGAATAAATTTCAATACAATACAATAATAAAAGAAATCAGTAAATTACAATACAAATTACAACTGAAATAATTGAAAATCTATGAATTCAAAACACGAAAACTAGTTTCATGACTAAGGCTTCGTGTTTAACATGGGTCCCTAAAAACAACGTATGAGTCTCCCAAGAGAATACGAATCTTTCCCAGTGTACAACCGGCGAAGCTGTGTGAACAGCTAGGGATGACTCTAAACTCGAAATAATAGCCTGTAGTAGAAAGGAAGATTGCTAAAATTTTAGAGAAATAAGAGAGAGATCAAGTATGAGGATGTTAGTGTTTTTTTAGTGTGTCTAGTAACTAAATATCACATTGTCTTTACAGTGAACCCAAAGTTGAAACACCCTTCAAGTAATTAGTCAAAAATTAAATTTAATTTTGAAACATTCAAATGTTCTAATTCAATAAGTAAATACCCAAAGTTGTAACACTTAAATTGAATACAAAATGAAGGTTGTATCTAAAATTAAATTACCTTTTATTTATTTATCTTCACATAGTATAAAAATTTCAAGAATCCACCACATGTGAAAGTAAAGAAAGCCTTATTGTTGGATCTAGAAAGGCTGGTGCAACCAAAAACAAATCACTTAGACTATTTTGGTGCGACTAATAAAGGACTTCCGAAGCTAAGTGTGGAACTTCCGAAGGAAAAGGAGCTCTTCCGAAGACAAAGTGTAATATCAACTTCCGAAGGAAAACTCCAACTTCCAAAGACAAAGTATTCACTTCCGAAAATCAAGACTTAGAGTGAAAGATCAGAAGTCAACTTCTGAAGTATGAAAGAAGTCCTCAAGGCTCGGAAGTATAGAAGCCTCTTCCGAAGTATAAGTGGCTTTGGAAGAACTTGTTCTTCCGAAGCCAACTTACCTTCGGAAGACACTACTATTATCCAGTGGACATAAGTATGATCTCTCTGACACTCCGCTGCAGACCTCTGAGATACTGCATGGCGTTTTCTCAAAAGCCATGTAGTTTACCTTACTTTATTCCACTGTTTACCTTTATCAGTTAGTACAGTTGCCAACTTTAGTTGGAGACAAAAGGTAAGTCATGGACATGTCATGACTACCATATCTTAGATAATACTTTATCTAAGATACATTAACTTTAGCATTGTAGTATATGCTTTAGTCTTAGGTTTCCAGCTAGTATCAAAGTATATCCGGCTGTAGGATCTAGTATACATAGTTTCTTATTGTAACTCTTGTTTTATGTTTGTAAGAGTCTTGTAATATTTTGAGTTGAGAATTAATATATACAAGTGCCTTGAAAATTATTTCTTTGTGTTCTTTGCTACTTATTATATTATTATCAACTCTTAGAAAAGATTCTACTTCATCTGATCTGAGTGTTGTATAAGTGAGTTGAGAGAAATCCAAGTGTTAAGTGACAAAACCCGATCCTGCAATTGGTATCAGAGCTTTTTAGGCTCTTGATTGTGAGATCTTACCATCCTAATCAACATGTTTTTCACTCCTCCTTACACCACACTCAAAATGGCCCTCAACAAGTCTGAAGTAGAGATGGGGACGATGACTAAAGCACCCATCATCACCCCTGAAAACTTCAGGTCATGGAGCAGACGCATGGAAGGCTTCATCAGGTATCAAGACAGCAAGATGTGGCAATCTATTGTCAATGGCCCATATAAGCCAAAGGTGGCTGGTGGAAACGGTGCCATGATAGAGAAAGCCGTTGAAGACTACTCTGATGAGGACCGGAAGAAGCTGGACATTGACAACAATGCTATGACTGTTCTCATGACTGCAATTCTCAACTCCATCATGGTGGGGTTTGAGCGTTGCAAATCAGCCAAAAAACTATTTGATGCACTTGCTCACATGTACTCCAACTCCAATGACTCCAAGAAGGACTCACTGAAGTAGCAGTTCGAGAACTTCACCTACATTGCTGGAGAGACCCTCAGCCAGCAATACTTCAGGTACATAGATCTTATTTCTTCCCTTCAGTCTGTGGTAATTGCTCTTGAACTTAGAGACCTCACAAGAAAGTTCATGAGTGCACTCCCCAATGAGTGGACGTTCTACTGTGTCTCCATCAAGAGAACAGAAAATTTGAACACCCTCACCATGACCGAACTCTATGGCATCCTTGATGGATACCATTTGGAAATGGAAAACAAGAGAGGCCATCAGACAAGCAGACCCTTGAGTCTTCCTGCTAGCAACGCTTTAATGGTTGCTGAAGGCTCAGGACCCTCCCAACCTCAACAGTACTTGACTTACACCCAACAGCCATCCTGTTCTTCTGGGCCATACATCATATTTCCTGAGACTCCAAGGTCTCAACAAGCTCAGCAAAGCTCTTTTCAGGACAGCTGTGCTTTTGTCTCAGGAAGTGGACACTCTAGTGATTATCAGTATTGCTTTGATGATCTAGAGTGCTTCAGCCTAGATGACGTGGAATACGTGGACATAGTCCAACAAATGGCTCTCTTAACCTACAGAGCAAAGAAGTTCTTCAAGAGAACTGGAAGTCAATTTCCCCAGAACCCAATCAATAGCAAATTTAGGTTTGACAAAACCAAGGCCAAATGTTACAACTGTAACCAACTTGGTCATTTTGCAAGGAAATGCAAGGCTCCCAAATCTAATCTGGGAACCCCACAGGCCTCCACACATCCCTCTACACCAAAGCCCATTGGAAAGTCAACAGAGACAACTGTAATGGCTCAAGAAGTTGACTGGAGCTTCATGGTACAGGATGTGACTCCTGCTCAAGCACTCATGGCCGGAACAGATGACAATAAGGTATACGAACATCTCTGTATTCCGGCCTGTATTGCTAAGGTTAAATTGTATCAGGACTACAATATGGAGATTAAATCAGATATTGAGTCTTTAAATGTTTTAAAATCTGATTTTAAAAGGGCTGAATCTGACTATCAAAGAAAAATTAAGGAGTTGGAGAAAACTGTGTCCTTGTTAAAACATAAACACACAAACTATAAGACTCAAATAAAGGATTTAATATCCAAATTGTCTAAGGCTCAAGCCCAGCTTGTCACAACTGAGGCTCAAGCCAGGAAGTATGCTATTTCTGAGCAAAACTTCCAAGCCATTCTTGCATCATCCTCTCACTCAAAACTTTGTTACCAAAACAAAGGTGGGTTGGGAACCAATGAAATTGCTCCACCACACTCTTATGAGTCTATAAGACAACCAAGGTGTGGTACTGAAGAGCAAGAGGTTCCATCTGCTGACCCACCTTCTCATGAGTCAAAGAGTGATGCAACTATGGAGACCATCACAGGGAAGAACCAGGTAATTTTACCCTCTCCTACCAGTGATGATCAACCCCTGACCACCAAAACCAGAAGAAGCGGAGCTAAGGCAGCCAGAAAAACTACCAAGAAAGTGGCTGAGTCTAAGCTGAAGATAGACCCAAAGCAAAAGGGTATATTCATCTCAGCTGGATTCCAGGTGGTAGAAAATTCTGATTTAGGAAAGGAGTGTAGTACCAGCACTCTTGTCCTACCAACGGATCAGAAGTTAAAGGGAAAGGTTGCTGATGAAGAGAAAAAGAACAAGAAACATCAATCCTCAAATTCCCAAAAGATTACCATTGCATGCATAATATGTGGTCTGCAAAACCACATGGCCAAAGATTATTACTACAATCCTGCAAGCACACATTATGCAAATAATGTTAAAAAGGAAGGAGTCAGGGAAGGTTTCTCATTTGGACCATATTAGATGGTTCAAGTGATGAAAATGGGAAAGCTTGTTTCCGAAGCAAGGTTGCTTTCGGAAGAAAGTCATTCTTCCGAAGGGAAAATGGCTTCGGAAGCTAAAGCTGTCAAGACTCAAAAGAATAAAAGAGTCCCCTTGAAACCATCCCAGAAGAAGACTACTTTGGAAGAAAAGGTGGTGAAGGCTTCTTCCGGAAAGAAAGAAGCTTCGGAAGAATGCCAAGCTGCAAAAGCTTCAACAAGCTCATCCTCCATGATCAACCAAATGATGGAATGGAAGATCAAGGAAGATGCTGCAGCCCAAACCTCTTCTTCAAAGACATCCATTGAACCCCTATGCATAAATTTTGGTTCAATTATGTCACTATCATTGAAAGAACCCAAGACCAACAAGGCTTGGGTTTCCAATCAAAACTAATCATCTCATCTTACGTGCAGGGACATCCATATGACAAGAATAACAATGTTTGGATTGTGGATAGTGGATGCTCCAGGCACATGACATGGAACAGATCTCACCTTCAACAATTTCAACATTATGATGGAGGTCCTGTCCAGTTTGGAGGTGAGGCCGGAGGATATATTTCTGGCAGAGGAAGTATATCCAATGGAAAATTAAAAGTTGACAAAGTTCACTTTGTTAAACAGCTTGAATACAACCTGTTAAGTGTTTCTCAGTTCTGTGATCAAAAGCATCAAATGCTTTTCACAGAACATGAGTGCATTATCCTCAAACCCGGAATGATAATTCCTCAGGAATTGGTGCTTCTTAGATCTCCCAGGAAAGGGAATATGTACAAGATGGATATGAACAAGTATCATGCTTTCTTTCCAAAGCTGATGGTGATGAGTCAACAATATGGCATAAATGAATGTGTCATGTAAATTTTAAGACAATGAATAAATTGGCTAAAAATAACCTGGTATATGGTTTGCCTAAAAAGGAATTTTTCTTCAAAGATAACTGTGTTGCATGCCTTAAAGGGAAGCAACACAGGGCATCTCATAAATCCAAAGTTGTTAACTCCATCACCACTCCATTACACTTATTGCACATGGATCTATTTGGTCCCACAAGTATAATGAGCATTGGAAGGAAATCATATTGCCTTGTGATTGTTGATGATTTTACTAGATTTACATGGGTATTCTTTTTAAGAACCAAAGATGAAACTACTAAAACTTTAAATCGTTTATTCTTAAAATAGAAAATCAAATTGATCACAAGGTTAAAATCATTAGAAGTGATCAAGGGACTGAGTTTAAAAACCATATTCTTGACTCATTCTGTATCTCAAAAGGGATTGCCAGACAATATAGTACTCCTAGAACTACTGAACAAAATGGTGTTGCTGAGAGGAGGAACATGACACTTATTGAGGCTGCTCGGACCATGTTAGTTGATTCAAAGCTGCCTCTAACATTCTGCGCAGAGGCAGTCAGCACTGCATGCTATGTGCAGAACAGAGTTCTTGTAGTTAAGCCGCATGGAAAAACCCCTTATGAGCTATGGAACAAGAGGCCACTGTTCATTGGCTTCTTAAGGTCCTTTGGCAGCAGGTGTATCTGTTGGACCAAAAGAACCAATGAGCCGGATCAGAAAAACCTTTAAGTCCCACAGACGTCACAACAACTACTGAAGTCCACAACAGCTGAAGACAACAACTGATTACAAAGTCTGAAGACACAAGTGCTGAAGACAAAGTCTGAAGACAAGTGCTGAAGACAAAGTCTGAAGACAAGTGCTGAAGACAAAGTCTGAAGACAAGTGCTGAAGACAAAGTATCAGACGTTGTCACAACAGCTGAAGAGGACTTCTTCAGTAGTTGTGACGGTTTGCTTTCAGTAGTTTTATATTTTCTCTTTTCAGTAGTTTTGTAAAACGACTGAAGAGTTTGTTCTTCAGTCGTTGTAGTATCAGTAGTTTCTTTTCAGTTGTTTTATGTTTTATACTTAGCACTCTGACATGTTCTCAGTAGTTGTGAACATTTCAGTAGTTTATTAAGTATTAGTTATTTTTGTACTAGATCTGCTAGTAATCACCATCCCGTGATTACAGCAGTGATTGCACTCTATATAAGGAGTGCCAACCTTATTGTAACTGTGAATGATTTAGCAATAATATTGAGCATTATTGAAACATTCCTTATCACAGAAAAATATTCTCTCGCATTTGATTACAAGTAACAAACTCTTGCTATAATTTGACTAATTCTTCTTTTCATTCCGCTGCATTACACTCTAATACTTCAAACTTGTGATCGCTGATCCTGTCAAATGGTATCAGAGCCGGTTAATCATTGATCGATCTAATAATTGATCATTGAAACTGCTCTTCAAGATCCAAGTTTGAGTGAATTAGCATTCTTTTGCAAGAAACTGTTATAGAGATTGAATTTTCTGTGCTTTTAATCATTCATCCTGAGACTTATTCTTGGTTTTCATTGAGTTTGTTGTGGTGTGTCTAAATTTTTGCTTGAATAAAATTGTTTTTGGATCCAAAATGACTACTCCTTCCAATGATCCTCACAATACTGGTTCCTCAACCAAGCCTCCAATGCTGGTTAGGAATGAGTATAACGTATGGCAACGTCGTATGCTCCATCACCTGTCTGTTAACAGCTCAGGTTGTTGGACATCAGTGGTACATGGTCCACACAAGCCTATGGTGAATAACCCGGAAACCAATCAAATGGTTCCGAAGAGGAAGGATCAATACTCAGATGAGGATAAGAAATTGTTTGAGATAGATGCAAAAGCTCATGGAATTCTGGCCATGGCACTACCCAATGAAATTTATTCTGGGCTAATGCATTATGAATCTGCCCATGACCTCTGGAATGCCTTGAAAGAACAATTTGGAGGAACAGATGAGGTCTTGGCAAATAATAGAGAGATCCTTGCCCAACAATATGAGACATTCTCTCATAGGAAGGGTGAGACACTGACTCAACAGTTTGAGCGGTTCTCTTGTTTGATCTCTGAATTGAAAATGGTCAAACATGAGTATACTAATATTCAGATGAATAACAAATTTCTCAGATCACTGCCTAAGAGATGGGATACATATACCATTGTCCTACGCTCCAGTGCAAATTTGGACAAACTATCTCTCACCCAACTTCATGGGAAATTGCTCACATTTGAGAGAGAGATAGAACAAAAGAGAAAACTGTCTTCATCTGGTAAGCTCACTGAGGACTTTGTACCAGGCAACACTGCTCTGGTTAGTCATGAGTCAGAATATGCTTCATCTGAATGCCAGTATGATGAGCATATTAATTTCTCTTCAAACATTTCTGATTCAGCATTTGTGAGTGTTGATAGTCAATTTTCTGGGCGTAATAATGACAATCTATGCTTCATCATGGATGATCTCAAGGGGATTGCTGATGATGACTTAGAAGAGATGGATATTTTGAGCCAAATGGCCTTGATAAATATCAGATCTCAGAAGTTCTACAAAAGAACTGGAAGAAAGTTCCCAGGACTCTCTGGCAAAACCAAAGTTGGTTTTGACAAGAGTAAGTTGAGGTGTCACAGATGCCAAAGGCTTGGACACTTTGCTAGAGAATGTAGATCATCTGGATCTAATTCCTCTGCACCTTTTGTGACTTTTCCTAGCAATAGTCAACAAAACAAAGGGCAACATCCTGTCAATTCTAGTCATCAGTCTCAACTACAATCTCCTGCATATTTTGTTCCTCAGGGTCAAATGCCTTACCCTTACCCGTGTTATTACATGCCACAAACCAGTCAAGTTCAAGCTCCTATGGTACCACAACCTCATGCACTCCCAGAACCTCAACCATCTCATCAACCCCCTCAACCTCAACAACATAGCTTCTTCACCCCAGAAGTTGTTGATTGGAGCAGCTTGCCAGATGACATGTCTGGTCATGAACAACTGTTCACAAGTGCTGATCAACATGGTGGTGATAGTCCTTTTGGGAATCTGGCACTTATGGCTCTGGAATCAACTGAGGGTTCCTGCTCAACTGCATCATCTTCACAGGTAACTCAGGTATCTTCAGAGGCTAAAGCCAAGTTATGTTCTGAATCTTGCATTGCTGCCTTTGTCTCTATTAGAGAGGCAAATGTAGCATTAATAAATGAAAAACTTGAGTTTGAGAAAACAATTTCCAAAAGACAAGCTGAGTATGAGTCTGCTCTTAATAGTAAAAATGATGAGATTTATAAGCTTAAATGCCAATTAAATGATGAAAAGGCTAAGCTAGAGGTTATTCTGGAAGATCAGAAAAGTCTTAAAGAAACCCTTGCAGTCACCCAAGTAGAGTGTGATCGATGGGTACAATCATGCAAAGGTTTTGAGATGCTTCTTAGTAAGCAATCAGCTTCCAATGTGAAGTTTGGCATTGGTTATAATCACACTGCTCCTCCTACAGATTTTGCTCCAAGAGTAGAGGTGAAATCTGATGGAGAAAGCAATAACCAATCCACCTCATCATGTGATTCACTTTTTGATAAAGCATCATCAAAAGTTGAAGTCAGCATTAAGCCCTCTCAGAACCTATCAGCTAATGTTGATGGTTCAATTGCTGACACTCACATGATCAAAGAGTTGGTCAACTCAGGAGTTATTTCTGAAAGTCCTGAAAGGACTGGAGAGCAAGATTTAACTCCAGAAGTTCAAGCTCCAACTACTGACAGCACTGAAAAGAAGAAAACTGTCAGTAGAAAGAGTTTGAAGACTACTAAAGAGGAAGTCAAGAAAGCAAATAGTGCTTCCAATGTACTGAAGAGCAAGTCTTCAGTAGTTTCATCCTCTTTAGTTGATGATCAACATAAGATGAAAAAGAAACCATGTGAAGTATGTGGTTTGTTTAATCATCTCACTGATGATTGTTGGTACAAAAGAGGATCCAAACTCAAACATAAAGATGAAATTAAAGAGAAAATGGTTAAAATGAAAAATGAGTTTAAAGCACATTTGTACCAGCAACATCAAATCCTGTAATCCTTAAGCCCAAAAAGAAATCCAAAAAGGAAGGGGTTAAACAGGTAACAGCTGAGGTTGCTCAAAAGAAGAAGGTGCAACATAAGAACTTATCACACTCCAGTGCTAATATGTCTGAAGAGCTGAAAGCTTTATCACAAAATCAGACACAGCTGGTTATGATGGTTCAACATCTATTGGGAAGAGTCAACCAATTAGATGTTCCTATGTTGAATCCACAGAAAAGGAGGTCCAAGCCAAAGGATTCCTCTTCTCCACCATTCTCTTCCTCTCAAGCTGTTATTTCCAGCAAACTTGTTAGTCCATCATCTGTTGATGTGAATAGGCCCAAAACCAAAAAGGTTTGGGTCTCAAAATCTAACTAATTTGCTTTGTTCTGCAGGGTTCTTCAACATGCCACAGAGGCATCTGGTATGTAGACAGTGGAGGATCCATGCATATGACAGGAAACAGATCACTTCTTAATGACTACTCTCAAGGAAGGAAGGGATTTGTATCTTTTGGCAATGATGCAAAGGGTTACATCATCGGCAAAGGCTTTGTTTCCAATGGGGAAATAAAGTTTGATGATGTTAACCATGTGGAAAATCTCAAGTACAACCTCTTGAGTGTCAGTCAAATGTGTGACAAAGGCCATGTTGCTCTTTTCACAAGTCAGAACTGCCGGATTCTGTCATCCAAAGTTCTGAGTTTGATTGACAAGGTGTTGGATAAACACACTCTCCTTAAGGCCAACAGGACAGGAAGAGTGTATGCCTTAGATCTTTCTAAGAAAATAGATCTCAAAGGCCATCCTTGCCTAGTTTCCAAGGCTTCCCCTCAAGAATCTACACTATGGCATAGAAGGCTGGGTCATGTTAATCTCAAAAACATAAATCAGCTCATCAACCATGGTTTAGTAAGGGGATTGCCTATGAAGGAGTTTAAATGTGAAGATGACTGCATTGCTTGTCTAAAAGGAAAACAGCACAAAGATTCATTTCCCTCCATAGAAGAACCTAAGTCCACAGCCTGCTTACAGCTTTTTCACATGGATCTCTTTGGTCCTGTGAGAGTGATGAGTATGGCTAAGAAGAAATACTGTCTAGTAATTGTGGATGATTACTCCAGATTTGTATGGACTTTCTTCTTGCATTCAAAGGATGAAGCACCTCAGAAGATTATCAACTTTGTGTTGTATGTTGAGAAGCAGTATTCCCTCTCAGTCAAGTGTATTAGAAGTGATAATGGAACAGAATTTAGAAACAATACACTTGATGAGTTCTACCTCTCAAAGGGAATCAAGAGGCATTTTAGCATTCCAAGAACTCCTGAACAAAATGGAGTAGTGGAGAGAAAGAACAGGACCCTTATTGAAGCTGCAAGGTCCATGTTGGCTGACTCTGGATTGCCAATGACTTTTTGGGCTGAAGCTATCAATACAACTTGCTATGTACAAAATAGAGCTCTAGTGAATAAGAGGTTGATGAAAACTCCATATGAAGTTCTTCATCATTTGGCCCCTCTAATTTCATTCTTTAGAGCTTTTGGATGTCCTTGTTTCATTCTCAACACAAGGGATCAACTCCAAAAATTTGATTCTAAGGTGGATGCAGGATATTTTGTTGGTTATTCATCAACTTGCAAAGCATACAGAGTCTTCAACTGTAGAACAAAGATGGTTGAAGAGACTCTACATGTTAAGTTTAATGAATCTCCAAAGGACAAGATTCCACAAAACCCTGTGGAGATATTTGATTTGGACATACTACAATATGCTCCTCATCAAACTCCTGCTGTTGCTCCTGTCAACAGTTCTCCACCTGGTGGTACTGCTGGTGCTGATGATGATGATAGTAGTACTCACCTCTTTAGCTTTACTGATCAACTGCCTGATTCAGCTAGACCTGATGTTCTGTAGCTCCAGCAGCTCAATCCACAACAAATGCTGATGAGATTTCTACAACTTCAACTTCCTTTGAACTACCATCTACTGATTGGTTTCAAGGAAATACTTCACCATCACCATCTGTTGCTGCTGAGCCTGCTACAAACACTTGCACTGATCTCATTGTGTACCAAGATCTGAAGAATCACCCTATGTCTCAAATCATTGGTGATATCACTGATGGGGTATCAACAAGAAGTCAATTGTCAAATTTCTGCTTCTATGCTCTCTTCATTAGTCAGCAAGAGCCAAAGAATTATCACATTGCTTTAAAGGACAATGGATGGGTTGATGCCATGCAGCTTGAGCTTCTTCAGTTCAAGAAACAACAAGTGTGGGAACTGGTTCCTCTACCTCCAGGTAAGTGTGCAATAGGCACTAAATGGGTGTTTAGGAATAAGACTGATGAAAAAGGGCTTATTGTTAAGAACAAGGCCAGACTGGTTGTTCAGAGGTTTGCACAAGAAGAAGGTATTGATTATGATGAAACCTTTGCTCCTGTAGCCAGACTGGAAGCAATTTGATTGTTTTTAGCTTATGCTGCTTATCAAAATCTTAAAGTTTTTCAAATGGATGTCAAAAGTGCTTTTCTGTATGGGAAAATTAAAGAAGAGGTTTATGTATGTCAACCACCAGGTTTTGAGGACAACAAACATCCTAATTGGGTGTATAAGCTTGATAAGGCTCTTTATGGGTTGAAACAAGCTCCTAGAGCCTGGTATGAGACATTATCAAACTTTCTTCTTGAAAATAATTTTACTAGAGGCACCATAGATAAAACTTTATTCATTAAGAAAGCAGGGCAGCATAATCTACTTGTTCAAATTTATGTAGATGATATTATTTTTGCATCTTCTGATCCACAGTTGTGTGATGCCTTTACAAAGTTGATGCAACAAAAGTTTGAAATGAGTGCAATGGGGGAATTACAATTCTTTCTGGGTCTGCAAATCAAACAAAAGGCTGATGGAATTTTCATTCATCAGTCCAAATATACAAAAAATCTTTTGAAAAATTTGATTTACAAAAGTGTAAACCTTGTTCTACTCCCATGTGCAACACCACACAACTGGATACAGATCAGAAAGGTAAAGTGGTTGATGAAACACTTTACAGATGTATGATTGGGTCCTTGATGTACCTAACAGCTTCTAGACCAGATATTATGTTTGCTACATGTGTTTGTTCTAGATTTCAGGCTGCACCTAAGGAGTCTCATCTGATTGCAGTCAAGAGGATCTTTAGATATTTGCAAGGCACTCCATCTCTAGGTTTATGGTATTCTACTAGACATTCTGGTAAATTAGTTGCTTTTTCTGACAGTGACTATGCAGGGTGTAAGTTGACCAGGAAATCAACTTCTGGTGGATGCCAATTCCTAGGCAACTGTTTGATTTCTTGGCAGAGTAAGAAACAAACCTCAGTTGCTACATCAACTGCTGAAGCCGAGTACATTGCTGCTGCAAGTTGTACATCTCAGGTATTATGGCTTCAAAACCAATTATTGGATTATGGCATAACTGAGACTAAGACTCCATTGTTAATGGACAGTTCTTCAGCTCTTTGTATTGTCAAGAATCCTGTCCAGCACTCTAGGACTAAACATATTGAAATCAGACACCACTTTATTAGAGATTGTTTTGAAAAAGGTCTGATTGATCCAAAATTTGTTCCTAGTGCTGATGAGCTTGCAGACATTTTTACTAAGCCTTTGGATAGTTCAACTTTCCACAACCTGGTGTTAAGGCTTGGTATGCTGCAGCTAGAATAAGTGACAACTACCGATAATCTCAGTAATAAATACTGATGATCATTGGTAACCATGTCATATATAAGTACTTCATTTGTTAAAACAGCTGATGTAGTTATAACAGCTGATGAAATCACAACAGCTGATGTAACTACAACTGCTGATGTCAGAAATGCAGATAAGTACTGATGACCAATGAAACATCAAATTCGGATTTAAATGTGGAGGTCAGACTGAAACAGCTGAAAAGCTATGAATTGACGACAACAGCTGATGAGTAATTTCTCTTCAGTTGTTTCTACAACTGCTGTTTCTAAACAACTGAAGCCACAACTATGTCTTCAGTAGTTTACAACTACTGAAGACTACCACTAAGTCTTCAGCTGTTTACAACAACTGATGACAAAACCACTGTCTTCAGTAGTTTCATAACTACTGATGACAAACACCATGTCCTCAGTTGTTTCACCACCTGAAGTCGGATTGTCCTCAGTAGTTTTATAACTACTGAAGACTAAATCAAAGACTTCAGCTGTTTCAATGTCTGACGGTTAAACCCAAGTCTTCAGTTGTTTTATAACAACTGATGATCACACCAATACGGTCAGTCATTTCAAACCTCTGAAAGTTAATGCCACGTCATCACTAGTTTCAACAAATGATGACTAACCCAAAACCTTCAGTCGGTTCATAACCCTACCCTATAAATACCTTATCTCACCAGAGTTTTTCTCACCTCTCCTCTCAAACCTAACGTTCAAAAACTCGGTACACTCTCTTCATCCATGGCGACCATGCAACTAAAACCACGACACAACTGTGTCGCTCACCTTACCAAATCACCATACTGGACCAAGTTTCACAACGCCATTGATTTAATGGTCCAGTCACCTTACCAAACAGCCTTTCTGATAAACCCCACCATATATGCCGAATCCCTTAGCCAATTCTGGACAAACGTCACTCTTGTCTCTGAGGAGAATGACACAGAGTCACTTCATTCGTTTGTCCATAGCCAAAAGGTGGTCATCAATCCAGAGATTCTTCGCCAAACCCTCAATCTGGATGATGCCACTTTCCCGACTAGCTATCCAAAGGGCACCACTGATCTATCATTTGCCCACCATGGATACGAAGGCAACCTGAGTGCCTCTACCATATTGAAGAAACATTTCCAGGATGCTGAACGGCTTATCTTTCATATGGTCAATGTCTGCCTGGCTCCCAAGACTTCATCATGGGATCAAATGTCCACAAGGTGGCAACAGGTATTGTACTCTATCCTTGAGCAACAACCTTTAAATTTTTCTGAAATACTATTCTTAGAGCTCAAGGATATGGCCCAAAAACAACTTTCTAACCGTTGGATATTATATCCTCGGTTTATAATGGCCATAATTGAAAACCAGCTTCAAGCTGAGGGACTTGTTGGCCTGGGAGTCCCTGCTATGGCTGTATTGCCTGAAGTATACTCCCGGCACAACTCTAACCAATCACTCAAAATGGCTGCCAAGCTGCGCAAACCCACGCAGCTGGAACCCACAGCCACCACCACAAAATCCAAAGTCCCCACCAAACCAAAAACAAAACGAACCAAAACAGCTATTCAGGAAGATGAGTCCCCTGAAGATGCTCCTGTACCACCAAGACAGGATATACTTACTGGTGTAAACCCCCCAGTAGTATCAGAGACTCACCCAGCCACAGCCGCTCAGGATTCCTCTCAAAAGGAACCTGAAGCAACCAAAGAAGGGGTACCCACAAATCTGGAATCTTCCTCATTTGAGGAGATTGCCATTGAAACACACCATTCTCCCCAGGTGCATAATACCCTATCTCCTCATGAAAATGCCCCCCAAAGTCCAACACTTATAATTGCAAATGTGCTGACTCAGCTGCATGCCTCTCCTCCTCCCCAACAACCACCTAAAGGGAAAACCACAGATATTGAGGTAGAGGATCAACATGCTTCTGACAACCCACAGCACAGGGGTTTAAATGTTCAGTCTCCTAGTGTAGATACGGAGACAAGAATATCTGGTGAGGCTGCCACCTCTTCTGCATCAGCACATGATCAGACTGAGGCTGGTAACATGGCTAAGACCTCATCAGAGGCAACAGCTGATGAAGGACATCGTCCTGAGGCTGGAAGTCCCCAGTTCCAAGAAAAAGGGGCACATGCTACATCTGGTCTACACCCAGGGCATGTACATCTTGCTACTAGCAGGAGGTCAGGTGATTCAGCATCTGCTGATGATGACCTGGGCTTCTTTTATGATGTTCTAGCCCAGAACACAATTCTTGAGGAAGAAGTCAGTAGACTACAAAGACTACTTGACCAATTCTCTCAAGAAGCAAGTCCATCTGATACCACCATACACCCACAGATGGCACCTTCACCTGAAGGTCTCCTAAACACTCAGCCACTAAAAACATTCAATCCACCAGCCTCTACTTCTGGCACTGCTTCTCAGGGACAGAACCCCTCTGAGCAAACAGCTGCTATCTTCCCCACAAATCCCTACCTCTCATCACTCCAATAATCACAGACATTGTGATCAAAACCTTGGATGACAGACTTCCCTCAATCATACAGCCACTGGTGGAGGAGATTGTGAGCACAAGGCTTTCTACTACTCAAATCCTTGCAACCAATGCAACCAAAAGGGGGAGAGTCAGTTAGTGAAAGGGAAGAGCATATTGATAGAGAGAGAACAGGAGGAAGAAGAGGTTGTGAAAGAGACTGAGAAGGAGGAAGAGTATGTGAAGGGAGCTGACACTGATCAAGTGAGTGAAAGTCACAAAGACTTTCACATCACATATAAGAAGAGGAAGATTGAAAGAAAAGAAAAAGAACTCCAACTTGATGAGATGGTCAAAATGGCGGATGCTACACATAGTAAATCTATGGACTCCATTATTGATCAACTATACAGACAAGGGTTCGATACTGCAGCTGACTCAGAGATTAGAAGACTTGAAGTTGAAGAAATTAACTCAAGATGGGCAAGTTATGATGTGTTAGAAAGAGAAAGACTGGAGATCATGATCAGATTCATTGCAAAGTATCTTGGAAGATCATTGATAGAGATTAAGTCATGGACCAGGGACAGTATCTTGGCAATAACCACCAAGATCTGTACGTCTGAAGCATACACAAAGGGATTAGTGATTGAAGCACTAAATGAAGCAGGTGCTGGGAACAGAAACGAACTAGCAAAATACTCCAAAGCCTCACTCATTACAAGAATGCTAGAACAACCTGCAAAACCTACCACTTCAAATCACCACTACCACAACCCATTAAACCAACTCCTTTACCCTCAAAACCAACAGCCGATGATGCATCCAAGAAGAAGAAGAGAAGGATGTTGAGGCTAGAAGAAGAAGATGAAGAGGATGATGAGGAAGAAGATAGGTTGCCTCTTTCTGCAGTCCTAACTTTGCCTAAAGCCAAATCTATGCCCATCACTCCCACCTCACAGATGGAAACTGTGAGAGTAAAGATAGAAGAAGAGCAACTGCAAAGGCTTCATGATGAGGAGATGCTAAAGAGTATAGATAAAACTTATGCTGCTTCTTCATCAATAATAAGTATGAAGAAAGAAGCTCTGAGACTGTACACCCTTGCCAACACATTTCAATATCAAAAGGAAAAGGTGAGGATATGGCCTGATCCTAGGGTGGCTCACAGAATTGTGAAGAAGGACATTCCTGCAAGATACAAGGGCCAGATAAAAAGGATCGTAGATGAAGAGATCACAGTGGTCCTTGTAGTATCACCCTGGGAGATTGTAGAAGACTTCAAGAAGGCTTATGAGACTAAACAGCCTCCCCAAAAGATGTTAGAAAACAGAGTAATCAAGAAGGGGTTAGTCTACAAGAAGCTTGAGAACTTCAAACAAAATGAGCTCAGTCTGTTACTTGAAGGTAATCACCCAGATGAGTTTGCCTACAGACAGATCACAACAGTTGAGCTCAAAAATGGCAAACAGGCCAAATACATCTCAGAGCTGTATGGGCGTGAAGGATTGTTCGATGGTGAACCAGAGAATCTTACTATGGAAGAACAAATCATGTTTCTCAGAGCATACACCAGAGAATCCTACAGGCTTATACATGGGAAGTGAGTTTCATGGATGGGGGAACAGCTCAGTGTCCAA
Organism: Flaveria ramosissima; assembly: GCA_025215565.1. NCBI lineage: Eukaryota > Viridiplantae > Streptophyta > Magnoliopsida > Asterales > Asteraceae > Flaveria > Flaveria ramosissima. The sequence goes on along the minus strand of CM046029.1, from coordinate 25,013,110 downwards.
TTCCCCAATACAGAGCTCCCATCCATACTTTGCCAACCAAATCATCAGAGACTTACTTCCAGGCCGGTGCTTATATGGGTCATCTTCTCAACTGATCAAGAAGGAAAAAGACCAACCATTTTGCCAACAATAAGTGGGACCTCAATAAAGTTAAAGGTTTTGGCTGCATTGGTTCAGGGGGAGTTTGTTGGACCAAAAGAACCAATGAGCCGGATCAGAAAAACCTTTAAGTCCCACAGACGTCACAACAACTACTGAAGTCCACAACAGCTGAAGACAACAACTGATTACAAAGTCTGAAGACACAAGTGCTGAAGACAAAGTCTGAAGACAAGTGCTGAAGACAAAGTCTGAAGACAAGTGCTGAAGACAAAGTCTGAAGACAAGTGCTGAAGACAAAGTATCAACTTGTCACAACAGCTGAAGAGGACTTCTTCAGTAGTTTGTGACGGTTTGCTTTCAGTAGTTTTATATTTTCTCTTTCAGTAGTTTTGTAAAACGACTGAAGAGTTTGTTCTTCAGTCGTTGTAGTATCAGTAGTTTCTTTTCATTGTTTTATGTTTTATACTTAGCACTCTGACATGTTCTCAGTAGTTGTGAACATTTCAGTAGTTTATTAGTATTATTTTTTTTGTACTAGATCTGGCTAGTAATCACCATCCCTGATTACAACAGTGATTGCACTCTATATAGGAATGCCAACCTTATTGGAACTGTGAATGATTTAGCAATAATATTGGGCATTATTGAAACATTCCTAATCACAGAAAAATATTCTCTCGCATTTGTTTGCAAGTAACAAACTCTTGCTATAATTTGACTAATTCTTCTTTTCATTCCGCTGCATTACACTCTAATACTTCAAACTTGTGATCGCTGATCCTGACAATACCATTTTCCAAGAGATTGCTCAGAAAAAGGTTTGATCAAGTTAGTCAAAGTGGATACAACATATCTGCTTGTTGATTTATTAGTCTTTGATTCAGTTAGATTTAATTTTCTAATTGAGTATTTGGGCATGATTAACTTAGATTAATCATTATGAACAAACAAAAGCATGTTTCTGTTCTTGTAAATAGTAATAAAAAAATAATAAAAAAAATTATTGTGTTTCTTTCTGTGTCTTTTAATTCAGCATGACATATGTTTTGGGAAATGATAGTACACTATGTCTTTGCTTACTTCCTGAGTTCATATATATCATTAAAATCTGATCAAAGTTTCTTGATATGTGAGTAGGTTCATCTTGAGTGGAAACTACATTAAGAGCATGCTAAACATAATACAAAGTGACTGTTTGTGGAAACTTCATTTTGAGGAAACAACAAGTAAGTCTTATTCTAAAGTTACCAAATCACTCATCAAAGCACACTATGTACCAACACTTTATAATATCTATCTTTGCAAATCATATTCCCTCTGTTTTGTGTAAACAAAGACCTGGGTGTATGATCACCACACATTTGTAACCAACTAGTAAAAAGATCATGATCCTCATCATCCCTCTGTTTCGTGTAAACAAAGACCTGGGTTAAAGGCACCTCTATTTTACGAAAGTAAAGACCTGGTGACCTGATGATGATCATAACTTAGCTCTTAAAAGAATCCTCTGTGATCAACTATATATTAACTTCAGAGCTATTACATCAATGCATTATGAGATGTCAAATGCATCTCAAGATAGAACTTATAACTTAAAGTACATAGTTTCTAAGTGTGAAAAGTGATTATTTGACTCACAAAGGGAGACAAACTCTAAGTGATTTAAATGTGGAGCCCATAACAGATACTCACTAATAAACATGAAAACATGATAAACAGCATGCCTAGTTGACACAATACTCTTGTTTGGATTTAAGTGGGCAAACATACTTGCAATTAGAATTAAAATCAAGTATCATTTCATCAAACAAATTAATCTAGAAGATGCTTACTGTTATAGTATGATCCCTGTAAAAATTCCTATAAGTCTGATGCAGCCAAAACATCCAAAGTCTCTCTACATGCATGCACTAAAGAACAAAAGTAGAAATGCTTTGGAAGTTTTACACCATGCACTAGAAATATTCTAAGTGTAAAATCTTCCGAAGCCAAGACCAACATCTTCCGAAGCCAAAAGTGAAGTCTTACGAAGCTTCAAAGACAAAGTCTTCCGAAGCCAAAGAGTGAAGACAGATCTCTTTCGAAGACTTTTAGAGATATGCCTTTATCTGATGTACTTTACCATAAAGCTGGACCACCATTCCGCTGCTACTCTGTAAAGTCACCAACTTACATGAGTTGGTGAAAAGGTCCATGCTTTTGGTAACTGTACATTGAGGTCTTGAGTCCATGCTTTCTACTTTATGTACTTTTATCCTTTTTGTAATATATTAGGATGTGAGCTATGGCATGTCATAGTCACAAGTCAAAAGCAGATCTGCCTTTTGACTCTACATTTGATTTTGTAGTTGTCTAGACAATTGTATCCAGCTGACCTTCAAAGTATGTCGGCTGTAGAATGTAGTATAAAGTATCTCAAGTACTTGTAACTTTCAATGGTATGCTTTGTAACATTTGTAATAGAACTTGAGAAGCAATATACAACATTCTTGAAAACCAAATACTTGTGTTGTTTTTCTATCTTGTTGTCTCATATTTACTTGTGTTCTTAGCATCTTTCACTTAAGTTAACCAATTCCCTATTTGATCTGTTAAATGTTCTAAGCAACTCTCCTTGTTGCGTTGTTGTGTTGTATGTATACCCTTCACCGGTCCTGCATTTGGTATCAGAGCATTTCAGGCTCTTGATATAAGATCTCACCATCTTAAGATCCCTTACACACACAAAATACTTAACAACTCAAATGGCAGCTATAACCAAAGCTGATATGGAAACTGGAACTATGACAAAGTCTCCACTGATCACTCCTGAAGACTTTGATACTTGGTGAATCGAAGGCTTTATCAAGTCTCAAGACTCTAGGATGTGGGACTCTGTTGTTGAAGGACCTTACATACCAAGCACCACTTCTGCTACCGGTGGTGGTATGATTCCTAAGGTTGTGGCTGATTACTCTGAAGCAGATAGAAAGAGAATAGAGATTGATCAGAAAGCCATGGCAGCCCTTCAAACTGCTTTTCCAAACTCCATCTACAGAAGCTTCAAGAAGTGCAAAACTGCCAAGCAACTATGGGAAGCACTGAAGCTGATGTATGAGGGGTCTACTGAAGCAAAGAGAACAAGAAGGATCTCCTGAAGCAGCAGTTTGAAAACTTCACCTTCAATGTAGGTGAAACCATGACTCAACAATACTTCAGGTATGTTGAGATTGTGGATACTCTAATGGATGTTGGAGTAACTCTTGAGAACAGGGACATTGTAAGGAAGTTTATGTCCTCTCTTGAGAACAGGGACACTGAGAACCTTAAGACTCTTACTCTTACAGAGTTGTATGGTATTCTTAGTGGCTACCAGATGGAGATGAATATGCAAAACTCATCTGGTAACTCCAGCAATCAACTGAGTTCAGCCCTCCATGTGGTTGAAAGGGAAAGCATTGAACCACAGCATCATCTTATATGCTTCCCTAACAACTCACAAAAGGGCCCTTTCATCACCTTCCCAGAGACTCCAAGGGAAAGCTACACTCAAGGAAGTCCTTTCCAAGAGACAAGTTCTTCTCATGCCTTTGTCTCTGCTGATGAAACCTCAGGCAACTTTCTTTTCACTCTTGAAGATTTGGATTGTATCCATCCAGATGATCTGGAGTATATAGAGATAGTTCAGCGAATGGCTATTCTCACTCACAGAGCCAAGAAGTTCTACAAGAGGACAGGGAGAAAGTTTCCAAGCAATGCAGCCAGTGGAAAGTTTGGGCTGGACAAAAGCAAAGTAAAGCGTTACAACTGTAACCAGATGGAACACTTTGCAAGAGAGTGTAAGGCACCAAGGACAAATGGTGGCCAAGCACAAACCAGACCAAACTAAACTGAGAAAGCCCCTTAAAATGAGAAGCCAAAGCAGCAAGCCGCAATTGTTGTTGAAGAAGGAGGCTTTGACGGGAGCTTTCAGGTGGAAGATGGATCTCCAAACCAAGCACTCATGGCAGACCACGATGAAGCCAAGGTATTGGAACATCTTTGTACTCCTGAATGCATTGCTAAAGTTATTAGATACAGGTCCTATAATTTAGAAATGAGATCTGATCTTGAGTCCTTAAATATCTTAAAAGTGATTTTAAAAGAGCTGAAAATGATTATAAACTAAAGATAGAGGACTTAGAGAAAACCATTTCAACTCTTAAACATGAGCATACAAACTACAGGACTCAGATCTAAGATCTCATTACTAAATTAACTGAATGCCAGGCTGAGCTTGTGATCAGCAAAGCCAAGGCAAAAAATGTGTTTTTGAAGAAAAGACCTTCAAGAACATAATATCATCATCCTTGCATGCAAAAGTTTGTTATCAAAATAAGCAGGGACTAGGATCTTGTGAGATAGCTCCTCCACACACAATCTTGTCTGTAAGATCTCCTAGGTGTGGAACTTGTGAAGAGGAGCTTCCCCTCATAGATCCTGTGACTGAAGAGGATGAAGAGGAGATGGTAGAGAATGGCTCTGAGAAGAGTAAAGAAGAGCATTCTAAGAAGGGTCACTATCCCTCTAAGGAGAGCAAAGCTGTTGGGATGACCAAGTCAAGAAGAAAGAACTTGATTAGGAAGGCCAAAAGAAAGTCCAAAAAGGCTCGAGAGATCAAGGCCACCTTCAATTCTGCACAGAAACAAGTCTTCATCTCTGCAGGATTTGAAGTGGTAAAGGCTGAAGACACAAACTTGAACTCCATCAATAAGAGTTCTAGTTCATGTCCAAATCATCCCATCATCAAGAAGAAGGCTGATCAGTTGTGCATCACTGCTATACAATCTGAACCATACAGCTCCAAAGGTAGTTCTATTCCCACAAGAACTGCCACAGCATCTGCAAAGGTGAAGATGGAGAAGGAAAGTGATCAAGTTCAGCCTTGTTCACAAAGGAAAAGTCCTAGAAGGAAGAAAATGGACTGTGTTATGTGTGGGAGTACTTCTCATCTTGCTAAGGATTGTGTTTACAATCCGAAGAGTACTCTCCACATGACCAAGAAAGAAACTTCTAAGAGTTTGGAGAAGAAGAAACAACTTTTGGAAGGAAACTATGTTTCCTTCGGAAGCTCCAAAATGAAGAAGAAGACAAGTGGAAACTTGACTTCGGAAGAAAATTTGGTCTCGGAAGAAAGGAATACTTCAGAAGCACTGAATCCTGCTACAGTGAAAGCAAGATCTTCCGAAGGTCCAGGCATTAAAACTTCTGAAGTCATCAAAACCTCCGAAGTATTGAAGGTCATGTCTAAGCTTCCAAAGGTGGTGTGGAAGTCAAAGAAAGACCAAGTGGCTGAAAGTTCTTCATCAACATCAGCAAATGATCCTTCTGGCATGACTATAGGATCAATTACTGTTGCATTGTCTTCAACTTCTTTTGATGAGCCCAAGAGCAATGAGGATTGGGTTTCCAAATGTAACTAATCATCTCTTTTGTGGAGGAACAGCTCAAGACAAACAGAAATGTATGGATCATTGATAGTGGCTATTCCAGGCACATGACAGGCAATAGGTCACTACTCCAAAGTTTGAAAGAATTGATGGAGGACCGGTTGCTTTTGGAGGAGATGCAGGAGGTTACATTCCTGGAAGGGGCAAGGTCACAAATGGTAAGCTCAGCATTGAGAAGGTAAACTTTGTCGAGGAGCTTGGGTACAATCTTCTGAGTGTATCCCAATTTTATGATCAGAGTCATAACATGCTCTTCACTGAGCATGAGTGCATTGTTCTCAGGCCCGGGGTGGTCATTCCTCATGAGCACATCTTGCTCTGAGCCCCCAGGAAAGGGATCATGTACAAGATGGACTTGCAAGAAACATCTCCCTGAGGAGAAGTTTCATGCTTTCTGTCTAAAGCAAATAATGATGAATCTTTCCTCTGGCATAAAAGAATGTGCCATGTAAACTTTAAAAACATGAATAAATTAATTAAGAATGATTTGGTAACTGGAATACCAAAGAAAGAGTTTACAAGTAATGACCACTGTGTTGCATGCCTGAAAGGGAAGCAACACAAGGTATCTCACAAGCCAAAGGAAAGAAATTCTATCATTAATCCCTTACACATATTACATATGGATCTCTTTGGCCCCACCAGTGTAATAAGTCTAGGAAGGACCTCTTATTGTTTGGTGATCACAGATGATTTTACAAGATTCACTTGGGACTTCTTTCTTAGAACTAAGGATGAGACCCCTGAGATTCTGAAGAATTTCATCTTAAAGATTGAGAATCAATATGATCACAAGGTCAAAACCATAAGATGTGATCAAGGAACTAAATTCAAGAATCAAATCCTTGATACATTTTGTGATGAAAAAGGTATTACAAGACAATATAGTGCTCACAGGACTCCTCAGCAAAATTGTGTTGCTGAAAGGAGAAACATGACACTAATTGAAGCTGCAAGAACTATGTTGTCTGACTCTAAACTGCCCATCACCTTCTGGGCAGAGGCAGTGAACACTGCTTGCTATGTGCAAAACAGAGTTTTAATGGTTATGACATATGGTAAGACTCGTTATGAACTTTGGCACAAGAGAAAACCTTTCATTGGTTTATCAGGTCATTTGGATGTCCTTGCACCATCTTGAATACCAAAGATCAAATTGCCAAGTTTGCTGAGAAATCAGATGATGGACACTTTATTGGATACTCTTCTTAAGCTAAAGCTTATAGAGTATACAGTCTCAAAACTAGAGTAGTTGAGGAGTCAGCCAATGTGACTTTCAATGAGCACACTCCCAGTGTGAAAGGTTCTGGTCCGGATTGGCTATTTGATCTTGATTTAGTTACCAACTGTTTTAACAAATCTTGTGAGAATGTTTCAAGATCTACAAATATATTACCTATAGATGATCCTGACCCAAGATTTGAGCTCAGAAGACCTTCAAGTTACACATCTTCAGCGCCAATGGTAACTAATCCTTCAAATGAAGCTTCTACCAGCACATGCATGACAAATCCTGCTATGTTTCTGGGATGCCTTCAAAATCCAGCTTAGATGCACAAAACTCAAAAGAAGGAGCTTCAAATGTTGGAGAAAATGGTGGTGGTGAAAGTGATCAGGAATTTCTTGATGCTGATAACCACTGCATTGAAGACAACATCAATGATGTCACACACTCATTAGATCAAGTCAATCTTGATAAGTGTGCTGATGTGGAGGGTGAATCTTTTTTGCCAGATCAGAATTTTTCAAATTTAGATCTGTCTAAGCAACTTGCTGTGATCCCTCAGCTAAGGATCCACAAGTCTCATCCTACCACAAACATCATTGGAGATGTTGATTCAGGGGTGAGAACAAACGGACAAACCCATGAAGCAAATGTTTGTCTTCACTCTTGTTTCTTGTCCCGGATAGAGCCAAAGAAAATTGATGAGGCTCTAAAGGATGGAAGTTGGATTGAAGCTATGCAAGAGGAGCTGCTTCAATTCAAAAGGCAAAAGGTTTGGAACCTATGTCCTCTTCCTCAAGGGAAGACTACCATAGGAACCAAATGGGTTTTTACGAACAAGAAGGATGATAGAGGACTTATCATCAAGAACAAGCAAGACTAGTTGTTGAAGGATATACTCAAGAATAAGGAATTGACTACACAGATGTTTTTGCTCCCGTAGCAAGACTTGAAGCTGTTAGAATATTCCTAGCTTTGCTGCATCCAAGAACTTCAAGGTATACCAACTTGATGCCAAGTGTGCTTTTCTTTATGGGGTGATTGATGAAGAGGTGTATGTCAGACAATCACCTTTGTTTGCAGATCCTGATCATCCTAATTATGTCTGCAGGCTTGATAAAGCTCTTTATGGGCTGCACCAAGCATCAAGGAAGTGGTATGAGACTCTATCTCAGTATCTCTGTCAACATGGCTACAAAAGGGGTACTATAGATGGAACTCTCTTCATTAAAGGAACAGGAAATGACATAATGCTAGTTCAAGTATATGTAGATGATATTATCTTTGGGTCAACTAATCTAAAGCTCTGTAAAGACTTTGAGAAGCTGATGAAAGACAGGTTTGAAATGAGTGCCATGGGGGAACTCAATTTCTTTCTAGGAATTCAAGTGAAGCAAGTTGACAATGGCATCTTCATAAGTCAATCAAAGTATGTACAGGACATACTTAAAAGATTTAACATGACTGATTGTAAGGTTGCTAAGACACCCATAGCCAGAAATCACTCCCTTGGCCCTGATCTTGAGGGGGAGTGTGTTGATGAGCATATCTATAGGGCAATGATTGGATCTCTTATGTACCTCACAACTAGCAAGCCAGATATCATGTTTGCTACATGCATTTGTGCAAGATATCAAGCCAACCCGAAGATGTCACACCTGGTCACTGTTAAAAGAATTTTAAGATATCTCAAAGGTGCTCCATCACTTGATCTTTGGTATCCAAAGAATTCTGACTTTAATCTTTATGCTTATACAGATAGTGACTATGGTGGTTGCAACATGACTGCAAAGTCTACATCAGGGGGATGTCAATTTTTTGGTGGAAGAGTAGTCTCTTGGCAATGCAAGAAACAATCCTGTGTGTCTGCATCAACTGGTGAGGCTGAATTCATTGCTGCTGCAAGCTGCTGTGCTCAAGTGCTTTGGATTCAAAATCAGATGTTGGACTATGGATTCAACTTTAAAGAGACTCCCATCCACATAGACAACAATAGTGCTATCTCCATCACAGAGAATCCTGTACAGCATTCAAGGACAAAGCATATTAATATCAGGTATCATTTGATTAGAGATAACTTTGAAAAGGGATTAATCAAACTAGTCAAAGTTAACACAAATGAACAATATGATGATCTGTTCACCAAAGCTTTTGATGAGCAGAGATTTAAATATCTTGTATCAGCTATTGGGATAATTTACTTTGAATAGTTTTTCTTAAAACTTAATCATATTTATTTCTAAAACCTGTGTGTCCTAAGTTGTCTATTTTATCACCTTCATAAGCCTTTGTTTTCTTTGGAAGAAAATCTTTTCAAAAGACTTTTCTCAGATTTTTGAAAATCTTGATCTCTTCGGAAGATTCAAAATCACCTTCGGAAGAAATTTATGTCTTAGTAAACAAATAATTGCTTTAGTAATTTTACCTTCGGAAGTTTCTTCCGAAAGCAATTTACCGAAATATCTCTAAATGTTTTCAAAGAACAAGTTTCTTCCGAAAGCAATTTTGTGACAACCGACCTCCAGGTTGTTACCCTAACCCTAGATTACTTGCATCGTTATCCATGTTATGAGTGCTAATAATTGAAACTATACAACCCTACTATGGAATTGGGAACAATTCTTACTATTTGATGTAAATTATGATTTTATGTGATTTTTATTATTGGCTTTTAACCAATTTAGGTTTCTACCTTTTTAAAAATTAGAGTTCTGGGAATGTCAACTAGTCACCCTTACAAAATTAAACTCAAGAGAAGGCAATTAAAATGTGAGCATACACACTCACACTTGCATAATTTCGGCCATGCATGCATGGGTATGCATTAGACACCTCAAATCACCTTCCACTAAATAATACATAATACCAATACTACAAATTACACTACACAATATTAATTTACAATTAAAATTAAATCAAAACTCTTCCCCACTACACTCCAAGAGCGGCCGCCCCCTCCCTCACCACTCTCATCTCCTCTTCACACCTCCCCTCTCACCCACTAATCTTTCATGCATTCTCTCCATCTCTCTCCCTCTCTCTCCCTTTAGTCGAACCAGCTGATTCAAACCTTCACACACATCTCACAATACTCTCCAACTATTCTCTCTAGCCTTGTGAAGGAAATTCGAAGACTACACCAAAAACCAATCGGCCAAGAGCAAAACCACAAAGGAGTGACCTTATTTGCAAGATTTGGTCACACAACCGTGTTTGTTCCACCTCTCCAGCCTTAGTTCGAGTTTCTCCATCCAAGTCCAAGGAGTTTCAAACTATTCACGGCCATCAACACCCTCTAAACCGTGAGTTACATCGAGTGTAAGCTCAAGATGTCGGTTTTGTGACATTTCTCTTGTTTTCATCATTTAACATCTAAGAACCGTGTATTTCCTTGTTGTAGCAGAAACATCTCACCATCATCTCATTCTTAAGGAGTTCCCAACGTTCTTGAAGGTAAACTTCATGTTATGTTAGTCATTCTTGAGGTGGAAACCGATTTCCACCATGAAAACCCTCATTTTGAGTGTTTTGACATCATCTAACTTGTGAAAGCTTAAACTCTTGTAAACCAAACTTGTGACCTGCATTTTTTTGACTTAATGGACTCCAAAGAACCTGTTTTTAAAATTTCCAAGTGGCTACATACTCAAACCCACGGTTGATACATGGATTTCACCTTGAAACCCTCCTTTCTACATGTAACAACACCCTCTTGAGCATTTGTTTGAAAAATCCTTTTAACCAAGACCCATAACCTACTCATGAACGACTTAATGACACCTTAATAATCTGTTTATGAAGTTAAATGAAGCATTGGTAACATTTAAACTCAAGTTATGATGGTTTACACTAGTGTAATTGTCGGTTATGGCATTTCCTACATATTTGAAGCATATGGATGTATAGATCAACTAGGCAACATGTTGGGACTAAAATTTCAGTAGGTTTTAGTAAATATTAGAAGTGTTAGCAATGTTTAATCTCTGGAATAAAGGACATGTTGTGATTTACCCTCTTTTAGTCACTTTCGGGACCCGAAAACATGGTAAAATGACTTAAAAATAGTAAGAATATGAATTTAACATTCTTAAAAAGTATTACAGGCTCAAAAATGATAAATAAAGTACTCTGGAGTCAATGGATAATTTAAATGGTCAAAGACTCAAATAAATGACATTTTAACTAAAAACGGGTGCAAACCGAGCATAGTTTTTGAGAAAAATCTATAAAATAGAGTTCAAAACTAGGATTTATAAAAATCATATGATTTCAGTAAGATAAGTGATAAAGGACCTAAAAGATTTAAAAATTCGGTCAAATGAGCTTTAAATGGTCAAACCCGGTCAAAACCGCGTATTAACGGGTCAAACGTAAAAACAAGATTTTTAACTATAAAAGGCCAATTTATATAATTTAAGGACTTAAAGATTTATAAAGAAATCTCTTAAAAAATACCTACTGGTCCAAGATTTAAATATTTGAAAACTCCAAATAACTGTTAAAACTATCCGGCTTTTACCGTAACCGGGAGCGTTAAACGCGCAGTTTTTAAAATCGAACCCGTAGACTAAAGTTTTGAATCACTTACTCCATAATAATCATAATATGACTCTAATAATCTGATTTTGGACTTAAATGACATAAAAGGCAAGAAACTAAACTTAAGGGTAGAAACTGTCAATTTTGAAACTTGAGGGACTAAACTGTAAAATTTTTCCAAACCTTATAACCGACTTCCAGGAAGCTAATAAACACTTGAACAATAAAATCTCTTAATATACTTAATCTAATGAAGTGAAAATCCCCAATTTTCATGAAGACGCCTTGACTTGCCATAAAAGGAAACTTTTTATACAAACCTTCACGAAACCAAAGCCTTACCCTATAGCTAAACTCTTGACATCAATGTTGCACTTTGAATGAGTTTAGGGAGTAGCTTATTGCTTAATATATACTTGTTAGGGTGCTAGACTTGTGACACTTCCCGGCACACCAAGAGACTTTGATTTGGAAACCTAAGGTGAGTTCTAGTGATCCCCCTTTTTACTATTGTTTTGGGATGAAACATGCTCTACTTTTTATGAACTATGATTGTGCTTTATTTGATGATTCTATGTGGGATTTGTGGTTACCTGCTGATTCTTATATCATGATCATTAATTCTTTCGTGAACCGCTTGATTTATATGGATAGATCTATTTGGGGAATCCCCCACACACAGTGGCTTCCGTTCCAGGAAGGTTACCCCACTGAGATCCTGAGGGATCGTTGTGGCATGTAACAAGTTTTGCTAAGATTCTATGGTGAACCATCCGGGCAGGTAGGGTTCACTGGTATGGGGCTCAGTTTCTTCCTTCGGGAATATCCGGTAAAACACAACTTTAGAAGAGGCTAACCGGGACTGAGTGCAGGGTTGATTATGATTTTTTCTTCCCATGATGATAAACAATGATTATTTTCTTTTAATCAAAGAAGGATTTATTAAGGCCTTTTGTTCTTAAACTTTAAGCACTTGAATTCACCAATTTTTTAGTTGACACAATTTTCTTTTGAGCATGTTTCAGGTAATATATGAAGAGATCCTAGCAGTCGTGAAGACCTAGACTTATCCCCGTGACATGGCATTGGCTTATTTCCTTGATGAAACGATTGAACAATTTATATTTTGTATTGAACAAGTACAATTTCATTTTTATGGATGATTGTAAAACTTATTTGGGGCTCGATGTGTCTCTAGCCCTACTACCTTTTTAAAAACTTTAATGCCATGTGATATTCTCTCCTTTGAGCTCTTATAATGATTTGTTTCCGCTGCCATATGTTGTTGCTAGTCTGTGACGTCCCACCCTACCAGGGCCCGGGGTGTGACAGATTGGTATCAGAGCCAAAGGTTGTAGAGAAGTCGGGAATGCCATAGTAGACCCTAGGCTACAACCCTAATACCCTAGGACTGTCCTTGTGGGAAGTGTTGGAATGATCGGGTTGGGTAAATTGATGATTACACTTGATCAACGTAATCATGAATTTACCGGACGCGTAATTTCCATCACTGATCTTTAGGTTATGGTTGGACTTTTTCTGGTTTATATTGATGATTTGAAACTAATTTTTTTTAAAGGGGATTTAAATGATTTTTATGATGAACTATGTTATCCGATACTACTTGAAGAAACTATTGATCTGGGCAAAACAGACAGCTATATGTTGGAATAACAGATACTATTGCCATCACTACTATTATTAGTACTATTATGTAAATCATGAGCTATGAGAAACCAAATTACTCATGATGTATTTCTTACAGGACAACGTCAATGGCTGATAAAGGAAAGGCGCCTGCTCACCCCGACACTGAGACCGCTCCTACCGGACACCTGAGGAGAAAGGGACCCCAGACGGAGTATGAGGCGTACCTCCGGAGATGCGGACATCCAGGGTGGATATCCGTCACGTCCGAAGACACTGAGGCTTCCGAGGACTCTTCCTCCACATCACCTTCCGAAGCCGAACGCGATCCCACTCTCCTCAAGTAGCTGCTCCGACCCTCTCACCCATCCCACCTATTGGGAATAGGGGTGCGCGTACTGTCACCCGACCTCGCAAAAGCGTTAGGCCAGGATCCTCCGTATCCTTTAGGATGCCTCCTCCTCCTCCCCCGCCTGTTAGGATTCCGACATCGGTACCCCCACTGTTTGACCCTCGCGACGAACGCCTGATGCCGCCGTGACATAGTATGTATGACGGCCCTACTGTACTGGCTGGTGATAGGTACTCCCAGTCGAGTCGCCGGGCAAGTGATGTAGGACCCTCCGATGCGACATTAGATGAGATTTTGAGGACTATTCGCCGTCATGAGCTGACTGTTCAGCACGCCACTCGAACTTCTCAGTCGGCTCAGTTCCAGGCGATGATGGCTACACAGGGAGTGAAGCGTTTGGAGCAGGAGCAGAGGAAGAAGGGTACAGGGTGGTTTGGATGGCTAAAGAGGAAGTGGATGTGAGAACTGGAGTACTCAGTGGGATTTATCTGTCTGTGGACAGTAGAAGGAAACTATTTGAATTCTTATTCGAGACTATTATTTTATTATTAAGGGGGTGATGGCACCTTCCAAATTGTAAGAGCATGACTCTGATTCTATTTGTTTGGATGATACTATTGTTAACTGCTTTTGAGATGCTAGAATTATTAAACTGTCTGTATTGAATTGCTATATGTTTTGTTGTGCCTTGAAATTGTCTGTGCCTTTTCTAATTGTTGCCCAACTATTATGTCATGTTTTGAATTGGACTTTTTAAGGTTCTTTAGTGGGTTGTAAATACATATGTGCATGCCATGATCCCTCTTCCGAGGCATGGTGTGATAGGATAATGATGCCTAGGCTATCCGAAACAAAATTTATGAGATGCTAAACGAATCTATTTGTGATACTATCAGAATGCCGACTCGCAGAGGAACACGTTTTGGTCGACGTGGAGCCACCAGGGGCCGCCATGAGGAAGCAAGGCCTATTGGAACCAACCTACTCCACCAGGGACTCCCCACGGGGAGAATACTAATCAAGAGAGTGATGAAAGGATTGCTAACCTCGTAGCTCAGCAACTGGCCAACGCCATTCCGACTATCATTGCACAGATAAATGCAGACCGGGATAACACTACTGGTAATGAACGGCCGGTAAACGATGAGAGCCACGACGATGAAGCTGAGTTAAGGAATGGGTGCTCTTACAAGACCTTTATGGCATGCAAGCCCAAGGACTTCTATGGCACCGAGGGTGCTATAGAGACTTACAGGTGGATCGACGAAATGGAAGCCGTCTTAGACATCAGCGAGTGCAAGATGGAGCATATGGTGAGATTTGCATCACAATCTCTCAAGGGATCAGCTCTTGAATGGTGGAAGTCCATTACTCAGAGCCGTGGAAGAAACGTGGCTAATCGAATGGGTTGGACTGAATTCCGAGAGCTAATGACCAACAAATATTGCCCCATCAATCAACTCGAGAAGCTGGAGACAGAATTTTTAAGCTTGGAGATGAAGGACCCAACTACACCGAATACATCAATCGTTTCTTAGCCCTGTCCCGACTTGTGCCACATTTGGTGACGCCAGAAGCCAAAGGTGTAGCACGGTTCATCTGGGGACTACACCCAAGAGTTAGGGGTATGGTTCGTGCCTCTCAGCCTGTGACCCTGCAAGCTGCTGTCGACCTTACCAGCAGTTTGACTGATGATCTAATTAGGGCTGGATGGACCGATCAAGGAAGGGCTGATGAGAAGAAGAAGTTTGTTGGTGATAAGAGGAAGTGGTTTGAAGCGAAAAGAGCGGTTGGAAGTAGCAGTGGGTCAAGTAGAAGGAGTTCTGAAGGAGTGAGACGTGATGATCAAGGAAGCAAAAACCGGAGATTGTATACGGGGACAAGCCCACTCTGCAGCAAGTGCAAGTTACATCATCAAGGAGAATGTAACCCGATGCCCTGTTTTAGGTGCAAGAGAACAGGCCATCTAATTAAAGACTGTACTTATGTACCGGGGAAACAATGCTACGAGTGTGGAGACCCAGGGCATATGAGGAACAAGTGTCCTAAGCTGGGTAGAGACAAGGATGCCAAGCACAACAAGCCTAAGGGAAGAGCTTTCGTTATGGACCCAGCAGGAGCTCGTAGGGAACCCGACGTGGTCAACGGTACGTTCCTTGTAAACAATCATCCCGCTACTGTACTGTTTGATACTGGAGCGACTGCTAGTTTTATCTCTAGTACTTTTAGGCATTGATTGACTTAGACGCGTGTACCTTGACTGATACATTTACCGTAGAATTAGCTGACGGTAATATTTTAGAAGCTAACGAAATCATTAGGGATTGCCCCCTGAATCTAAAAGGGAATATGTTTAAGATTGACTTGATGCCCATTAAGTTAGGAGGATTTGATGTGGTCGTGGGTATGGACTGGTTAGCGAAGCATAAAGTTGAAATCGTATGTGATGAGCGACTGCTCAAGATACCGTTGAGCGACGAAGAAGTGTTAGTGGTAGAAGGTGAAAGGAGTAACACTCTATACCCTATGATATCCCACTTAAAAGCTACCAAGAGCTTGAAGAAGGGATGTCCAGCTTTTATAGTATATGTGATGAAAGCCCAAAAGGAGAAGAAGATCGAAGAGATTCCCGTGGTTTCGGAATACCCAGAGGTGTTTCCGGAAGAACTACCAGGACTTCCTCCGAATCGACAAGTTGAATTCCAGATAGACTTGTTGCCTGGTGCTGCACCAGTAGCCAAGGCACCGTACCGGCTCGCCCCACCTGAGATGAAGGAGCTAATGGTACAAATTCAAGAACTACTGGACAAGGGATTTATACGTCCGAGTGTCTCTCCATGGGGTGCCCCGGTACTATTCGTGAAAAAGAAGGACGGAACCCTGCGAATGTGTATTGATTACAGGGAATTGAATAAGCTGACCATAAAGAACCGTTACCCTCTCCCGAGAATAGACGACTTATTTGATCAACTGCAAGGAGCAAGTTATTTCTCCAAAATAGACTTGAGGTCAGGATACCACCAGCTGAAGATAAGAGAAGAAGATATACCCAAAACCGCCTTCCGAACTAGGTATGGACACTATGAGTATTTGGTCATGCCCTTTGGACTGACTAATGCTCCAGCAGCATTCATGGACCTCATGAATCGCGTTTGCCGCCCTTACCTCGACAAGTTTGTGATCGTGTTTATCGACGACGACATACTGATCTATTCTTAAAGTAAAGACGAGCAACGAGAACATCTCAGGCTAATTCTTGAATTGCTCAAGAATGAGCAACATATATGCCAAGTTCTCGAAATGTGAATTCTGGATGCGCCAGATCCAATTCTTAGGTCATGTGGTAAATAAGGATGGGATTCAAGTTGACCCTTCCAAGATTGAGGCCATAAAGAATTGGAAGATTCCTGAAACTCCTACGGAGATAAGGCAATTCTTAGGACTGGCTGGCTATTACCGAAGATTTATAAAGGACTTCTCGCGTATAGTGCAACCTTTGACCGCACTAACCAAGAAAACACAACCTTTGTGTGGGAGCGAGAGCAGAACGAGGCGTTTGAAACGTTTAAAGAGAAATTATGCAGTGCACCTATCCTTGCTCTTCCAGAAGGAGTAGAAGACTTCGTGGTCTATTGTGACGCTTCGCGTCAAGGGCTAGGATGTGTATTGATGCAACGCAACAAGGTGATTGCTTACGCATCGAGACTGCTGAATGATCATGAAAAGAACTACACGACGCACGATCTGGAGTTGGGTGCCGTGGTGTTTGCCCTTAAGATGTGGAGGCACTACCTTTATGGCACAAAGTGCATTATCTACACTGACCATAGAAGCCTGCAGCTATCCTTGACCAAAAGATGCTCAACATGCGTCAGAGAAGATGGGTTGAGCTATTGAACGATTACGAGTGCGAGATCCGCTACCATCCTGGTAAGGCCAATGTTGTGGCGGATGCGTTGAGCCGAAAGGAAAGAGAAAACCTCTTCGAGTACGAGCCTTAAGGATGAGTGTGTATACCAACCTTATAGCAAAACTGAAGGAAGCTCAAGGCGAGGCATTAAAGGAAGAGAAACTAAAGGAAGAAGGATTGACTGGAATGGAAAAGCAGTTGGAGATAGGGGACGATGGTACATATAGATATGGTGGAAGGACTTGGGTGCCAAAACACGGAGGAATTCGAGAAGTAATCCTCGATGAAGCACACAAGTCTAGGTATTCAATTCACCCTGAAGTGATAAGATGTACCAGGATTTAAAGACACTTTTCTGGTGGCCGGGAATCAAAAGATCAATCGCTGTTTATGTGGGGAAATGTTTAACTTGTGCCATGGTAAAAGCTGAAAACCAAAAACCATCGGGAACATTGCAGCAACCTGAAATTCCAGAATGGAAATGGGATAATGTTACGATGGATTTTGTTACCAAGTTGCCTAGAATGTTTAAGGTCACGATGCTATCTGGGTAGTTGTGGATAGATTACGAATCAGCACTCACTTCTTGCCAATTAGAGAAGACTACGACATGACGAAACTGGCCCAACTTTATGTCGACGAGATTGTAACAAGGCATGGAGTGCCTCTGTCGATCATCTCAGACCGTGATAATCGTTTCACCTCTCGTTTCTGGAAATCGTTCCAGCAAGCTTTAGGAACCCGTTTAGATCTTAGCACGGCTTACCACCCTCAGACCGACGGACAGAGCTAAAGAACTATTCAAACGATGGAAGACATGTTGAGAGCTTGCGTGATGGACTTTGGCGGAAACTGGGATAACCATCTTCCTTTGGTGGAATTCGCCTATAACAACAGTTACCACACGAGTATCAAAGCCGCTCCGTACGAGGCCCTTTATGGCAGGAAATGCCGATCACCCTTGAGTTGGAATGAGATTGGTGACAGCCAAGTGATGGGGCCCGACATAGTGTTGGAAACCACCGATAAGATCTATAAGATAAAGGAACGACTGAGAGCAGCTAGAGACCGACAGAAGAAGTACGCCGACAGGAGGCGGAAACCTCTAGAGTTCCAAGTGGGCGACAGAGTGATGCTAAAAGTAGCACCGTGGAAAGGAACAGTGAGGTTCGAAAAAAGAGGAAAACTAAGCCCTAGATACATTGGACCATTTGAGATAATGGCAAGAATTGGCCCAGTGGCATATAAGTTGAAACTACCCCCGGGATTGAGTCACATACACGACACCTTTCATGTGTCAAACTTGAAGAAGAGCATGGTAGACAAAACCCTGGAACTACCATTAAAAGAAGCAAGGATAAGCGACAAACTGAACTTTGTGGAAGAACCCTGTGGAGATCACGGATCGTTTGGTCAAACAACTCCGGCGGAGCCGCATACCCAAGGTTAAGGTTAGATGGAACTCCAAGCGAGGACCTGAATTTACTTGGGAGCGTGAAGATGAAATGAGGAAGAACTATCCACACCTCTTCAAACCCACCCGTTCAGTCTCTAATCAGAGTTAAATTTCGGGACGAAATTTCCTAAACGGTGTGAGAATGTGACAACCGACCTCCAGGTTGTTACCCTAACCCTAGATTACTTACTTGCATCGTTATCCATGTTATGAGTGCTAATAATTGAAACTATACAACCCTACTATGGAATTGGGAACAATTCTTACTATTTGATGTAAATTATGATTTCATGTGATTTTTATTATTGGCTTTTAACCAATTTAGGTTTCTACCTTTTTAAAAATTAGAGTTCCGGGAATGTCAACTAGTCACCCTTACAAAATTAAACTCAAGAGAAGGCAATTAAAATGTGAGCATACACACTCACACTTGCATAATTTCGGCCATGCATGCATGGGTATGCATTAGACACCTCAAATCACCTTCCACTAAATAATACATAATACCCAATACTACAAATTACACTACACAATATTAATTTACAATTAAAATTAAATCAAAACTCTTCCCCACTACACTCCAAGAGCGGCCGCCCCCTCCCTCACCACTCTCCTCTCCTCTTCACACCTCCCCTCTCACCCACTAATCTTTCATGCATTCTGTCCATCTCTCTCCCTCTCTCTCCCTTTAGTCGAACCAGCTGATTCAAACCTTCACACACATCTCACAATACTCTCCAACTATTCTCTCTAGCCTTGTGAAGGAAATTCGAAGACTACACCAAAAACCAATCGGCCAAGAGCAAAACCACAAAGGAGTGACCTTATTGCAAGATTTGGTCACACAACCGTGTTTGTTCCACCTCTCCAGCCTTAGTTCGAGTTTCTCCATTCAAGTACAAGGAGTTTCAAACCATTCACGGCCATCAACACCCTCTAAACCGTGAGTTACATCGAGTGTAAGCTCAAGATGTCGGTTTTGTGACATTTCTCTTGTTTTCATCATTTAACATCTAAGAACCGTGTATTTCCTTGTTGTAGCAGAAACATCTCACCATCATCTCATTCTTAAGGAGTTCCCAACGTTCTTGAAGGTAAACTTCATGTTATGTTAGTCATTCTTGAGGTGGAAACCGATTTCCACCATGAAAACCCTCATTTTGAGTGTTTTGACATCATCTAACTTGTGAAAGCTTAAACTCTTGTAAACCAAACTTGTGACCTGCATTTTTATGACTTAATGGACTCCAAAGAACCTGTTTTTAAAAGTTTCAAGTGGCTACATACTCAAACCCACAGTTGATACATGGATTTCACCTTGAAACCCTCCTTTCTACATGTAACAACACCCTCTTGAGCATTTGTTTGAAAAATCCTTTTAACCAAGACCCATAACCTACTCATGAACGACTTAATGATACCTTAATAATCTGTTTATGAAGTTAAATGAAGCATTGGTAACATTTAAACTCAAGTTATGATGGTTTACACTAGTGTAATTGTCGGTTATGGCATTTTCTACATATTTGAAGCATATGGATGTATAGATCAACTAGGCAACATGTTGGGACTGAAATTTCAGTAGGTTTTAGTAAATATTAGAAGTTTTAGCAATGTTTAATCTCTGGAATAAAGGACATGTTGTGATTTACCCTCTTTTAGTCACTTTCGGGACCCGAAAACATGGTAAAATGACTTAAAAATAGTAAGAATATGAATTTAACATTCTTAAAAAGTATTACAGGCTCAAAAATGATAAATAAAGTACTCTGGAGTCAATGGATAATTTAAATGGTCAAAGACTCAAATAAATGACATTTTAACTAAAAACGGGTGCAAACCGAGCATAGTTTTTGAGAAAAATCTATAAAAATAGAGTTCAAAACTAGGATTCATAAAAATCATATGATTTCAGTAAGATAAGTGATATAGGACCTAAAAGATTTAAAAATTCGGTCAAATGAGCTTTAAATGGTCAAACCCGGTCAAAACCGCGTATTAACGGGTCAAACGTAAAAACAAGATTTTTAACTATAAAAGGCCAATTTATACAATTTAAGGACTTAAAGATTTATAAAGAAATCTCTTAAAAAATACCTACTGGTCCAAGATTTAAATATTTGAAAACTCCAAATAACTGTTAAAACTATCCGGCTTTTACCGTAACCGGGAGCGTTAAACGCGCAGTTTTTAAAATCGAACCCGTAGACTAAAGTTTTGAATCACTTACTCCATAATAATCATAATATGACTCTAATAATCTGCTTTTGGACTTAAATAACATAAAAGGCAAGAAACTAAACTTAAGGGTAGAAACTGTCAATTTTGAAACTTGAGGGACTAAACTGTAAAATTTTTCCAAACCTTATAACCGACTTCCAGGAAGCTAATAAACACTTGAAAAATAAAATCTCTTAATATACTTAATCTAATGAAGTGAAAATCCCCAATTTTCATGAAGACGCCTTGACTTGCCATAAAAGGAAACTTTTTATACAAACCTTCACGAAACCAAAGCCTTACCCTATAGCTAAACTCTTGACATCAATGTTGCACTTTGAATGAGTTTAGGGAAGTAGCTTATTGCTTAATATGTACTTGTTAGGGTGCTAGACTTGTGACACTTCCCGGCACACCAAGAGACTTTGATTTGGAAACCTAAAGTGAGTTCTAGTGATCCCCCTTTTTACTATTGTTTTGGGATGAAACATGCTCTACTTTTTATGAACTATGATTGTGCTTTATTTGATGATTCTATGTGGGATTTGTGGTTACCTGCTGATTCTTATATCATGATCATTAATTCTTTCGTGAACCGCTTTATTTATATGGATAGATCTATTTGGGAATCCCCCACACACAGTGGCTTCCGTTCCAGGAAGGTTACCCCACTGAGATCCTGAGGGATCATTGTGGCATGTAACAAGTTTTGCTAAGATTCTATGGTGAACCATCCGGGCAGGTAGGGTTCACTGGTATGGGGCTCAGTTTCTTCCTTCGGGAATATCCGGTAAAACACAACTTTAGAAGAGGCTAACCGGGACTGAGTGCAGGGTTGATTATGATTTTATTCTTCCCACGATGATAAACAATGATTATTTTCTTTTAATCAAAGAAGGATTTATTAAGTCCTTTTGTTCTTAAACTTTAAGCACTTGAATTCACCAACTTTTTAGTTGACACAATTTTCTTTTGAGCATGTTTCAGGTAATATATGAAGAGATCCTAGCAGTCGTGAAGACCTAGACTTATCCCCGTGACATGGCATTGGCTTATTTCCTTGATGAAACGATTGAACAATTTATATTTTGTGTTGAACAAGTACAATTTCATTTTTATGGATGATTGTAAAACTTATTTGGGGCTCGATGTGTCTCTAGCCCTACTACCTTTTTAAAAACTTTAATGCCATGTGATATTCTCTCCTTTGAGCTCTTATAATGGTTTGTTTCCGGTGCCATATGTTGTTGCTAGTCTGTGACGTCCCACCCTACCTGGGCCCGGGGTGTGACAAATTTACCTTCGGAAGTATTTATTCTTCTTAGAATAAAAATCTCTGAGTGTAAAATACTCTTCCGAAGCAAAATTCTCAAAAACCTTTGAAATATCTTCCGAAGCCAATTTGCCTTTGGAAGCTTTTTCTTCAGAACTTCCGAAGCAAATAACCTTCGGAAGATTTCTTGACTTCCAAGAAAACTACTTTTGGGCAAAAGTAAACTACTTTTCAGAGGTGGGACCGACATCTGGATTTCAAAGTTTTTCCTATTTCATTAACTTTGTCTCAAATCCTTTTCTCATAAATGCCCAACGGTTCCCCCCTCATTCACTATCTAAATTACACTATTCCTTAAACCTAAATTCTCTCAAATTGCCTTTGTTCTTTATCTTTCTTCATCCTTAAGCTTCTAAAATGGCCAACCTAAACCTCAAAAACAACCTGGATTTCTCCATGCAACTTCACAGGCAACACAACCAAGTTGGTCTGTTAAGCTATGAGAAAGATGAAAGTTTCTCAGAGATTTGCCGTTTCTTAGCTCTATCAAACTACTTCACCTCCCTAACCATTGATCCTACTCTCTATGAGGATCATCTGCTTGAATTTTGGAAGACTTGCCAAGAGGTCATTATGGATGGGGAGAAGGCACTGTCTGCCACAATGCAAGGGAGGACAATCTTCATCACTCCGGCCATCATCAACACTCACTTGCAGCTGGATGATGAAGAAGGTGAGTTGTCCTTCCCAAAGGAAGCTGTAAATCATTCCTTTAAGTAGATGGGCTATGAGGAAGATTTCTCTGTAAAGACCTTCAGGAAAGGGAATGTCTCATCCCAATGGAAATACCTGCTTCATATGGTTATCCACAGCTTGTCAAATAAGCATGGAGGGTGGGACCAGATTCCTAAGGATATCTCCTTTATAGTATATGGAATGGTTCAAGGGGTCAAGTTCAGGTACTCTTAGTTTGTTTATACAAATTTGCTTGCTAACTTGGACTCCTTAGAGTATTATATTTTTCCTAGATATGTTCAACACATTCTCAACTGTGAACTGGGCTCACAGTTGAGGGAAATAGATAATATTCTTAAATTGGAACAGATGAAGCCCGACATCTTTAAAATTATAAAGAAGCGAACTCTAGGATTCTCAGGGGTAGAAACAGCCCTTGTCCCAAAAATGTTAGAGCTCATTGCTCAAGGTGACAACATAGCAAGACAAGCTAGTGTTGAACCCACACCTTCTACCTCCCAACCACCAAAAAGGCCACAAGTCACCCTCACCTACCAAAGAAAATCCAAACGAACCCCTGCTCAAACTATTGAGTTTGTGCAGGCCCCCATATACTCGCCCATTCAGGAGGAAGTGGACACTAGAGCTCCCACTTCCCCTGAGGAGCAAACCACTCCCATCTCTTCAACAATCAGGGATGAGGTTTCTCATGCTCACCCTGCTGAGCTCATAAGCCAAACTGCCTTAAGCCCTCACTCTGAGTCTCAACACTCAAGTGAACAACCTTCAGGGGACAGTTACCATCCCCAGCCTTAAGACTTAAATCAACCCATTCCCAACCTCTCATTCTATACTGATGAATACTTAGGTTTCAGTGGGTACCATGAGTCTCTCTACTCTTCTCCTACTCAAAGAGAGATGAGTACTCCTAAGTCTCCTTTGTCTAGCCCACATCAATCACCCATCACTGAGGTAGATACTCCTGAACCTGTTCAGGATATCCATTTGGAAGAGGCTCTCACTTCTGCAAGTGCTTACATCATTAAGACCTCAACCATGGCAACTCAGCCCACTAACACCTCAACTGAGGCTGTTAATGTGCAGAGGAAATCCAGCAGCCAAGAACTTGAAGCTGGTGGTGAGGGAGAGGACTTTGGTCCAATCATTTCATCCCCCAATGATTCTTCTGATGAAGATGAGGGGAATCTGAGACTAAAGGTGCAAAAACTATAAAAAACATGCTCCTATTTAGTCTCTATGGTTAGTCACCTCGAATCTCAGGTGACTACCTTGCATATAGGGTCAATGATCAGCAACTTGAGATATCTTATCTCAAGGAAAAACTAGCTGGGAGACCTTTATGAGGAGCTCAACCAGGAACACAAGAACCTGTGAATGTGATTGACCTAACCTCTAGCTCACCTATGCAAGAGGGTGATGCTACCAAAAAGGGGGAGAAAGTCATTCCAGTCACAGAACCTGGGAGTTCTTCAGGGAGTATGGACATTGTGGATTCACCATCCTCACTTGCAACTGTGCATACTTAGCAACTTCCTCAAGTTTACATTAATGTGGACATTATAGACTCTTTCATTAGGAGTCTCTTTTAGGAAGGCATTCCAAGGGTTGTGTCATCTCCACCTCAAGGAACTTCAAACTACATTATTGGGTGGAGGTATGATGCTGATAGAAGAACCCTCATTCTTCACAGAGTTCAAGGGTAGCAAGATGTATTCAATTTTCAGACCTTGAACTACTATGAAGATCTTGACCTAATCAACATGCCACTTGTCAACCTAAGTCAATCAAGACAAGCTGACAGGTTAGCACTCAGGATTCAAGACAGAATTACTAAAGAGTTCAGCCTTAGAAGGAGACAAAGGCAATCAGGTAATGTCATTCGTCAACTGGATGCTGAGGCAGACCCTGAGATTAGTTTCAAAGGGAAAAACTTTGCTGAAGGCCCAGTGATAGAGCCTAAGAGCCCTGTCAGACCAACAACTGCTTCAGAGATTCATTCCCTCAGTGAAACACCTGCTGGTGAAGGTGTCTCATAACCTCTCTCTGGCCAGAGCTTGGATGCTACACCAAGCAATGAAGGTCAAAGCTCTCTCCACTCTGTGTCACAAAGGTCTGTGGGTAATAAAGGGAAAAGGATTCTAACTCCTGAGGAGATTAAGGAGGAGGAGAGAGAGAGGAAGAGGAAGCTAAGGGGAGAAAGTTCCTCTGGGTCTTCAGGCTTTATGCAAGCTGCAATCAGGGCTGCCCCTTGACCAAACACTCAAGAAGATGAGTTGAGGGCAGTCAGGATTACTTACCTGCAGACCAGGAACTATGATATAGATGAGATTATATCTTTCCCCTTAGAACAATTAAATGAACTGGCTGACATGAAAGTTTCAAGAGAGATGAAGGAAGCAGAGGATGCAAGGTTACTTCTCCAATTCAAAGAGGAGAAGAGACAGAAAAGGTTATACAAGCATGCTCCAACTCTCTCCCCAGTTCATGAAAGCCCTGTGCAAGAGGATGTGGCAGCTACACAAGAACCTCACAGACAAGGAAACAGATAGGCAAAACATGATCAACTACCTGAGTGCCACATGTCTCTACCAGGTATCTGCACTTCTTCCCTTATCCTTTGAGTACATTGGGTTTGAGTATCTCAAACAGCTTGAACTTCAAGTGCTCAAAGAACAAAAGGCAACAAAGAAAAAGATGAGGGAAGATGCTGCAAAGTCAAGAGCCATCATCCAAAAGAGTATGAAGAAGTCTGCTGACAGACAAAAGATGATGAGCTTCTTGAAGCTATATGGATTCTCCAGAAGGAGACTTGGCCCTATGTCTCTATCCACAATGGATGAGCATATCAGGGTAATCAAGCAGAAGATCAAGAGTGGAGAGCTGATTGACTTATACTCTCCTCCAAGTCAAATCCCACCTGAAGTGGAGGTTAAGGTTGAACAACCTGAGACAACACAACTTGGACCTCTTGCTGAGCCTCAGCAAGCTTCATCTTCTGATCCACAGCAGGGTCAAACTCCCTCTCCTTCTGAACCTGTAAGGGAGGAACACCCAACTGAGAAAGACAAGGATGATCAACAAGGTGTTGTAGACCAGTCTTCTCAGTTAAAGTCTTCTAAGAGGAAGAAGAGGATGGCTTCCAAACCAAAGTCAAAGAAGAAGAAGCATGAATCATCCACCTCTACACCTCAGGCTGAGTCAGATCAACCTGAGGAAGTGCATGAAGAGGTAGCCTAATCAACTCCAATTCAAGTGGCTCTTCTTGCAGTTTTGAGACCCATCTTATCCTGGACCTTCACTACTAATCCAGAGAGATGGCATGTGATCAGAGATCAAGGTGTTGAGAATGTCTATACATGGCAAGACATAATCCACTTACCTCTGAATGATCTCTTTGAAATGAGAAGATATTATGAGGGTCTTAGTGATCCTGACCATCTGATGAAGAAGAGTATGGTCATTATCATCCTGAAGACCACTAACATCTGAAGATCTTCTAAATGTTTTGGTAGCATCAGCCTAGGGGAGTTTGTAAGGATTCCTATAAGTCTGATGCAGCCAAAACATCCAAAGCCTCTCTACATGCATGCACTAAAGAACAGAAGTTGAAATGCTTCGGAAGTTTTACACCATGCACTAGAAATATTCTATGTGTAAAATCTTCCGAAGCCAAGACCAACATCTTCCAAAGCCAAAACTGAAGTCTTCCGAAGCTTCAAAGACAAAGTCTTCCAAAGCCAAAGAGTGAAGACAGATTTCTTCCGAAGGCTTTTAGAGATATGCCTTTATCTGATGTACTTTACCATAAAGCTGGACCACCTTTGCGCTGCTACTCTGTAAAGTCACCAACTTACATGAGTTGGTGAAAAGGTCCATGCTTTTGGTAACTGTACATTGAGGTCTTGAGTCCATGCTTTCTACTTTATGTACTTTTATCCTTTCTGTAATATATTAGGATGTGAGCTATGTCATGTCATAGTCACAAGTCAAAAG
Organism: Flaveria ramosissima; assembly: GCA_025215565.1. Taxonomy (NCBI): domain Eukaryota; kingdom Viridiplantae; phylum Streptophyta; class Magnoliopsida; order Asterales; family Asteraceae; genus Flaveria; species Flaveria ramosissima. The sequence goes on along the minus strand of CM046029.1, from coordinate 24,986,169 downwards.
GCAGATCTGCCTTTTGACTCTACATTTGATTTTGTAGTTGTCTAGTCAATTGTATCTAGCTGGCCTTCAAAGTATGGCCGGCTGTAAGATGTAAGTATCTCAAGTACTTGTATCTTTCAATGGTATGCTTTGTAACATTTGTAATAGAACTTAAGAAGCAATATACAGCATTCTTGAAAACCAAATACTTGTGTTGTTTTGCTATCTTGTTCTGTCTCATATTTACTTGTGTTCTTAGCATCTTTCACTTAAGTTAACCAGTTCCCTATTTGATCTTAAGAGTCTAAGCAAAGCTCCTCGTTGTGTTGTTGTGTTGTAAGTGCATACCCTTCACCGGTCCTGCAATCCCATTCTATGTGTATATATGCTTGTACATAGTACTCAATTCAATTTTGTTTATTTTAATTTCTTTCTTTTTGGTATGTTTGGACAGACATGTGTCTTTCATGATATTCTTCTTATAAATTTATGATAAATGCATACATTCATCATTGATCAAAAATTTAGGGCGAGTAGATTCATGAAAACAAGTTAACAAACAAAAATGTCAACTGAATTGTAAATATGAAGGAATTGGAACCTAAGCACTACCTTGGCTTTTGGATACATGAAGTTTTTAAATTTATAAATCTTCTTGTGCACAAATTGTCATGAAAACAAAGTCAAAAGGTCCAATAGCAATAAATAGTTCTCAGTTAAATAGAACCATACAATCATACAATCAAAAGAAGTTTCAAGCTTTACATCTCAGCATCAGCAGAAACTACAGTGCGTTCTTAGCATCACCAAAAGCTACAGGGCATTTTTAGCATCAGAAGAAGCTATAGTGCAAAACTTGGTCAAGTAAAATATGACTATCAGTAGATTGGTAACCTATGGATGAGTTAATATTTAACAAGTATAATCTATGTCCATAGATTGGTAACCTACGGAAAATCAAGTTATACTTCAATTCAATTTAAAATTTCAATTTTTAAGTTAGGCATCCGCAGATGTCCTACGGATGAACTAAAATCTGCGGAACATCTAAATTCCACGGAAGAGTAATAAGAAAAATAGGACCCAATTCATCAAATAAATGAAATAAATGTGTCCGAGGGAGTATAAATGATGATTTTGACTTGGAATTCATTATTCACTTTTACAGAATCTTTTGGACCTAGAAGTTCGTTAGTCAAAAACCCATCCCTCCCTCATCTGATTCAAAATTACTCAAATTTTAAACATCAAACAAAGCTTAAACCTAATTTCAAGTCTTAATTTCAAGGTAAATCATATCATAAACATCAGTAATGAACTGATTGATTCATCATTTTCGTTTAAACTCTTCGTATTCTTAAATATGATGACTTAGTTCTAACATAATTGTCTTCATTCTTATGAACAGATGGCTAATCGATTTGCAAGGGAGCACAATGTGTGTGCGTTCTTAAATCCGGACGACCCTCTGTCGGAAGGATGTTGGGACATCATAAGATACTTATGACGATCCAGGTTCTTCTATGCTTTAACAGCAGAGCCTGTGATTCATCAAGATCATATAGTCGATTTCTGGGACTCAGCACAAATTGAGGAAGATGGAGAATCTGAAGTGATTATGCCTGAGGTTAAGAATGAAAGACTAAAGATAGATGAGTAGACCAAAAGAAGGGTACTAGAGTTGGGAGAACAAGAAGTTGGTCACCCTGATGTATTCGAGAATGAATACATAGAGAAAGTGTTCTACCTGATGGGGTATGATGGTGACTTTGACAAGGGTGAGATAAAGAAAGGGAGATTATGCAAGCAATATAGATTCTTATGTCACACTTATCTGAAGTGCATCTCCAACAGGAAGTCTGGGCTTGACACATTCTCAAGGCACATTTCATTTGGCATTATTGGCATCTTTGAGGGAAGGACATACAACTACTCCGAGTACATTTTTAGTTGTTTGTGTGACCAAATTAGGGTGCAAAAGGCTGACAAGATGTATATGTTTCCAAGGTTCTTGCAATTAATCATCAATGTTGATCTACTTGGAATAGCTAGAGATGGAGATATGTTTGTTCAGGCACATCTAAGGACATTTGTACTGAATAAGATCAGTGAAAGATATGAAGGAGAAGACATGCCTATGTTTGCTCATGTAGCTGACCCTAATGCCAGCATTCCCCAAGAGCCTATGTGGGATGATCAGCAGGATAGCTCTCATGGTGACACTGAGCAAGCCTCACATTCTCCACAACCACATTCTCCACAACCTCAATCTCCACAACCTCAATCTCCAGCCAGTCAAAACACCCAACCAATTTCTCCAATTCAGCATCAATCACCAATTTAACTCTAATTACAACTTTTCCAACAACCTCCAACTCCTGAAAACCAATCAACTGAGAGCATATACACCGGTGAGACTGAGTTAGCCTCACAAGCAAGTACTGTTCAACTGTCACTAACCAAAACTGAATCCCGTGTCCACTCAAATGATACTAAACCTGTCTCTCCAATCACTGATCTGCAGCAACATCAACAACAACATGAAGAGCAGGCAGATCAAGCAGCTGAGTCAAGCTCAAGCTCAGTCAGTGTAGCCCATAATGAAGTAAATGATGATGAGCTGGCTACTAAACAACAAGAAGGGGAAGAAGAAGCCAACTATGTTGATGTGATTGCTTATCATGAAGATGATCTAAGTGAAGATGACATCCCTGTTAGCAAAAGTTATTTGGTGGCTGAATACAACAAACTTGTTATCAAGTCAAACAAAAGAAAGCAAAGAATTCAAGAGTTGAAGGGATTGATAAAGGAAAAGGAAGATCAGCTGATAAAGCAAGAATCTAGTCTGAAAAAATTAAGAGAAAACATTCAAGAAAACAATAAAGTCATTGATGCTCTGCATGAGCTTGTTAAAGAACAAAAAGAGTCTATTTCACATGAGAAGATTGAAAGAGAAAAGCTTGTGTTGGAGAGCAACAAAGCTAACAAGACTCTGCAAGAACCATTTTGTCACACCCTCAAAATCCACGTATGGAGTTTTACCGCGAGGCGTGTGAACAAACCAGGATCACAGTTAATAGTTACTCAAAACGACACTATATGCCATATTTAAAAGTAAAACCAACCAAAGATCAAACTTTAAAACCATGCGGAAGCGTTTTGCAAATAAGACAAACCCAAAATATAAAATGCATAATTTGGCAAAACACGCGCCAACCCAATATTTAAAAACCCATAACTGAAAACCAACAAATATGTCTTTAAAATAGAGCCTTTGAATGCATGCTGGACCCGTGTTGTGCTCCTAATAGCAAGCAGAGTTAACGACCTGAGAATAGCATACTAAAATGTCAACACAATGGTTGGTGAGTTCAAGATTTTGAGCTTATCATAAATATTAACAATTGTATAACATAAGAAGTGCATTGAAACAGATAACTAGTCTATATTCACATGTATTAACATTAGTGATTTCGCGATCGAAGCTGACTATGTTGCGTTTGTTGCCTCCTGTCACTACTTACCAGGTCGTGACAAATGTTTGTGTCTAGGACAAAATTGCACCCGCTCGACCTCCAGTCTCACAGGTGGGGCTCGTCAGACCCAGTAGTCCTACCCAAGATTCCCCGCTAGTTACCATTATTAACTATCCGAAAGTGTGAGGACTTTCCATGGTATTAAGCACTATGTTAAAACATACACAACAATAGCGTTTGAGTACAAGTATGCTACCTCCCCCAGAAGAAGGTTTATAAGATAAAGGGGCATGAACTCACCTGGTGTGTAAAGATAATGAATAAAGAGACTGGTGATAGGTCCAAAGACAACCCTTCAAAGGTTACCTAGAACACACAAGTACATAAGTACATGTACACAGTGAAACTTAATAATCCTAGGTTAACCTAGTTGACCCGTTTGACCCGTTGGTGACATATTAGTTGAAATATAATTCATTCATATATGACAACTTAACATACAAGAGTATCATGCAATTTATCCATATGTATCACATTATCAACCTAGGTTCTACCTAAGTCATCATGCCACATTGGATCATCATACACTTATGCAAATCTCAAACAATCAACATGCTTGACATATATATATATATATATATATATATATATATATATATATATATATATATATATATATATATATATATATATATATATATATATATATACATCACAACAAATAATTCATATGCGAAGACTAATCATGCACCACATGCCATGTGAAGCCACCCACGACTTCACATCCTAAACCTTGCCAATCCTATTAAGTAGGGGCCTCAGATTCGCACGTGTGTATGACAATCATGATTACATTCATTCACTTAATTCATTCCAACCAACATTCATAGTGACAATCAATCAAATCCCAAACATGATCACCTAATCACTAACCATAATTCATTATCATGTATGATTACCAAAACTTATACTTCTTACATGATCAACCAAGCATTCATAGCACTCAATTAACCCATTCTATCACATCAAACATCGTCAACAATCATTCTAACATGATCTTAACATCACAAGCATGCCCAATTCATCACATCTAAAGTTCTACAAAAATAAACTTTCCCTTTTGGGAATGAAACACCCAAAAGTAATCTAGCATCCAATTCAACCATAATTTCAACAATTATATACCTAATCAAGTTCATAACTTTCATTCTAACATGCTAGTCATCTCCAAAACATCCAAATTCCCAAACATCATACACAAAAGTTTCTACGTTTAGTAAGTCATGATCAACATCTCAATTTCATGGATTTTCTTGCACAAATCAATTAAACTAACATCCAAGCATTGTATCTAACATCATAACATCATCAAATCATGAATTCAAAGAATAAAAAGTTTCCTCTTATGGCAATGTATGAACTAGATGATCAACCCACGGATTTCTTGCACAATAAACATCATCCAATATTCATACAACCTAAATAACATCATACTAACATCTAACAATCATCAATTTTATGCTATCATCATCAATTTTTGGATTAGGGTTCATCTAGAATCAAAACTATGAACAACATGATAAAACATACCTTTAAACATGTAGAATCAAGAATTGGACTTGCTAGCACTATGGAACACTTGGAACTAGATCAAAATCAATTTCTAAAGAATTTTCTTGATCAAAATTCGTGTGATGAGGGTGTATGGTGATGGTTGCGACTAAAAGTGGGGGTTTGCAGGGGATTAGGGTTCTAATTTTGTTAATATTTGGTAAAAAGATAATTACAAAATAACCCCTTTAATTTATTTTTATAACACTAATCTTTTTAACATTTTTTAAATAATTTTAACACCAAGTTATAAGTATTATTAGCCAATAATAATAATCATCACTGTTGGTCCATGTGATCGATGAACAGTACAATTGATAGGATAATTTGATCAATATCAAATACACAAACCAAATAACAAACAATTGAGAGATGAATATGATGAATCAAGACATAATTGATATTCAAATGAACAAACTCACTCAATTACAATAAGCACAATTGTATTTCAATGAAGTAACTGCTTGAAAATGATAGTTTGCAACAGAATTCCACGATTAGGGTTTTGCAAACTTATCATGCAAAATGAAATGACAATAGTATATATAGCAGTCATAGTTTCGCTGACAGTTTCGCGCCAGCGAAACTGTCATGCCGAAACTATAGTTTCGCCCGGCAGAACACAAGTTCGCCGGGTGAACCAAACAGCAAACTGTGAGCGAAACTATAGATTCGCTCACAGTTTCGCTGGACTGCCAAAACTGCTAATAACTAACAAAATACAAAGAAACTAACACAAGTCCTATTACAATGTAAAGTAAACATCTATACTAAAGTGAGTCCAACCTAACATGATCTTCAATACTCCCCCTAGGTTGGACCTCACTATCTTCACTGCTCTTGGTTTGACTCTTCAGCTCCCATTTCCTCAGCTGCTGTTGGTCTGTCTTCATCCCCTCCTGCAGCAATGTCTTTAGAAGCTTCAGCCACTGATTCTCCAAGATTAGTTCCTGCATCATCAGCTTCCTCCGAATGACCACTAGCTCTAGCAAACTGCCTAGTCAAGTCTTGAACATCCATGGCAAAGTCATCTTGTGCTCTCACCTTTTCAGCCAAACTCTTTACCTCTGCCCGTACTCCCCTTATTTTGTTCGCCACATTCATAAACAAGCTTGCCTCCTTTCGAGTTTCCTCACCTGCCCCGGCCTTTATATGATTTTCACAGAGAATCAAGAGATCTTCATCACAGAAGCTGAATAACTCCATTGGGTCAAACACCCTAAACTTTCTTTTTGGCTTAATCACGCTCTAATCACAGCCTCACCAGTGTTATTATCATAGAACCATTTCTCAAAGTCCTGTAAACGAGGAGGAAGAGGATCAGCCAGTCTTACTCTGTTTACAGTCTTAGGTGGTTTGACTCTCAAAACAATTCTCCCTTTCCCAGTCTCCCAGTCTTTATCTTTCTTCGATCTCTTTCGTTCAGCCTTCATAAATCCAAATGACTCAAAATTATCATTAAGGCCATTTTTAATCTCCTTCTCCAGAAATACTGCCCTTTCACTTAAATGAGCATTAATCAAAGGCAAGGTAGCCAACCGTCTCAGATCCCATTTAGGCAAGGTCTTAAACGCCTTCCTCTTGAGCATGTAACTGATATTACCTCCTCTCTCTTTTAATCAAAAACATCTTTAAGAAAGGATTATAACACCAACTGATTATCTTCTTGTCTGCCTCTTTTCTGCTCAAACCCTCCATATTTTGAAACAGAGGAGTAAGTTCTTCAGCCTCCTTCTCCTTTACCAACCAATCACTCTTATCCATCTCAAACACATCATTCTCATCATCTCCCTTCTTAGCCACATACACCAAAGGTCTCTCATCTACTTCATAGAATTCTGGTTCAGAATCATAATCAACCAACTGCTCATCCTCCTCTTCTTCATCAATCAACCCCTTTCCTTTATCTGATACTTCCTCATAGTAGCTGTAACGATCACTTCTTCTCCCAAAATATCCTTATCAAAATCAAACTGTAAGTTAACAAACCCAGCCTCAACAATCTCATCTTCCTCATTTCTTCCAGCCTCTTCTCTTGGAATCTCTTGTTCTCTTGCTTCAGTATCAGCTGCTCCAGAGTGCCCTCTCCTACCTTGGATGAGGTACCCACATTCAAGAATGGGTACTTAGATATATCAGTCATATCATCTAACTCAGATTGAGTTAGTTGACTGGGTAGGCCAGCAGCAGCTTTCATCTGTGAAATTTCTTCAAATAACCTCTTAATCAAACTATTCTGATCAACCAACATCTTTTTCATTCCTTCAATGACCTCATCTTTCTGTTGCTCCCTAATCTCCTGATTCATCAGTTTAGTCTTTATCATACTTAACTCATTTGCCAATGAAGTATTTAGACCACGAATCACATCCTCATCAAGACCAGCACTAGCTTCTTTCCCTGCTGTGAAACCCTCGTGTCTATGTTTTGTTCTTCGTTCAGGCTCAACAAAGTCAGTTCTCTTTTAGACCTTCGTTCCTTCTCCACCCTTATCTCTTCTGCTTGTGTATCTATGTCTTCTTCAAAATCATAATCTTTCTCTTTGCATATCTCTTTCTTTTCTTAGCTGCATCAGCTTGTTTCACCCTTGTTTCCTCAGCTCTTTTGTTTTCAGACTCATCGACCCGTCTGATATAATTCCATCGCTCTGGTGGGTACATGTTTTCCCAGAGATGGGTTATTTTACCACTGAAATCATGGCGTATAGCACAGCAATCTGCAAATATCCGAGGGTTCATCTGAACTAATCTCTTAACTTCACCATGTTTAGGAACATCAGGAATCAAATCATCAATAATCATCTGAATAAACGAGGATATAACAACCATTTATCCTTTTTCACCGCCATCACATTTTCTGCCATACACGCAAAGATCAATCTAGCAATGTTTGCTTTCTCCCCTTTGCAACATATCACCATAGCTTTGGCCCAGTCAAGGTTAAGTCCATCAGATCCACCCTTACGGTGATCTAAGCACATAATAAACACGTGAGCTATATATCTCCATTCTTTAGATAAAAAGGACTTTTTAATCTCTTTCCTCGAACCAAAGACTGGTCCCTCATATCCCATTTGCCTGAAAGCTTGGAATACTTCAGATTCCGTCATATCAACTTCATCACCAGTATCATCTTCCAGTCTAAGAATCCTCGACACGTTCTCAGCAGTAATAGATATATCATGATCAAGCACTCTAGCTGTGATCCTCTGAACATCTCCTCCGGTGTTGTATTCAGCTGATCTCCAAAAGTCTCTAATGTGAAGATCATAGATAGTGGGTGAGTGAGAGATAGCATATGCAATGGGTGATCTTTGGAGCCATCTAATACAATCACGAAATCCGGCCGCCTTTGGCAAGTATCATCTAATATGGCAGTGATATTATTCCTCTCGTCAAACTTGAGATTCGCCATAATAACCTGAAAAGATCAACAAATAATTTGAATAAGAAATACTGAAAATAAGAAAATAAAACAAAACAAAAGAAACAATCAATTTCGGCAAGCGAAACAATAGTTTCGCTCACTAAGACATGATAGGTTCGCTGAATCAAAGACAGTTTCGACAAGAAAACAAACAGTTTCGACGAGCGAAACTATAGTTTCGCTCATAGAAACTTGTTAATTTCGCAGAACAAAAAGTAGTTTCGACAAGATTAGAATGATTCAAAGTAGTTTCGCAATTAGTTTCACACAAAAATTAATTTAGTTTCGCTATTACAAATTAGTTTCGCTGACTCATGAAATATAGACGAAACTGTGTGAAATAAGGATTAGTCATTGCGAAATTAGATAAGATATGGCGAAACTGTTAAGTTCGCTCGGACAGCATAACTTTACAGTTTCGCTGAAAGAATGTGAACTTTCGTTCAATTTCGCTTTCAGTAGTTTCGCTGAATGAACAGCGAAACCACCGAAGCGACAAAATCCAAATTACTGATGAATACGTGATGTAATCCAGATTAAGAAGTCAATCAAAGTTCGAAACTCACATACGAAGTGAATAGCACTCAAAATCAGTCCAAAACACAATCACAAATCAAAATCGCCGTTTATGAAACTAAAAAACCCTAAAAAACGACACTGAACAATTTCGCGAAGTTATGAAAGAAATTTCGCAAAATTGACTTATATAGCCAATAGTTTCGCTGGCAGCGAAACTATAAATTCGTCAAGCGAATTTACAGTTTCGCTCAGTGAAACTGTAATTTCGCTAAAAGATAACTGGTTAACAACTTATAAGCTAACCTAGCGAAATTGCAGTTTCGCTTAGCGAAGCTATCAGCGAAAGAATAATTTCGCACCATTTTTTTTTTATTTTTTATTTTTATTTTTTTATTTTTATTTTTATTTTTTTTTTATTAATTTTTTATTATTATATTTTTTATTTTTTTTATTATTATTTTTTATAATTTTTTTTTTTAAATTATAATACTCAAAGGAAGCACATCACATAATGAGATCTAAAATAATCAGAGATCACATTCTCTAAATATTTTAGAACATAATGATGATTAAAAATCATCTACCAGTCATGAGATCATACTGAATACAAGATCTGATCACAATCTGCACAGAAACAACTGAAATTAGAACAAATCAATAACGATTGCTGATATAATTGTCCACTTAAACTCATGCCTTATCCTTTTTCAAACAACAGCTTATGATTCATTTAAGGTTCGATTAGATACTTTAGAATGCTAAGACCCCACAATCATTTGGTAAAAACCCTCACCCAACCTCAGGATTTATTGAATTATGAATCAATCTTCATGGAACAAGATTTGTGGATAAGTGTGCAAATGATTATACACAGAATATTTCATTCTGAGAGAAATTCATCGATAAAATGATTTGACATAATTATATCAAAATGGTAAGAGCTCCAGATCTATACTCACGTATAACAGAGGAGATAACCATTTGAACATGTGCTGATGAGAGCTCCAGTCAGTACTATCGTACAGCAGAGGAGATCATCACTCCAGGTCAGTACTCACGTACAGCAGAGGAGATAAGCACAGACACACAGACATCTTGACACAAAATAACCAGCAGAGAATGATGACATAACAAAAAAAGCAAAATGAACGAAAGATTCATTCTCAATCCAATTTTTGTCAGCACTCAGTTTTTGTGCAATCCAAAATGAATGAGTAAATCCAGGCATTCTTAGCATAAAGTTTAATTAATCATAAAGCTGTTGTCTACTTCATTCATCAGGCTGAGTCTATCAAGCATATCGTCAAAGAATCTGATCCATTTCTTTTTATTTTAATGTGAAACAGAATCTAGTAACAGTTACTATCATTTCTCATAGAATTACTGGTCATGTAAATAAGAAATATTTAGAGAATATACAATCATTTCTCATCATGTTAAATCCGATCTCAGAATAATAATGATATTACTCCCCCAAATTTTTATTTTCATATATCTATAATTATAAATAAAATTGGAACTTAATTTTTTATTTATATTTTTTTTTTAATTATTATCAAAGAAATAGAAAATGAAAATTTAAAAAGATATTAACCCAATCATAGAAATCAATTCATAAAAACGAGGTTTATCAAACGTTTTTGTGAAAAGATCAGTTTTTTGATTTTTTGTATCGATGGGAATAATATTAATGAAACCCTTCTCCTCATCACGAGCATACGATCGCATGAATTCGGGTTTCACTATGCTTTGGTGCGAGAATTGAATGGGATTTTTAGCAATTCCAATGGCAGCCTCATTGTCACAGAATAAAGGTGTATGAAGGAAATTAATTCCATAATCAATCATTTGGTGTTGGATCCAGAGAACTTGAGAGCAGCAGCTAGATGCAGCAATATATTCAGCTTCCCCTGTAGAAAGAGAAACAGTAGTTTGTTTCTTGCTCTGCCAGGATACCAGACAATTTCCCAAATATTGACAACCTCCAGACACAGATTTTCTGTTTAACCTGCAACCATTGGAATCACTATCAGAATAAGCATGTAAATCAAAATTTCCACCATATGGATACCACAGTCCGAGACGAGATGATCCTTTGAGATAACGAAATATTCGTTTGACAGCTTTCTCATGAGATTCCTTTGGAGTCGACTGATATCTAGCACAGTAACCAACAGCGAAAGTGATATCAGGACGACTTGCAGTAAGATACATGAGAGAGCCAATCATAGACCGAAAAAGATGAGGATCAACTGGTTTTCCATTTTCATCTGGAGTGAGACACGTCTGAGCAGTAAAAGGAGTCATTTCAGTAGACGCATCATCCATCTTAAATTTCTTCAGAATATCTTTAATGTACTTCTCTTGGTGAATAAGAATTCCTTCTTTCTGTTGTTCAACAGATTCTGGGAGCTTGATGAAGGCCATACAAAGATTTATCAAGCTTATACACTTTATCAGGAAAATCAGGATCTTCAAAGCCTGGTGGTTGACACACATATATCTCTTCATCAATGTCGCCATAGAGAAAGGCACATTTCACATCCATCTGGTACACTTTGAACTGTTTATGAGCAGCATGAGCAAGAAATATGCGGATTGCTTCAAGACGAGCAACTGGAGCAAAGACTTCTGTATAATCAATTCCTTCTTCTTGAGCAAAGCCTTGCACTACAAGTCTAGATTTGTTTCGCACCACCACACCCCGATCATCTGGTTTGTTCTTAAATACCCATTTTGTACCAATTGGATACTTGTTGGGAGGTAAATCAACTAAGGTCCAAACCTTAAGCTTCCGGAACTGTTGAAGTTCCAACTGCATAGACTCTACCCAACAAGGATCTTGTAGAGCAGCATGAACATTTTTAGGAACAATTTGAGAAATGAAGCATGAGAAAAGACAAACATTAATCAGACCGGATTGACTTCGTGTGCGAACACCATCAGAAACAGATCCAATCACATTATCAAGCGGATGATCTTTCAAAGTTTTATAATCACCTAAGAAGGAAAGATAGTTGAAGAAGTATCAGCCGCCGGAGAAAGAGTAGATGAAGGTGTATCAATGACAGGTGTTGAATCAGGTAAGTTAGGAGATGTAGGAGATAAAGAATCAGATAATGGAGCTTGATCAGGCATTGGAGACGATGAGCTAACATCAATTGAAACAACATCATTTACTTGTGGAATGGATGGAACAGACGATGAAGATGATGGAATAATATTCGTTTGAGTACATGGAATTGATGTATCATCATCGAAAACTGGCAAATTAAATGAATTGAACACAGTATCGGAATCAAAGAACCATGCAGGTTCAGATTTAACTTCAGAAGGATTTGATTCTTGCCAGTCAACATAGAATGACTCTTGAACAATACGTGTTCTCTTGTTATACACTCGGTATGCCTTTTGTGAAGAAGAGTATCCAACAAAATAACACTCGTCAGAAACAGCACCAAATTTTGTCTTTTGAGCTTGAGTGTTCAGAAGAGTACAAGAACAACCAAATGGGCGAAAGAAATCAATTAGTGGCTTCCTCTTATGAAAAAGTTCATAAGGAGTCTTCACTTTATCTTTCACAATTAGCACCCTGTTTAGAACATAAGATGCACAATTAACAGCTTCAGCCCAGAAAATAACTGGTAATGATGATTCTATCAACATTGTACGAGCAGCTTCCACAAGAGTACGATTCTTTCTTTCTGCAATGCCGTTCTGCTGGGGTGTTCTTGCAGCACTAAATTGTCTCACGATCCCTTTCTGAGCACAAAATGAATCAAGAATCTGATTTTTAAATTCAGTGCCATTGTCATTAATCCCATAACTCTTTTCTTACTGACTGATTCAATAGAAATGATTAATTTCTGTAATTCCTCTGCAACTTCACTTTTGTGAGCAAGAAACCTCACCCATGAATAACGTGAAAAATCATCTGTAACAACAAGACAAAAAGACTTTTTAGCAATTGATTTAACACTAATTGGCCCAAATAAATCAGTATGTAACAACTCAAGAGGACTTGATATGCTATTTAAAAGTTTAGGCTTATGAGGTTTCTTATGTTGTTTCCCTTTGGCACATGCCATGCATTTTTCAGTAACAGAAAAATCTTTTAAAGGAAGTCCTCTAACAAGATTGTTCTTTACTAATTTATTAATTATCTTAAAATTGACATGGCCTAAGCGACGATGCCACAAGAGTGACTCAGAGGTTGATGCTTTTGAGAGAAGACAAGTTGCAGTAGCTTTTGACTCATTAGAATTCATATCAAGAAGATATGTATCGTGTTTCCTTGAGCACGCATGAGAATTAAATCTTCTGGAATAGCTATCTCTGATTTCAAAAATAAACATTCGTCAGATTTAAATAGAACAGGAATATCTTTATCACAAATTTGAGAGACGCTCAGAAGATTAAATGCCAATTCAGGAACATGGTTGACTTTTTCCAGAGTAAGAGAACCATTGGTAACTTCTCCTTGTCCAATCATTTTTCCACCCTTCTTGTCTCCAGCAAATGCCACATATCCCCATCTATAATCCGATAATTAGTCAACAAATCCTTTAATCCCGTCATGTGCTTGGAACAGCCGCTATCAACATGCCACAGACTGTTTACAATCTTTGAAGAAGATCCCTGAAATGAATGAACAAATCATTTAGCCAGGAGTAATAGGGACCCAAGATTGAACAACTTTTGTTTTTAAAGAAGCTGATTTTTTATGAAAGAAATTATTAACCAATTTTGTCAATTTATTCCCAAAACAATTTCTATTAGAGGATCTTTCAATCAAAGGGCAATTTTTGATAAGATGATCCTCTTCACCACACCTGAAACAATGATGTTTGAATCTAGGTCGATGATGTGATGAGGTAAAAATAGGATCAATAATAATCTCCTCATCACATTCAGACAAACTAGAATCAACATCACTGAATGTCTCATACATCTCATGATGTTTTTGTTTATTTGACTCAGAGTTATTCTTTACAAAATCAGAACTTGATTCTTCTGACAAATCAGTAAAACTCATACCATTGGTACCAGTTTCAGATGAAGACGAACTGCATTTTTCTGAAGATGTCATATTTAATGGTATGAAAGATGGAATAGGTTGAGAAAAGAACTTTTCGAAAGAATTAATTTTAAGTTGCTCAGTTGTTTTAGGAGAAACATCAGATTCATTGCATTCATTACCAGAACAAAAATCATCACTATCAAGATTTGAATTACAAGATGAAATAGAACAATCAAGAGAACATGAGACATTCAAGTCTGTTACATTTGAACTAGAAACAAACACTGAATTTAAACTAGACTTATTATCTAAAACAGACTGCTGTTTTTCAGGTGTACTAGAACTAGTGCATCCAAGCCCACTAGTTGGTCCATAGTCGTAGTCTTCACGAATGTACTTAGAGTTATTCCCAACTAAACCTGCAGACATACTGTCAGTATCTGATTTGATTAAATCATTAGAAGGATGAGGAACAGGCATAGGAGAATAACAGTATGTACTAGGAGGAGGATAAACCTGTACATTTTCATAACCCAAACCCGTTTTAATTCTTGCTCCCCGTTGAGATTTACAAAGATCATCATGTTTCATTCCAGAAATAGTCCATTTATCTAACTTTGACTGAAGTTTGCTTGCTTTAAATTCAGCAAGAGCAACTCGTTCAGTCAAAGTATTAATCTCTACATTCCTTTCCAAAACGATTCTTTTTAAATGATCAGTTTCTTTTAAAGCCTCATTTAATTTCACAAAATATTTTGATTCATTCATTTTAAGTTCATCATTAATTCGTTTTAAATCCTTTTCATTATCAATTAACAAACGATTAGCCTTATAAACCCCAAAAAGTCTAATTTTGCAAGCAGATGAGCACATATCCTGTATTACCTCATAAGGAAGTCCCATTACCATCTTTTCGGCAGCTAAAGCTTTATCGCACATGCATACTGGAGTACTTGATTTCCTTTCCTCAACAGTAGCGGCCGCATCATCCTTCTCTTTTCCTTTCACAGCTTTTGAATCTGTAATTTCCTCTTTCTTCTCTCCATCATCCTTCTCTTCTTTCTCCTTTACTGAAGATTCATTCTCTCCTTTGAATTCCTTAAACAACACAAACTCATCTTTCTCAACTTCCATCTCATCACTTTTCACAATCTCAGCAACTAACGCATGATTTATTTCAGATCTTGTTTCTTCCACCTCTGCACACCAGTCAAAATTTGAGATCAAGGCTGACTCCTTTTTTGAATTTCCCTCTTCCTTTACTTTCTCTACTGTCAATCTTGGTACTCCAGTGTTACTAGGATCTGTGACAATTGGTAATGGACATTCACGTTTAAAATGTCCCAATTGTTTACAATTAAAGCATCTCAATTTTGACTTATCAAATCCTAGTTTTGAAGTTGATGATTGACCACCAAAATTCTTTCTTCCTGTTCTTTCCATGAACCTCCGGGCTCTTAAAGTTAACATTGTCATTTGCCATTGAATGTCAGTTTCTTCCAAATCATCAGGATCAACTTGATACATATCCTCCATAGTCATTCCTTTACCTTTCAATTCACCAGCAACAAGAGCTTCATAGCTCTGAACAAACATTCCAAAAAGAGCCATTGTTTCAGATGGAATTGTAGTTTCAGCATTCACCTTAGAATTTCCCAATTCTTTTCCAACATGATTACTACCACTCGAGAAATTACTTGTATTGCTCCCTCCTTGAATTGGATTTTGAATGTGAGAGTTTGCAGCGGAAGACAACAAAGCAGCATTTTGAGAGAAACCAGGTGTGGGCATCATAGTCTGGTTAAATTCTCTTCTTTTCATATCCAACTCAAAAGATTTCAACTTGTTAATAATATCCATCAGCTTATAATCTGTAAAACCTCTTTCTTGTTTGAGCATCCTCACTTGAAGACTCCACTGTGGTGGAAGAGAATCGAGAAGCCTGTTAACTTGTTCACTGTTAGAGAGTCTTTCATCATACTTCTTCAGAGTGCTTGAGACAGTTAAGAAACGATTTGTGAGATCTGTCAAACTTTCATTCTTGTATCCTACAAACGAATTGAACTCCTTTTCAGCTTGAATGCTTTTGTCTTTCACCAGATCTGCATTCCCATCAAAGAATTCACAGAGAGCATCATAAAGAGATTTAGCATTTTTATGCTCTGCAAAACGATTGTAGATGTCAGGAGCCAAGCAGAGAGTTAGAGCACCAAATGCTTTTTGATCACGATCAATTAGTTTCAGATCTCTTTCAGTATAAGAAGATGGATCTTTGTTCTGAGAAACGACATCACCAACTGTAACCGTAGGTATATGAGGACCTGAAATAATCGATTCCCATTGATTATGATCTGTGTAGAAAAAGAAAGCTTTGAGACATCTCTTCCAATCTTCAAAATTATCTCTATTAATGAGTCTTGGAGGTCTATTAGGAGCAACACTTTCAAGATCTGCAAGTGTGAGAGTAGTTAATTTCGATATGATAGTTTCGCAGAAAGATTGATAATTTCGCTAGTAAATTCGCTGACAAATTCGCTAACAAATTCGCTGAGAAAGCTGACTTGGTTAACAGTTTCGCTGAAACAATACTATCGCAAACACAGACACTTTCTCTTGCAATTTCAGCAGCACTTTCGCTTGAATCAGAGACAACAATTGCTTAGTTTCGCTGCTAATTTCGCAGGAAACAAGCTTGAACTTTCGTTCAGAAATAGATTCGGCAGCACTTTCGCTTGATAATTGATCAAAAACACTATTGAACTTTCGTTCAAAGAAATACTTTCGCTGAAACTCTAGAAAACAACTTCAGATCCAAAATAACTCATAATTTCGCTGAATGAAGATGACAGTTTCGCAGTAAGAACAGTAATTTCGCTGGTCGATCTCAAAACCCTTTTTCACCTTAAAATCAATCTGAAATCATCCAAAACTCAATGAATTTGAGATCTGATGATTGTAGAATCTTCCTCAATCAAGAACAAGCATAATTCAATCAATTTCCATCCCAAAAACAGCTGATAATCCAATGAGAATTGATTGAAACTAGATATTGACCAAAACCACCAAAACTCAACAAATCAAGACTGTGATTAGATTTAGTTATCAGTGTGATCTCATTGCTTGTCGATGATTAAATTCATCTTTGTGCTAAAGTATATCTTGAGGATATGATCTCATGATCGATTCAGTTCTCGGTTTAAAAAAAACACAAAAATTATATAATAGATATAAAATATGTTATAATACTTGTATATAATAAAAAAATAGAAAAATATAATAAAATGTTTTTTAGGTCTTCCATATTATGCTGTTACAATTTTATCATTTTCATGCATTTCACGGAAATTGCGCCCAAACGAACACGGGTTCGCTTGTTTTTCACACACAAATAAACACGAGTTTATTTTGTTAAAATGAAATGATCTAATTAGAAATGTCGAGATTGTTTTTGAGAATGTGTTTCAGATTTTTGCTGTAAGTGATGGCCGATCATCAGTTGAGCAGTGTACCTGATCAGAGAACCTGTTCCTCAAGTTTGCAGAAGATACCGAGCTAGGAATCCTCCTCCTACATCTTCTGAAGCACTCGAGATTAGAGATTTGGGAAAGTTGTTCCAATATCCTCACAAAGGATGCACTCAAAAAGGGGGAGCATATAAATAGGGGGAGCTTATGAGATGAATAACTTTTCTCATCAAATTCAAAAAGCTTTAATTTGAAGCTTTTTCTACTGTTGATTTCTCGGGGCTGAATTCGTATGAAGACGTTGATAATGATAGACTAAGGGGGAGTATTGTTGGAGCTGGAAAATATAGTCTATATTATCAACACTATGAAAGTCAACAAAAGTCAACGTCATGGTCAAACTCAACAAAAGTCAAACCCGACACGTTCGAGACGAGGAACCGAGACGAGACGTTGAAGTTTTAGATGACTAGGAGTTATATTGTAATAAATATATTTTGTGTGAACAAAATATATTTTGTCTTGTTTTTAGTCATTTTTATGCTTTATATGTAATTTTGTGTTAATTAGCCTAAGTCTAGGGGGTTAAGTGCAATTAGTGAATATTAGTCTAGACTATAAATAGGTTAATTGTCATTAGGTTTTGGTTAATGGTTGCATGACCAATTGATTGAGGGTTTTATTTGTAAACACATATTTTGCAATCTAATTGAAGATCAAAGGGGTTTTGATTGTGATTATCATATTTTGATCTAATTCTTCATGATTTGATTCAAGTTTGATTATCCTGGAGTTACAATCACATTTACAATAAGTCACACAACACATGAAAATATATACAACACGTTGTCACGTTATCGCGTAAAATTTACAAAATAAACATTTAAAATTCAATAAATTCATGAATCACACAATCACAACTAATAATAAACATTATTAATTAGATTATTATTATTATTTATCATAGATTAGTATTATTAAGTCACCAACGTTCAACGACAACTAGTGTGTGCCCACGGCACGTGTATGCAAGACCTAACGGAACTAACGGAGTTTAGTAACGGAAAATTACCGGATGTCATAAATTTGCTCAGCTGAAAACAAAAGATGAGGTGGTTGAGAATCTGAAATAGAAGATAAGTGACATTAAATCTAGTGCTCTTGCAACAAAACAAACAAAAGAATCTGCTGAGACCTTAAAGCAAATCATTCAATACTCAAGAAAGAGAAGATACTTGGGGACTACAAAAAAGAAGTGATTGATGTTGAAGAATCACCTAAAAGAGCAAAACTCCCATCACCTGAACACACTCTTTCAGTGGATGTTTCCACATTGAAGCCAATTACTCATGATGACAAGGAAAGTGATGAAGAATGGAAATAACTTACTCAAGATGAGTCCCTCAAAGATCAAAAAGAAGCAAAGATGAAAGTGATGATAGTGATGAAGAATGGAAATAACTTACTCAAGATGAGTCCCCCAAAGATCACAAAGAAGCAAAGGCTGATGACCTACTGACCACAAAAGACATACTTGAAGAAAGGCCAGAATCTTCAATGTTTATGACTCTAATCAACCATGGGTTTCCGTATGACTTGGTAGAAAGGCTGAATATGAATGAGATGAAGAACATGCTGAAGGAGTTCGAGCTAGCAAGCTTCATGATCCCAAATTGCAATTATGAAGCATTCACAACCTTTATATCAATTCAGAGAATAAAAAAAGGAGTTAGGTCATTGTGACACAGCCAAGCTCAACAAATACAATATGACATGTTGGCTACAAGATCATAACTACAAAACTGCATGAGCTTAAGGGAAGAACAGCTGGTGAGCTAAGGAGGATGATGGAACATGTGATGAAGATAGAGCTAGAAACTGGTGTAAATTTCAGAAATGAAGCTCCGAACCCATCCTATGAGCAACAAAGCAAACTCCCTGATGATCCTATAACTGTTCAATCTAAAGATCAGCACAAAGGAAAGGAAAAACTGATCAGAGAGCCACGTGTTGTTATCCCTGGCAAAGTGTGGCCACTTGGAACAACGAATAGAGAAATCACTTAACAGAAGTCAACCCTGATAGAGCTCTATGACCATATCACAACTCCTAGTTCTGTGGAAGAAAATAGGATTATGGCCTGGAAATATGATCCAGACTGGGATTGTGCAATCATTAAGAGAACATTTAGAAGAATCCAATACTTTCATGATGTAGAAGCATTACTGAGTCTTCCTGAGAGAGATATTAAAGATTTGAAAAGCTTAATCATCTCCAACTATCAAATCCATCCAAGGGGAAGAGATTTTTCTGTGTCTGTGGGTAGGCCTGAAGACAAAATTCATAGATGATGTCCTCAAGGAAGCAAAGAGGGAAGATGCTGAGCACAGAAAGAGAAGTCAAGGAAAGAAAAGAACAACATCCAACTCCTCTAATCTTATAGATGATGAACTTTTAAAGAGGGTTGGATACAGCAACAAGAATACAGCAAGTCTCAAAAGCTTTGAAGGAAATCAATATACATATCCCATAACAGAATGGGAATATGTTGAGAAAACAAAAGAGATGGTGCTACTGAGGAATGCTAAAGGGAAGAAAGCTGAAAAGATTAGAATTTTTGACCCAGTGGAGATCAAACTACTTCATCCATGCTATACATCATATCTACATGACAGATTCTTCCCAAAGCTAACTAATGAAAGAGCACAAAATGACCTATGCCTATATATGCATATGATTCAAGTAATTGATAAATTTCATGCAAAGGCATACAAGAGAAGAAGACATGAAGCTAGACTGCTGAAAGGCTCTACCTTTGAAGAAGTTTCAGAACTAAGAATCTCATTAGAAGATAAGCTCAAAATAGTGTCAAAGTGTAGTGGAAACACTTACCACTGAAGAAGATGTGTTGGGATTGAGTTTTGACACACTTCAAAGGATATGTAGAATGGAGATCAAGTACAAGTACGATGATCAAAAGGATGCAGTATCATACTTTAACAAGGAAATGGTGTCAAGGATGAAGGAGCTCTCAGTGTTAAGGAACTGATCACAAGTGTCTAAGCCTAAGGGGTGTATTGTTAGATCTAGGAATGATAGATCTAGATCATTTTATATAGGCTTAGAACTTGATTGATAATTGTAATGAATATTTGTAATTCATTATTATAATGTATGCATTATGTATATAGGTTAACCCATATATGTGTTGATTTGATGTATGATTGCAGGATCAAACATTAGACTTAGTCAATTTCTGAAATTGACTAAGTGTAAGATACATCTACGGATGAACAAATTTGTTCTTCCGTAGATATGCAATGCATCCGAGGAATTCCTACTGAAGAACACCAATGCAGACAAGTCTGAAGATATGAAAGATCCACGGATGAACAATACAAGAAAGACTTAAAAGTGAAGACTCCTGCGGAAAGCACACTCTTGCGGAAGACAACTTTGCAACGGAAGACCAAACACTTGTATTCAAATGATACAAGTAACCCAAGTCAACAAGTCAACAAGTCAATCACGAATTCCAAGAGATTCGCTGTTTCCTTAACAGAAACACGTGTGTCTATAAATATGAGTCCTAGGTTTCATTCAATAGAGGAGCAATACGAGCAATAGACGGCGACACAAGCAATAACAACCATCACATGAACTCACACAATCAAACACAAAACCCTAGTAGCCGTCACATCAATACATCATAAACCTCAACACGTTCGAAGCAATTATTGTTTATAGCATTCATTATTTATTTCATCTGTAATCATTAACAAGTTTTAGTGAAATACTTTTGAATCAAATCTTCTTCGTTTGTTTATTGTGTTGATATCATTAAGTTATTTGTCATTAATATTCATTGGGTTTGATTTTCAATAATTAATCAATTAAACCACGATTAATGATCATTCCGCAAATCATTAACTTGATTCCAATCTAACATTGATAATTCCTTATTGCGATCCTTGGATTCACACCCTCCACATCAGCACACTTATCAAGATTGACTTGATCCAATGAGTGTGTGACATCATTGATGTTGTCTTCAATGGAGTGGTTATCAGCATCAAGAAATTCCTGATCACTTTCACCACCACCATTTTCTCAAACATTTGAAGCTCCTTCATCTGAGTTTTGTGCCTCTAAGCTGGAATTTGAAGGCACCCCAAAAATATCAGCAGGATTTGTCATTGATGTGTTGGTAGAAACTTTATTTATAGGATTAGTTACCACTGCTGCTGAAGATGTGTAGCTTGAAGGTCTTCTTAGCTCAAATCTTGGGTCAGGATCACCTGTAGGTAATATATCTATGGACCCTGAAACATGCTCACAAGATTTGTTAAAACGGTTGGTAACTAAATCAAGATCAAATAGCCAATCCGGACCAGAACCTTTCATACTGGGAGTGTGCTCATTAAAAGTCACATTGGCTGACTTCTCAACTACTCTAGTTCTGAGATTGTATACCCTATAAGCTTTAGCATGAGAAGAGTATCCAATAAAATGTCCATCATCTGATTTCTCAGCAAACTTGGCAATTTGATCTTTTGTATTCAAGATGGTGCAAGGACATCCAAATGACCTAAGAAAACCAATGAAAGGTTTCCTTTTGTGACGAAGTCATAAGGAGTCTTACTATGTGTCTTAACTACTAAAACTCTGTTTTGCACATAGCAAGTAGTGTTCACTGCCTCTACCCAGAAGGTGAAGGGCAGTTTAGAGTCGGACAACATTATTCTTGCAGCTTCAATTAGTGTTCTGTTTCTCCTCTTAGCAATACCATTTTGCTGAGGAGTCCTGGGAGCACTATATTGTCTTGTAATACCTTTTTCATCACAAAATGTATCAAGGATTTGATTCTTGAATTGTGTTCCTTGATCACATCTTATGGTTTTGATCTTGTGATCACATTGATTCTTAATCTTTAAGATGAAATTCTTTAAAATCTCAGGGGTCTCATCCATAGTTCTAAGAAAGAAGACCCAAGTGATACTTGTAAAGTCATTTGTGATCACTAAACAATAAGAGGTCCTTCCTAGACTCATTACATTGGTGGGCCCAAAGAGATCCATATGTAATAAGTCTAGGGGATTAGTGATGGAATTTCTTTCCTTTGGCTTGTGAGATACCTTGTGTTGCTTCCCCTTCAAGCATGCAACACAGTGGTCATCACTTGTAAACTCTTTCTTTGGTATTACAGTTACCAAATCATTCTTAATTAATTTATTCATATTTTTAAAGTTTACATGGCACATTCTTTTATGCCAGAGGAAAGACTCATCACTATTTGCTTTAGATAGAAAGCATGAAACTTCTCCTGAGGGAGATGTTTCTTGAAAATCCATCTTGTACATGTTCCCTTTCCTGGGGGCTCTGAGTAGGATGTGCTCATGAGGAATGACCACCCCGAGCCTGAGAACAATGCACTCATGCTCAGTAAAGAGCATGTTATGACTCTGATCACAAAATTGGGATACACTCAGAAGATTGTACCCAAGCTCCTTGACAAAGTTTACCTTCTCAATGCTGAGCTTACTATTTGTGACCTTGCCCCTTCCTGTAATGTAACCTCCTGCATCTCCTCCAAAAGCAACTGGTCCTCCATCAATTCTTTCAAACTTTTGGAGTATTGATCTATTGCCTGTCATGTGCCTGGAACAGCCACTGTCAATGATCCATACATTTCTGTTTGTCTTGAGCTGTTCCTGCACAATAGAGATGGTTAGTTACATTTGGAAACCCAAGCCTCATTGGTCTTGGGCTCATCAAAAGAAGTTGAAGACAATGCAACAGTAATTGATCTTATAGTCATGATAGAAGGATCATTTGCTGAAGTTGATGAAAAACTTTCAGCCACTTGGTCTTTCTTTGTCTTCCACACCACCTTTGGAAGCTTAGACTTGACCTTCAATACTTCGAAAGTTCTGTTGACTTCGGAAGTTTTGATGACTGGACCTTCGGAAGATCTTGCTTTCACTGCAGCAGGCTTCAGTGCTTCGGAAGTATTCCTTTCTTCCGAGACCAATTTTCTTCCGAAGTCAATTTTCCACTTGTCTTCTTCTTCATTTTGGAGCTTCTGAGGGAAAGAGATTTTCCTTCCGAAGCTTGCTTCTTCTTCTCCAAACTCTTAGAAGTTTCTTTCTTGGTTATGTGGAGAGTACTCTTTGGATTGTAAACATAATCCTTAGCAAGATGAGAGGTACTTCCACACATAACACAATCCATTTTCTTCCTTCTAGAAGTTTTCTTTTGTGAACAAGGCTGAATTTGATCACTTTCCTTCTCCATCTTCATCGTTGCAGATGCTGTGGCAATTCTTGTGGGGATAGAACTACCTTTGGAGCTGGATGGTTCAGGTTGTACAACAGTGGTGCATAATTGATCAGCCTTCTTATTGATGATAGGATTATTTGGACATGAACTAGAACTCTTGTTGTTGGAGTTCAAGTTTGTGTCTTCAGCCTTAACCACTTCAAATCTCGCAGAAATGAAGACTTGTTTCTATGCAGAGTTGAAGGTGGCCTTGATCTCTTAAGCCTTCTTGGACTTTCTTTTGGCCTTCCTGATCAAGTTCTTTCTTTTGGACTTGGTCATCCCAATAGCTTTACTCTACTTAGAGGGATGGTGACCCTTCTTAGAATGCTCTTCTTCACTCTTCTCAGAGCCATTATTCACCATCTTCTCTTCATCCTCTTCAGTCAAGGGGTCTATGAGGGGAAGCTCATCTTCACAAGTTCCACACCTAGGAGATCTTACAGACAAGATTGTATGTGGAGGAGCTACCTCACTAGATCTCAGTCCCTATTTTGATAACAAAATTTTGCATGCAAGGATGAGGATATAATGTTCTTAAAGGTCTCTTCTTCAAGAACATATTTTTCTGCCTTGGCTTTGCTGATCACAAGCTCAGCCTGGAATTCAGTTAACTAAGTAATGATGTCTTTGATCTGAGTCCTTTAGTTTGTGTGCTCATGTTTAAGAGTTGAAATGGTTTTCTCTAAGTCCTCTATCTTTAGTTTATAATCATTTTCAGCTCTTTTAAAATCAACTTTTAAGATATTTAAGGACTCAAGATCAGATCTCATTTCTAAGTTATAGGACCTGTATCTATTAACTTTAGCAATACATTCAGGAGTACAAAGATGTTTTAATACCTTGGCTTTATCGTGGTCTGCCATGAGTGCTTGGTTTGGAGATGCATCTTCCACCTGAAAGCTCCAGTCAAAGCCTCCTTCTTCCACAGCAACTGCAGCTTGCTGCTTTGGCTTCTCATTCTGGGGAGCTCTATCAGTGTAGTTTGGTCTGGCTTGTGTTTGGCCACCATTTGTCCTTGGTGCCTTACACTCCCTTACAAAGTGTCCCACCTGGTTACAGTTGTAACACTTTACTTTGCTTTTATCCAGCCCAAACTTTCCACTGGCTGCATTGCTTGGAAACTTCCTCCCTGTCCTCTTGTAGAACTTATTGGCTCTGTGAGTGAGAAGAGCCATCTGCTGAACTATCTCCATGTACTTCAGATCATCTAGATGGATACAGTCAAAGTCTTCAAAGGTGAAGAGAAAGTTGCCTGTGGTTTCATCAGAAGAGACAAAAGCATGAGAGGAACTTGTCTCTTGGAAAGGACTTCCTTGAGTGTAGCTTTCTCTTGGAGTCTCTGGGAAGGTGATGAAAGGACCTTTTTGTGAGTTGTCAGGGTAGCATATAAGATATGTTGTGGTTCAATCCTTTCCCTTTCAACCACATGGAAGGCTGAACTTAGTTGATTGCTGGAGTTACCAGATGAGTTTTGCATATTCATCTCCATCTGGTATCCATTGAGAATATCATACAACTCTGTAAGAGTAAAAGTCTTAAGGTTCTCAGTCCTCTTGATAACAACACAATAGTGTATCCATTGTCTAGGAAGAGGGGACATAAACTTCCTTACAATGTCCCTGTTCTCAAGAGTTACTCCAATATCCATTAGAGTATCCACAATCTCAACATACCTGAAGTATTGTTGAGTCATGGTCTCACCTACTTTGAAGGTGAAGTTTTCAAACTACTGCTTTAGGAGATCCTTCTTGTTCTCCTTTGCTTCATTAGACCCCTCATACATAAGCTTAAGCGCTTCCCATAGTTGCTTGGCAGTTTCACTTCTTGAAGCCTCTGTATATGGAGTTTGAAAGAGCAGTTTGAAAGGATGTTATGGCCTTTTGATCAATCTCTATTCTTTTTCTGTCTTCTTCAGAATAATCAGCCACAGCCGTTGGAATAATACCACCACCAGTAGCAGAAGTGGTGTTTGGTATGTAAGGTCCTTGAACAACAGAGTCTCACATCCTGGAGTCTTGAGACTTGATTAGTGGAGACTTTGTCATAGTTCCAGTTTCCATATCAACTTTAGTAATGGCTGACATATGAGTTATTAAGTATTTTGTGTGTGTGAGGGATCTTAAGATGATGAAATCTTATATCAAGAGCCTGGAATGCTCTGATACCAAATGCAGGACCGTTGAAGGGTATGCACTTACAACACAACAACACAATGAGGAGAGTTCTTTAGAACACTTAACAGATCAAATAGGGAACTGGTAACTTATATGAAAGATGCTAAGAACACAAGTAAAATGTGAGACAAAACAAGATAGCTAACATCACAAGTATTTAGTTTTCAAGAATGTTGTATATTGCTTCTTAAGTTCTTTTACAAATGTTACAAAGCATAGATAGAAAGTTACAAGTACTTGAGATACTTTATACTACATCCTACAGTCGGCCATACTTTGAAGGCCAGCTGGATACATAAGACTAGACAACAACAAAATCAAATGTAGAGTCAAAAGACAGATTGCCTTTTGACTAGTGACTATGACATGCCATAGCTCATATCTTAATATATTACAAAAGGATAAAAGTACATAAAGTAGAAAGCTCAGACTCAAGACTTCAATGTACAGTTACCAAAAGCATGGATCTTTTCACCAACTCATGTAAGTTGGTGAGTGAACAAAGTTGCAGCGGAAAGGTGGTCCAATTTTATGGTAAAGTACATAAGATAAAAGCATGTACATAAAAGTCTTCGGAAGAAATCTGTCTTCACTCTTTGGCTTCGAAAGACTTTGTCTTTGAAGCTTCGGAAGACTTCACTTTTGGCTTCGGAATATGTTGGTCTTGGCTTCGGAAGATTTTACACTTAGAATATTTTCTAGTGCAAGGTGTAAAACTTCCGAAGCATTTCTACTTCTGTTCTTCAATGCATGCATGTAGAGAGACTTTGGATGTTTTTGGTTGCATCAGACTTATAGGAATCCTTACAACTTTGAATCTGGATCGAGAAAAATAATGATGAAGCTCCATATGAGAATTAATCTCAATGAATTAATTGATAATTTTTACAGAAATGATAAATGTCTATGATTACCATAAGTTTATTATCTTGTTATAGTAAGGTATTACTAAAACAAGATGTTTTGGGTAATGACTTTAAAGTGTCATACCTTGTTGGGGGTAGCCATGTGCAACTAGAGCGCCGCTGTTTGTCTACGTTAAGATTTAATCGAATTCCGTCCAAGTGGGAGTTTGTTGGGTTGCATGTATGGGTTGATTAGTTGACGTTGCCAACTTGTATGACCCGTAAGAGTAACATCTTGGGCAATGAGCATTAAAACTAACTTAATTTGATTAACTGGTGTTACGAACGATATAAGACATATATATTATATTGTATAATTATGTCAATCGGGTATTTAATAATTAATACTAATTATTAATTATTAATAAACATTTAGTTATAGACATTAATGTTTTGGGTTTACGTGGGCAACCATTAATTTAATCCGTGGCCCGGGAGTAGATTAATGGTGATTAAATATTGATTAGGTTTCAAAACCTAATGATATATATTATAAAAACCAACTGTTATAATAGGAAAAGTAGGAACTTTTCTTTTGGGTTGGTGAAACTCACGATTGCAAAACAAAGGAAGGAATCCTTTTGTTTTCCTATTTACCATCCGAAGCAAAATCTAAAGCCGTCGTCACCACTTTGTTGATGAGCTCCCAGCAACAACCAAATATTTAATTGCGCCATTTAAAGCCGTGATCGAATCCCCGGTTTTGTGTTCATTTCGTTTTCTAGCATTAATTCGTTGAACACTCGGTGTCTTAAACGGTTAATTATTAACATCAAAGTATATTTTATCACATCAGTAAGTTAATTATAATCTGTATTTGCATCGTTTGTAATCAGATCCTGTCGGGTTCACTTTTGGTATTTATATTTTTTTCTCCGCTCCGTTAACTATTATTAATCTGATTAATAGTTATCAAAACCTGTTTTGATAAATAAAACTAACCAAGAAACCACTGAGCCCAATAGGTACAACCTATTAAGCACATAATACAACCTAAAATACATAACCAAGTTAGTAATTAGTACATTATGTACATATAATAATAATAATGTTTGGTAAGATGTTAATTTGGAACAAAAAAATGTAGAATCAATAGCTATAACCTAATTCAAAATCATGCCCTAAACTTCTTCAAACTTTCATGTTTCAGCTAATTCATGACGTAGATCTCTGAAATACGAAAATCGGGATAATTATAACAATTCAATCGATCAAAACAACGCTACAAACGTGCGAATTGCAAATAGAAGCAAACCCAAGCCCAATCTCAAAGTAAAATCAAGCTGTTAACAAAATCATATAGAGAACAAACATTCAGTAAACAATCACTCAGACCTTGATTGGAGTATCACATGGGTCGGAGGAGAAAACTGAACAATCGTGTAAGGATTCCTTAAGTCTGATGCAACCCAAAACATCCAAAGTGTCTCAGCAAAATGCACTAAGTACTGAAGTGAAGAATGCTTCGGAAGTTTTACACAATGCATTAGAAAATACTCTAAGTCTAAATCTTCCGAAGCCAAGACCAATATCTTCCGAAGCCAAACATGAAGTCTTCCGAAGCTTCAGAGACAAAGTCTTCCGAAGCTTCAACCTATGAAGACAGATTTCTTCCGAAGACTTTTAGTACACATGCTTTATCTGATGTACTGTTCCATAAAGCACCTTTTCCGCTGCGTCTCTGTAAAGTCACCAACTTACATGAGTTGGTGAAAAGGTCCATGCTTTTGGTAACTGTACATTGAGGTCTTGAGTCTGTAACTTTCCACTTTATGTACTTTATCCTTTTTGTAATGTATAAGGATGTGAGCTATGGCATGTCATAGTCACAAGGTCAAAAGGCAGATATGCCTTTTGATCCTACAATTGATTTTGTTAGTGTCTAGTCAATTGTATCCAGCTGGCTTTCAAAGTATAGCCGGATGTAGGTTGTAGTATAAGTATTTCAAGTTCTTGTATCTTTCTTTATGCTTTGTAACACTTGTAAAAGAACTTGAGAAAGCAATATACTGCCTCCTTGAAACCCATACTCTCTTGTTCTGTCTCTTGCTTTACTTGTGTTCTTTGTATCACCTTGGTTAACCCAGTTCACTGTTTGATTAAAGTTTAGTTAATCTCCTCATTGTGTTGTTGTGTTGTAATTGTGTTAAAGCCCTTAAACGGTCCTGCAATTGGTATCAGAGCTTTCCAGGCTCTTGATATAAGATCTAACCATCTTAAGATCCCTCACACACACAAAAACTAAACTCTTCAAATGGCTTCCATCTCAAAGACTGATATGGAGACTGGAACCATGAACAAATCCCCACTGATCACTCTTGATGATTTTGACACCTGGTGCATGAGGATGGAAGGCTTCATCAGGTCTCTTGATTCAAGAATGTGGGAATCTGTTGAGAATGGACCTTTCATACCCAGCACCCCCTCTGCTACTGGTGCTGGTATGATTCCTAAAGATGTGGCCAACTACTCAGATGAAGATAGAAAAAGAGTAGAGATTGATAGGAAGGCCATGACTGCTCTTCAGACTGCTCTCCCAAACTCTGTATACAGAGGTTTTAAGAAGTGCAAAACAGCTAAACAGCTGTGGGATGCACTGAAGCTGATGTATGAAGGCTCCTCTGAAGCCAAGGAGAACAAGAAAGATCTTCTGAAGCAGCAGTTTGAAAATTTCACCTTCAAAGCAGGTGAAACCATGACCCAACAATACTTCAGGTATGTTGAGATTGTGGATACCCTAGTGGATGGAGGAGTTCCTCTTGAGAACAGGGACATTGTAAGGAAGTTCATGTCCTCACTTCCTAGGCAATGGACACACTATTGTGTGGTGATCAAGAGGACTGAGAACCTTAAAACTCTTACTCTTACAGAGTTGTATGGGATTCTCAGTGGATACCAGATGGAGATGAACATGCAAGGTTCATCTGGCAACTCCAACAATCAAATGGGTTCAGCCCTTCATGTGGTTGAAAGGGACAGCATAGAACCCCAACATCATCTCATATGCTACCCTGACAACTCACAAAAGGGTCCTTTCATCACCTTCCCGGAGACACCAAGGGAGAACTTTACTCAAGGAAGCCCATTCCAAGAGACAAGTTCTTCTCAAGCCTTTGTGTCTACTGATGAAAGCTGTGGGAATTATCTCTTCACTCTTGAAGACCTGGACTGTATCCATCCAGATGACCTGGAATACATGGAGATAGTTCAGCAGATGGCTCTCCTCACTCACAGAGCCAAGAAGTTCTACAAGAGGACAGGAAGAAGATTTCCAAGCAATGCTACCAGTGGTAAGTTTGGGCTGGATAAAAGCAAAGTTAAGTGTTACAACTGTAACCTTATGGGTCACTTTGCTAGGGAGTGTAAGGCACCTAAAGCAAATGGGGGCCAAACACAACCCAGACCAAACTACACTGACAAAGCCCCTCAGGCTGAGAAGACAAAGCAACATGCTGCTGTTGCTGTTGAAGAGGGAGGCTTTGACTGGAGCTTTCAGGTGGAAGATGCTTCTCCAAACCAAGCACTGATGGCTGACCATGATGAAGCCAAGGTATTGGAACATCTCTGCTCCTGAATGCATTGCTAAAGTAAATAGATACAGGTCCTACAACTTAGAGATGAGATCTGATCTTGAGTCATTAAACATATTAAAATCTGATTTTAGAAAGTCTGAAAATGATTACAAGTTAAAGATAGAGGACTTGGAGAAAACCATTTCAGTACTAAAACATGAACATACAGATTTTAGAACTCAGATCCAAGATCTCATAACTAAGTTGACTGAGTGCCAGGCTGAGCTTGTGATCAGCAAAGCCAAGGCAGAGAAGAGTGTTCTTGAAGAAGAGACCTTCAAGAACATGATATCCTCATCCCTGCACAACAAAGTGTGTTATCAAAATAGACAGGGACTGGGATCAAATGAGATAGCTCCTCCACACACAATCTTGTCTGTAAGATCTCCTAGGTGTGGAACTTGTGAAGATGAGCTTCCTCTCATAGATCCTGTAAGTGAGGATGATGAAGAAGTGATAGTGAAGAATTCCTCTGAGAAGAGTGAAGAAGAGGATTCTTCCAAGGGCCACTATCCTTCTGAGGAGAAGAAATCAACTGTGATGACCAAGTCCAAGAGAAAGAACTTGATCAGGAAGAGCAAAAGAAAGCAAAGAAGGCTCAAGAAATCAAGGCTACTTTTGATGCTAAGCAGAAACAAGTTTTTATCTCTGCAGGTTTCAAAGTAGTAAGGACTGAAGACATCAACCAAGACTCCTCAGCTAAGAGTCCTGGTTCTTGTTCAAATCATCTCAGTGCAAAGAAGAAGACTGAGCTGCTGTGTACCACTGCTGCACAGCCTGGACCATCAAACTCCAAGAACAGTTCACAGCCCAAAAGAACTGTCTCAGCATCTACCAAGATGAAGGTGGAGAAGGGATGTGACCAAAGCCAGTCTTGCTCTCAAAAGGAGACTTCTTTGAAGAAGAAAATGTTGTGTGTCATGTGTGAAAGTACTTCTCACATTGCTAAGGATTGCCCATACAATCCTAAAAGTACTGTCCACATGACCAATACAAAGACTTCAAAGAGTCTCAAGAAGTCTCAAGCTTCGGAAGGAAAGTCTGTTTCCTTCGGAAGCTCCAAATCAAAGAAGAAGGTAAATGGAAAATTACCTTCGGAAGCAAAGTTGGTCTCGGAAGAAAGGAGTTCTTCCGAAGCACTGAAGTCTGCTGCAGTGACTGTAGACTCTTCCGAAGGTTCAGTCATCAAAACTTGTGAAGTTCCAAAAGCTTCTAAGGTTTTGAAGGTCAAGTCCAAGACTCCAAAGGTGGTGTGGAAGTCTAAGAAAGACCAAATGACTGAGGTTTCTCCATCAACAACAGCTGAAGATCCCCATAGTACAACCATAGGATCTATTACTGTTGCATTACCTTCTATTACACTTAATGAGCCCAAGACAAGTAAGGCTTGGGTTTCCAAATGTAACTAATCATTTTCTTTGTGCAGGAACAGCTCAAGACAAACAGGAATGTCTGGATAATTGACAGTGGCTGTTCCAGGCACATGACAGGCAATAGGTCTCTACTCCATAATTTTGAGAGAATTGATGGAGGACCAGTTGCTTTTGGAGGAGATGAAGGTGGTTACATTTCTGGAAGGGGCAAGGTCACAAATGGTAAGCTCAGCATTGAGAAGGTAAACTTTGTTAAGGAGCTTGGGTACAATCTTCTGAGTGTATCCCAATTTTGTGATCAGAGTCATAACATGCTCTTTACTGAGCATGAGTGCATTGTTCTCAAGCCTGGAGTGGTCATTCCTCATGAGCATATCCTGCTCAGAGCCCCCAGGAAAGGGAACATGTACAAGATGGATTTGCAAGAAACATCTCCCTCTGGAGAAGTTTCATGCTTTCTATCTAAAGCAAATAGTGATGAGTCTTTCCTATGGCATAAAAGAATGTGCCATGATCTGGTAACTGGAATGCCAAAGAAAGAGTTTACAAGTGATGATCATTGTGTTGCATGCCTGAAAGGGAAGCAACACAAGGTATCTCACAAGCCTAAGGAAAAGAACTCCATCACTACTCCCCTACACTTGTTACATATGGATCTCTTTGGCCCCACCAGTGTAATGAGTTTAGGAAGGACCTCTTACTGTTTGGTGATCACAGATGATTTTACAAGATTCACTTGGGTCTTCTTCCTTAGAACTAAGGATGAAACCCCTGAGATTCTGAAGAATTTCATCTTAAAAGTTGAGAATCAATGTGATCACAAGGTCAAAACCATAAGATGTGATCAAGGAACTGAATTCAAGAACCAAATCCTTGATACATTTTGTGATGAAAAAGGTATTACAAGACAATATAGTGCTCCCAGGACTCCTCAGCAAAACGGAGTTGCTGAGAGGAGAAACAGGACACTTATTGAAGCTGCAAGAACTATGTTGTCTGACTCTAAACTGCCTATCACCTTCTGGGCAGAGGCAGTTAATACTGCTTGCTATGTGCAAAACAGAGTTTTAGTAGTTAAGACACATGGTAAGACTCCTTATGAACTTTGGCACAAGAGGAAACCTTTCATTGGTTTTCTCAGGTCATTTGGATGTCCCTGCACCATCTTGAATACCAAAGATCAAATTGCCAAGTTTGCTGAGAAATCAGATGATGGACACTTCATTGGATACTCTTCCCAAGCTAAAGCTTATAGAGTATACAATCTCAGAACTAGAATTGTTGAGGAGTCAGCCAATGTGACTTTCAATGAGCACACACCCTGTGTGGCTGGTTCTGGTCCGGATTGGCTGTTTGATCTTGATTTAGTTACCAACTGTTTTAACAAATCTTGTGAGCATGTTTCAGGATCTGCAGAAAATTTAAATACAGGTGATCCTGATCCAAGATTTGAGCTAGGAAGATCCTCATCAAGATTTGAGCTAGGAAGACCTTCAACTCATACATCTTCAGCTCCAGTTGGAACTACTTCAGCAAATGAGGTTTCTATCAGCACAACAATGACAAATTCAGCTGATACATCTGGTATGCCTTCAAATTCCAGCTCAGAGGCTCTCAACCAGATAAAGACACCTCAATTGTAGAAGACAACAATGGTGATGGTGATAGTGATCAGGAATTTCTTGATGCTAATAACCATACCATAGATGACAACATCAATGATGTCACACACTCATTGGATCAAGTTAATCTTGATAAGTGTGATAATGTGGAGGGTGAATCTTCAGACCAGATCTAAATTTCTCAAATTTGGATCTTTCTCAGCAACTTGCTGTGATCCCTCAGCTAAGGATCCACAAGTCTCACCCCACCACAAACATCATTGGAGATGTTGTCACAGGGGTAAGAACAAGAGGACAAACCCATGAAGCAAATGTTTGTCTTCACTCTTGTTTCTTATCTCAGATAGAGCCCAAGAAAGTTGATGAAGCTCTAAAGGATGGAAGTTGGGTTGAAGCTATGCAACAAGAGCTGCTTCAATTCAAAAGGCAGAAAGTTTGGAACCTTTGTCCTCTTCCTCATGGGAAGACTACCATTGGAACCAAATGGGTTTTTAGGAATAAGAAGGATGATAGAGGAATCATCATCAAGAACAAGGCAAGACTAGTTGTTCAAGGATACACACAAGAAGAAGGGATTGACTACACTGATGTCTTTGCTCCTGTAGCAAGACTAGAAGCTGTTAGGATATTCCTGGCATTTGCTGCATCCAAGAACTTCAAGGTCTACCAACTTGATGTAAAGTGTGCTTTCTTATATGGAGTGATTGATGAGGAGGTTTATGTCAAACAGCCACCTGGTTTTGTAGACCCTGATCATCCTGATTATGTCTGCAAGCTTGACAAAGCTCTTTATGGGCTGCATCAGGCACCCAGGAAGTGGTATGAGACACTATCTGAGTATCTTTGTAAACATGGATACAGGAGAGGTACTATAGATGGAACTCTCTTCATCAAAGGACAGGGAAATGACTTATTGCTGGTTCAAGTATATGTAGATGACATCATCTTTGGTTCAACTAATCCAAAGCTCTGCAAAGACTTTGAGAAGCTGATGAAAGACAGATTTGAAATGAGTTCAATGGGAGAACTCAACTTCTTTCTGGGAATTCAAGTGAAGCAGGTTGAAGATGGCATCTTCATAAGTCAGTCAAAGTATGTTCAAGACATACTCAAGAGGTTCAACATGACTGATTGTAAGATTGCTAAGACACCCATAGCCAGAAACCACTCCCTTGGTCCAGATCTTGAGGGGGAGTGTGTAGATGAACACTTTATACAGGGCTATGATTGGGTCTCTTATGTATCTTACAGCTAGCAGGCCTGATATCATGTTTGCTACATGTATTTGTGCAAGATATCAAGCCAACCCTAAGATGTCTCACTTAATCACTGTGAAAAGGATTTTAAGATACCTCAAAGGTGCTTCAACACTTGGTCTATGGTATCCAAAGAATCCTAATTTCAATCTGTATGCCTATACAGATAGTGATTATGGTGGTTGCAACATGACTGCAAAGTCTACATCTGGGGGATGTCAATTCCTTGGTGGAAGGGTTGTCTCATGGCAATGCAAGAAACAATCCTGTGTGTCTGCATCAACTGCTGAGGCTGAATACATTGCTGCTGCAAGCTGCTGTGCTCAAGTGCTTTGGATTCAAAATCAGATGCTGGACTATGGATTTAACTTCAAAGAGACTCCTATCCACATAGACAACAATAGTGCTATCTCTATCACTGAGAACCCTGTGCAGCACTCAAGGACCAAACACATCAACATCAGGTATCATTTAATAAGAGATAACTATGAAAAGGGATTAATTAAACTAGTCAAAGTTCATACAGATGAACAATATGCTGATCTGTTCACAAAAGCTTTTGATGAACAGAGATTTAAGTATCTGATATCAGCTATTGGGATGATTAACTTTGAGTAGACTTTTTCTTAAAACTAATTCTAATTATTTCTTCTTAAAATATGTGTGTCCTAAGTTGTCTAGTTCATCACTTTCATAAGCTCATGTTTTCTTTGGATGTAAAATTCTTTTTGAAGACTTTCCTTAGATTCTTGAAAATTTTCTGATACTTCGGAAGATAAAATTTTATCTTCGGAAGAAAAACATGTCTTCAAAATAAATAACTGTCTAAGAGATTTTACCTTCGGAAGAAGTCAAATTCATCTTCCGAAGCTTAAATTCTTATCTCAGACACTTATTCATTTTTAAGGACTTTTTCCTTCCGAAGCAAAATTAACCTTCGGAAGCTTTGTTTATTCCTATACAAAGCATCCAAGGGTTTATTTCTCTTCCGAAGCATAAATTTTCAAGACTCTCAGGAAAATCTTCCGAAGCCATTTTAGCTTCGGAAGCTTTTTCAATCAAAACTTCCGAAGACAAATTACCTTCGGAAGCTTTTCGAATTCCAAGAAAACTACTTTTTGAGCAAAAGTAAACTACCTTTTCAGAGGTGGGACCGACTTCCGGATTTCAAAGTTTATCCTCTTTCATTAACTTTGGTTCAAATCCCTTTTCACATAAATACCCAACGGTTCCCCCTCTTTCCCACTATCTTCCTCAATTCTACTATTCCTCTAACCTAATTCTCTAAACCGCCTTTGCTTTCTACCTTTCTTCACCCTTAAGCTTCTGAAATGGCCAACCTTAACCGCAGAAACAACCCAGATTTCTCCATGCAACTTCACAGGCAACATAATCAAGTTGCTCTGTTAAGCTCTGAGAAAGATGCAAGTTTCTCAGAGATTTGCCAATTCTTGACTCTGTCAAACTATTTCACCTCCCTGACCATTGATCCTACTCTATATGAGGATCACTTGCTTGAATTCTGGAAGACCTGCCAAGAGGTCATTATGGATGGGGAGAAGGCACTGTCTGCCACAGTGCAAGGGAGGACAATCTTCATCACTCCGGCCATCATTAACCAACATTTGCAGCTGGATGATGAAGAAGGTGAGGTGTCCTTCCCAAAGGAAGCTGTTAATCATTCTTTGAGCAGATGGGCTATGAGGGAGATTTCTCTGTAAAGACCTTCAGGAAAGGGAAGGTCTCATCCCAATGGAAATTCCTGCTCCATGTGGTTATCCACAGCTTATCAAACAAGCATGGTGGATGGGACCAGATTCCTGAGGATCTCTCCTTTATAGTTCATGGAATGGTTCAGGGGGTCAAGTTCAGGTATTCACAATTTGTTTATACTAATTTACTTGCAAACTTAGACTCCTTAGAGTATTACATGTTTCCTAGATATGTTCAACACATTCTCAACTGTGAACTGGGCTCACAGTTGAGGGAAACAAGTAATATTCTTAAATTGGGACAGATGAAGCCCGGCATCTTTAAAATAATGAAGAAGCCAACTGTAGGCTTCTCAGGGGTAGAAACAGCCCTAGTCCCAAAAATGTTAGAGCTCATTGCTCAAGGTGACAACCTAGCAACACAAGCTAGTGTTGAACCCACACCTCTTTTGTCCTTACCACTAAAAAGACCAGAAATCACCCTCACCTACCAAAGAAAATCCAAACGAACCCCTGCTCAGGCTATTGAGTCTGTGCAGGCCCCCATATACTCAACCTTACAGGAAGAAGTGGACACTAGAGCTCCCACTTCTCCTGAGGAGCAAACCACTCCCATTACTTCACCTATCAGGGCTGAGGTTCCTCATGCTCACCCTGATGAGCTCACTAGCCCAACAGCCTTAAGCCTTCACTCTGAGTCTCAACACTCAAGTGAACAACCTTCAGGGGACAGCTACCATCCCCAGCCTTTGGATCTCAACCAACCAATTCCCAACCTATCCTTCTATACTGATGAAGACTTAGGATTCAGTGAGTACCATGAGTCTCTCTTCTCCTCCCCTACTCAAAGAGAGATGAGTACCTCTGACTCTCCTCAGTCTATCCCACATCAGTCACCTATTACTGAGGTGGACACTTCTGAACCTGTTCAGGATGTCCATATGGAAGAGGCTCTCACTTTTGAAAGTGATTACATCATTAAGACCTCAACCATGGCAACTCAGCCCACTGGCATCTCAACTGAGGCTGCCAGTGAGCAGAGGAAAACCAGCAGCCAAGAAACTCAAGCTGGTGGTGAGAGAGAGGACTTTGGTCCAATCATCTCATCCCCCAATGATTCTTCTGATGAAGATGAGGGGAATTTGAGACTAAAGGTGCAGAAATTGTCAAAAACATGCACCTATTTAGTCTCTAAGGTTAGTCACTTGGAATCTCAGGTGACTACCTTACAAAACAGGGTCAATGATCAGCAACTTCAGATTTCATATCTGCAGGAAAAACTAGCTGGGAGACCTTTAAGGAGAGCTCAACCAGGAACACAAGAACCTGTGGAAGTGATTGACTTATCCTCCAGCTCACCTATGCAAGTGGGTGATGCTACCAAAAAGGGGGAGAAAGTTATTACAACCACAGAACCTGGGAGTTCTTCAGAGAGAATGGACATAGAGGACTCACCATCCT
The DNA here is from genome assembly GCA_025215565.1 of Flaveria ramosissima. Taxonomy (NCBI): domain Eukaryota; kingdom Viridiplantae; phylum Streptophyta; class Magnoliopsida; order Asterales; family Asteraceae; genus Flaveria; species Flaveria ramosissima. Next base: position 24,948,278 of record CM046029.1, on the reverse strand, counting down.
CACTTGCTGTTGTGCATTCTCAGCAACTTCCTCAAGTTCACATTAATGTGGACTCTATAGACTCTCTCATCAGGAGTCTCTTTGAGGAAGGTATACCAAGGGCTGTCTCATCTCCACCACAAGGAACTGGCAATCTACATCATAAGGTGGAGGTATGATGATGACAGAAGAGCCCTTATACTTCACAGAGTTCAAGGCCAACAAGAAGTTTTTCAATTCCAAAGCCTGAGCTTCTATGAAAGACTGGATTTAGTCAACATGCCACTTGTCAATCCAAGCAATTCAAGACAAGCTGACAGGCTGGCTCAAAGAATCCAAGACAGGATCCTTGCAGAGTTCTCTCTAAGAAGGAGACTTAGGCAATCAGGCAATGTCATCGGTCAACTGGATGTTGAGGTGGACCCTAAGATTAGTTTCATAGGGGAAACCTTGACTGAAGGCCCAGTGGCAGAACCTGAGACCCCTGTCTCATCATCAACAACTGCTGCAGAGGTCCAAACTCCATCTGAGACACCTGCTGGTGAAGGTGTTTCTCAGCCTCTCTCTGGCCAGAGCATGGAAGCTACACCAAGCAATGAAGGCCAAGCCTCAATCCACCCTGAGTCACAAAGGTCTGTTGGTGACAAAGGGAAAAGGATAATGACTCCTGAGGAAATTGAGGAGGAAGAGAGAGAGAGGAAAAGGAGACTAAGGGGAGAAAGTTCCACTGGGTCATCTAGCTTCATGCAAGCTGCAATCAGGGCTGCTCCCAGACCAAATACTCAAGATGATGAGTTAAGGGCAGTCAGGATTACCTACTTACAGACCAGGAACTATGATATTGATGAAATCATCTCCCTCCCCTTAGAAGAGTTAAATGAACTGGCTGACATGGAAGTGTCAAGAGAGATGAAGGAGAAAGAGGATGCAAGGTACTTCTCCAATTCAAAGAGGAGAAGAGACAGAAAAGACTTTACAAGCATGCTCCCACTCTCTCACCAGTTCAAGAAAGTCCTGCACAGGAAGATGTGGCTCCACAAGAACCTCAGGTAGATAAAGAAGAAGATAGGATCAAGATGATCAACTACCTGAGTGCCACAGGCTTCTATCAGGCAGATGCACTTCTTCCCCTGTCCTATGACTTCATTGAGTTCGAGTACCTAAAGCAACTTGAGCTTGAGCTAGTCAAAGAAAGAAAGAAACCCAAAAGGAAGCTAAGGGAAGAAGCTGCAAAGTCAAGAGCCATCATTCAAAAGAATGCAAAGAAGTCTGCTGACAGACAAAGAATGGTGAGCTTCTTGAAGCTATATGGATTCTCCGGAAGGAGACTTGGCCCCATGTCTCTATCCACAATGGATGAGCATATAAGGGTGATCAAGCAGAAGATTAAAAGTGGAGAACTTATTGACTTGCACTCTCTTCCAAGTCAAGTCCCACCTGAAGTGGAGGTCAAGTTTGAACAACCAGAGACACCTCAACCAGAACCTCCAGCTGAGCCTCAGCAAGCTTCTGATCCTAGGCAGGGTCAAACTCCCTCTCCTTCTGAACCTGTGAGGGAGGAACACCCAACTGAGAAAGACACTGATGATCAACATGGTGCTGCAGACCAGTCTTCTCAGTTAAAGTCATCTAAGAGGAAGAAGAGAATGGCTTCTAAACCAAAGACTAAGAAGAAGAAGCCAAAGTCATCTACCTCTACACCTCAGGCTGAATCAGATCAACCTGAGGAAGTGCATGATGAGGCAGCCCAATCAACTCCTATTCAAGTGGCTCCTCTAACAACTGAGACACCCATCTTGTCCTGGACTTACTCTACCAATCCAGAAAGATGGAATGTTATCAGAGATCAAGGTGTTGAGAATGTCTACTCATGGCAAGACATAATCAACTTACCTCTGCATGATCTCTTTGAGATGAGAAGATACTATGAGAGTCTTGATGATCCTGACCATCTAATGAAGAAAGGAATGGTCTTGATTGTACTGAAGACTACCAACATTTGAAGATCTTCTAAGTGTTTTGGTAGCATCAGCCTAGGGGGAGTTTGTAAGGATTCCTTAAGTCTGATGCAACCCAAAACATCCAAGTGTCTCAGCAACATGCACTAAGTACTGAAGTGAAGAATGCTTCGGAAGTTTTACACAATGCATTAGAAAATACTCTAAGTGTAAAATCTTCCGAAGCCAAGACCAATATCTTCCGAAGCCAAACATGAAGTCTTCCGAAGCTTCAGAGACAAAGTCTTCCGAAGCTTCAACCTATGAAGACAGATTTCTTCCGAAGACTTTTAGTACACATGCTTTATCTGATGTACTGTTCCATAAAGCACCTTTTCCGCTGCATCTCTGTAAAGTCACCAACTTACATGAGTTGGTGAAAAGGTCCATGTTTTTGGTAACTGTACATTGAGGTCTTGAGTCTGTAACTTTCCACTTTATGTACTTTATCCTTTTTGTAATGTATAAGGATGTGAGCTATGGCATGTCATAGTCACAAGGTCAAAAGGCAGATATGCCTTTTGATCCTACAATTGATTTTGTTAGTGTCTAGTCAATTGTATCCAGCTGGCTTTCAAAGTATAGCCGACTGTAGGTTGTAGTATAAGTATTTCAAGTTCTTGTATCTTTCTTTATGCTTTGTAACACTTGTAAAAGAACTTGAGAAAGCAATATACTGCCTCCTTGAAACCCATACTCTCTTGTTCTGTCTCTTGCTTTACTTGTGTTCTTTGTATCACTTTGGTTATCCCAGTTCACTGTTTGATTAAAGTTTAGTTAATCTCCTCATTGTGTTGTTGTGTTGTAATTGTGTTAAAGCCCTTAAACGGTCCTGCAAATCGATCACCGTCGAAGACCGGAAGGTCAAATTAGGACATGATTTTGAACTAAAAGAAAAGAAGAAGATAAAGGAGAAGACCGAGAAAGAAAGTGTAGTTGGGTTTAAAATATATACTTGGTAAATATACCAATTCAGTTTACAAATCTTAAATATATTATATAATTTAAAGATAAATAATCATTTAAAGAATGAAATGGAGAATTATAAGTTGTTTTTTTTTGAGTTTTGCATTAAAACACAAAGATAATTTTGTTTTTTTTAACCAAATGGGTTGTGAATGCTCTTATTCATGTCCATTTAAGAGATTGTCTTCAAACCAGAACGATAAGCGAGCAAAGGGACAATGGAATCTTCTCCGGGGTGTAGGGTTGTTTGTCTATATATACAGCACAACGACGCACGCTAATTTTACATTCATTTATTCTATTCTATTATATGATAATCTCCCCCTTCCCATTCGCCATTTTTGTCGCTTTATTTCTTCAACCGCCCTGAGAAACCCCGATTTTTCTTCCAACATTTCCCCTTAATTCCTCTATAAATCATTAAAAAACAACTGGGATCCGATTTTGATTGCATTTCAAAGAAATCGTTGCTTCGTTTTGCATCAATTTGGTTGAAGATCATAAGAAAAGCAACTGAAATCTGCAATTCCAGCACCAGGGTTTCCAATAATGAGGTTGATGCAGGAAGAGATTATTGGGTATGGGAGCGAAGAGGAACGGGAAATGGAATCGAGTAGTAGCTGTGGTTCGATCGTTGAATTAGGCTTTCAAGAAAAATCCATGAAGGTTGTCGTCGTAGGCTATGCTCTTACCTCTAAGAAGATCAAGAGCTTTTTGCAACCAAAACTTGAAGGTTTGGCTAGGTATCTATTAATCACCTTCATCAATTTTACCCCTATTGAGAATTGAAACCCCCTAATCTAATTGTTTCATTCCATTTAGGAATCGAAAATCAGTTGGTTTTTCTCACATTCGGAAGAATTTTAAGAAAATTTGCAAACCAATTTCCCCTTTTTTGTAGTATTTTTAAAACAGAATCTTGCTTCGATTCGATCAACTTTTGCAAAGATGATTTCTATGCTTGTTTGATGATGTGATTCTTTGTTTTCTAGAAAGATTCTTGTGTAGGAATATTCGTATATTCATTTGACCTGTAAGTGAGGCATCAATTCGGTATCTACCCATGACCTTCTGGTCTAGCTCTATAAAAATGATGCTGGTTTAAATCGTTATAAGTTTAAGATAGATGATATCTAGGTGTAAAAGAATTGCTGTTAAGAAAAAGAAGAAAAACAAAACTATTCCAGTATTATATTCAATAATTGACCTTTTATTTTTCCTGACAAATGACTTTTAGGGTTTGGTTTATGTGATACAAATCTTTATCTAGTTATGATTTGAGTTAAACTGATTTTAACATCAAATCAAACAATTTTTGGGGGGGTTTAATAGTCATCATAGTTGTCAATAGCAACAAGCTACTTATATGCTACGTAGCTAATAGCGACCGTATTTCATGTCATAAGGTGCATGTGATCTGGTTAGATTCAAGAGAGTAACTGGTGTTGGGTTAATAGATATTAATTTACATCGACAAGTCTTCAGTTGATCAAATTGTACTCATGTGGATTATTGTGTAAAGTTTGCTAATTTAGAACTTTTAAGTAGTTAATTAATTAGAATCTTTCTTGTTAGCATTAGGTGAAGTGGGGACATATGAGCCTAGATATTAGAACAAGTATATGCTTTGTTTATGCACAGTCGGGTTATATAGATTTTGTTTGACTTATGCATTCTATAGACAATAATATTTATACAACGTTGAAACAAATATGTGATTCATGATTTAGGCTGTGAGCTTGGCATTGACTGCAACTTTGGTTGTGATGGATGCAGGAATAAGGGGATATTTTTTGTTGCTATTGATCAAACGAGGCCTCTTTCAGATCAAGGTCCTTTTGACATTTTGCTGCATAAGGTTAGCATGGCAGATTCTTTCATATTGGTATTAATACACATGTCAAGTTGTTAGCTACCTTCGTGAAACCCTTAAGGAGTGGCACAGTGGTAAGCAATTGAAAAAACTTTAAATATTGATCTGGCTTCCACTGGTTTCATGCTTAACCCCTTGAGGTCCCACTAGTTAGCAGGGTAGTGGTGGAACATGTTTTGTGTAACAGGTTCCCAAGGTTACCCAGAAAAACTGTCTTCATGAACTTTCCATTTTAATTATGTTTCGTTTTTGTTTTCACACATAATTAGTGAGGTCCCACTAATTATGTTTCGTTTTGTTTTCACACATGGATCTTACTACTTGGTGATACTAATATATTTGATTTAACCTTTTGTTCTCCAGTTGTCTGGGAAGGAATGGCAGCAAATTCTTGAGGTTAGTCCTTGTCAATAATCTTTTTAATGCGTACTGGAGATAAATGCTCTATTAATACATCATTAATATCTTAATCATAGACATAACCGTCATATGTTATAGTTATATATGTATGATGTTGGTTATTTTGGATGAACTAAGATGATATCTCTTTTTATGGAGGATTATCGGCTGACACATCCAGAAGTTACAGTGCTTGATCCTCCAGGGGCTATACAACTTGTTTACAATAGGCAATCAATGCTTCAGGATGTGGCTGATCTGGATTTTTCTGATGCATATGGTAATTTTTTTTATTAAGATAAATTTTATTTAAGTGATGGAAGAATTTGTTCTCAAATGTTGGTACAAGATGCAGGTACAGTTGGTGTCCCAAAACAATTGGTAATAGAGAAAGATCCGTTATCCATCTCTGATGCTGTTAAGAAAGCAGGACTAGCCCTTCCTCTTGGTATGTTATGGTTTTGCATATTTTTCTTCATTGTAATTTTTCTCAATATAATCTAATTTGTACATGTGTTACAGTTGCAAAGCCTTTGGTTGCAAAGTCGCATGAACTATCACTGGCTTATGATGAGTATTCCCTAGGGAAGCTAGAGCCCCCTCTTGTTCTTCAAGAGTTTGTTAACCATGGTATATAGTTGTAGTTAACATCATTTATTATTATTATTATTATTTTTTAAATTATGGTAATAGGGACACATTCCATAAATAACCAATTTGAAGTAGAGAACTATAGAACCCACATGAACACTTGTAGGTTATGCAACTATAGGGCATGTGAGAAAATGAGGCGGTTATGTGGGGCATGCTGGGATACCAAATAGTGATTAATCGGGATTAAAAGAGATTAATCTTAGGGGAATTTTTATATGTAATTTTTCAAACTAAATATATATATATCACACAAAATTTTCAAAAATTTATATAAATTTTCAATTTGACAAATTTGACCGGTCTTCACCGCTTACCGGTTTTATGGCCGATTTGATGAAACCGCAACGGTTACCCACCGATTACCGATGATTCAATGATTAATCCCAACTTTTACGACGCTGATGTGGGTACAAAACCTTGTTACGTATCAAAGTTGAAGTAATATGTACCAGGCGTGTATGCGGTTCTCGTGATTCTCTTCTAGTAATTAATTCCGTATTGAACGATCATGTATGGTTAAATATGTTGATATGGTTGCTATTGATGTGGGTGTGTTAGGAGGTGTATTGTTCAAAGTGTACATAGTTGGGGATGCAATTAAGGTCGTTCGTCGTTTCTCTTTACCCGATGTTAGCAAGCGTGAGTTGTCAAGAAGTGTTGGTGTGTTTCGGTTTCCAAGGGTTTCATCTGCTGCCCAATCAGCAGATGATGCGGATTTAGACCCATGTATTGCTGGTAAGTCCATACTTTTGAAAATGCTATAAAGCTATTAATCATCTATGGTGAGGTACAAAAAGCCTCATTTGTTTTGTGTTGCAGAGCTTCCTCCACGAGCCTTACTTGAACGCCTTGCTAGGGAACTTCGATGCAGACTGGTATTCTATTGTTGCCTTTTTTTTCCTAAAATAAACTTTGAAGTATAATTGCAAAGATGGTAACATGCTTTCACACTTTTACGAATATGGCAAAGAAATAACAACATACCTTGACTTATTTAGTAAGAACCATAAAGAATGAAAGTATGTTGCTTAGGGACAGCAATTACCGACATGACACAGTTATGAATTGTTTGGGTTGACATGTTTAACCCATTTATTTATATGGGTTGTGTTTGGGTTGACTTAACCTCAAACCGTTTGAAATTGAAGTATTTTTATAAGTTCAAAACCACCTAACACCTCTGCAAACCTTTTAATCTGCTTTGCAAAAAGTCATTTGCAAATTGCAACCTGCCAACAATTTGTTTCTTTGTTTACAACTTGAGTACAAGCGCTCAACTCATTTAACTTGTTTGTGTAAATGGGTTACATGATTTTAAGATTGCCCAGGTTAGTGTTAATGCCTTTAAGATGAATAGATATATGGGGCGTGTTTGAGTTTATAAATTCAACCCGTCAAACCGACACGACTGATTATACGTTGCTATATCTTGTAATTTCTTAATTAAAATGGTCTCCTTTTATACATTTTTTTTTGTTCAGGGGCTGCATTTGTTCAATTTGGATATGATACGTGAGCATGGAACCAAAGATCGCTTTTATGTCATTGATATAAATTATTTTCCTGGTAAATATATTTCTGTAAATAAGGCTCATTGTGGTAGGGCTGTTCACGAGCCGAACCGAGCCGAGTCAGGGCAAGCTTGAATCGACTTGAATTTAAACAAAGCCAGCTCAGCTCGGTTTGGTTTTAAAACCGAGTTGGCAATCTAGGTGCGAGCTCAGGTCGGTTTTTAACCGAGCTGGCTCGGCTCGGCTCGTTTTTGTCTCGGTTTTAATTTCATAAACACAAAAAAAAACCCAAATGCAAAATAAATTCAATATATTACATAACTCTTAATCGGTTTATATCAAGTTTTACAAAATAAAAATTAATTTAAATAATCTCAGTTAACAAAATACAAATACCGTTATCATTATCTGAAACGAACTAACTAAACATGCAACACTGCATAACATCTGGTGGTTTGCTTTTTAGTAAATAAATTGAAATTGTGCTTGAATAATTGATTCTAATATAAAAAAATATAGAAGCATCACATGAAATGATCCAAGACAAACATTATAGTTTTATAATTTGACATAAAAATAGCTAAAAGGTAATTTTATATTCTTAAAAAATCAGCAAATGCAATGCATTGCAATGATATATGTTATATACATGAAAATAAGTAATATATTACAAGTAAAATAATACGAGCCATACCGAGCCGAGTTAGCAAACGAGCTAAACCAAGCCGGCTCGGCTCGTCACGAACCAAGCCGAGTTCAGCTTGTTTTCATACCGAGCCGACTCGGTTCAGTTCTATTTAAATCCAAGCCAGTTCGAGCGAGCTTTGTCCGAGCGAGCGTCAAGCGAGCTCTGAGCCACGAGCTACTTTGACGGCCCTACATTATGGCGCTTTAAGGTTTATATTGCATTCACCTTTTCGTATGTTACACTTGCAGGGTATGGTAAAATGCCAGAATATGAGCATATATTTACAGATTTCCTTTTAAATCTAGCTAAAAGCAAGTACAAGAAACGCTCTGCTAGTTTACCGTGAAGGATTTATGTCCAGATTACAATAAAACCTATCCGGTCACCAACAAGATGCTAGAAGTGGTTAGGGCTCAAAAGCTGCAATTAGCCATACAGTTGGCCGAGGTGGCCAAATGTGCACAGAAAGCTGAGATATTCTTTTGGTTTTCGTGCTGTTATTTCAGATGAAAGATGAGGCTTGGATTTATTTCAGCATCTTTTAAATATAAGCCAATGTGAACTAGCAGTTTGCATGAGTTACCTTGACGCCTTAGATTATTCTTACTGCATTTAGTAGTACACTAGTACTTGTGTACTAGATACCAAATAAATCTCAGAAAAGATAAAAAAAATGATGCCGAATCTTTGATTTAATGAAGAGATGTTTAATTTTTGAAGCTGAGAAATATAGTATATGGTTTAGGTAGCACTCAAAAAAGGGAATTATTTACAACTCGTTTAATTTGTAAAGCAACAAATAAGTCTCCACGGTCAAACTTCATAGTGGGAATACAAACCTAAAGTTTTCTTGGTCATAGTGGAATGTTTAGATTGAACTGCTAGATCTGTAAGGCCCCGTTCTCGGGAAGGCTCACAGTTGGTTAATCATAACATAAAATCATTTTAATAACCAAAACATTGCAGCGGAATTAAATAGACATTCATTTGAAACTTGTAAATCATATTGTATTCATACATGTGTCTTTCAAATTGAATAAAAACATAATACTTTGTCTTAAATTAAAAATCAAAGACTTCATAAACAAGGTTGCCATGTATTGCCATCCAAGTAGCTTTTCACCTTGTGCCATCCTCAGCAACATCATCTACCTACCACTATTATGCATAAAAGTCAGCTTTACTAAGTGAGTTTTAATTTTAGTTAATATAAAAAAATATAAACTTTATCCATCATATAATGACCATGCATACATCACAATATATAACACTTTGCGTCTTAATAAGCATGTTCATTATCTTTCTTTCTCTCATTATGTTTCATTTCATCACAAACGAGATTGCATAAGGCAAGAGCTCCATGTTGATCGACAATGAATGCCAATCCCTGCTGGTACACTTGAAAACGGTAGCTAACCCCCGACAGTTGATCACAACTGCAAGGCACATAGCCCGCTTATGAATACTGATCTGTCATCATACATCAGACTCACATAAGTTCCACTTCTTATAATAGTGCTTGCAAGATTTTTCATCATCCAACGGGCCCGGGGTAACATTCGTTAAGTTCTACTTCTCATTAATATTATCTTCCACTTTAATGTATAATACTTAATTTATTAAGTACACAACATACCAAGTGCAATTTATCATAAAAACATAACTGACTCTCCGCGGGACAGCGGGGTTCGGGGGCGGCAGCCCCTGACAACGGATCCTAGGGGCAGCAGCCCCTAGTGGGGTCCAAGGGGCATCGCCCTGGTTGCGGCCGGCCGGGTTGCCAGGTCAGCGCGAAAAAAACTTATTTTTAAACATTTACATAGCATATTTTAGCATATTTTGTTATAGAAAAATCTATCTTCCTGTCAAACCCTCTTAATGCATAATAGCCCCAAAACATGAAAAGACTAGTATATAAGGGGATCTAGAACTCATCTGGATGTAGTGAGTAGCTTCTAAACTAAAGGTTTTAAGCTAGGATCACACTACACAGCCTGCAGTTAAGTTAACACTCAAAGGGGTTAATTTCTGTCTAAATTCGCTGCTAATTTCGCTACCAGATAAGTAGATTCGCTGCCTGTTTCGCTGCCACTTTCGCATGGTAGTTTCGCCCAACTTTCGTTGGAATTCCATGTCTGCGAAATTACCTGCGTTTCGCAAAAAACTCACAGTTTCGCAACTTGAACACCTAATTTCGCTGGATGCACATACAGTTTCGCAACTTTTTACGTTCAAACCCTTAGTTTATCATCCATGAGGCTATATCTAAGCTTTTTACATGTTTTCATCCGTAAAAATGTGACCTTTATGTGATTCTTTGCAACTTTTCAAAACCCAAAACCCTAGAATTCGGGTTTGATCTACAGAAGAGTTTAGAGGCTGATTCTTACCTAGATTTCTTGCTTCTTTCTCGTGGTTTGATGCTCAATCACCCAGATCTTCAATCCCTTAACATTTGAAGCTCCAAATCTTGAGTTTTCTTCACTTTCTCTCTCTACTCTCTTTCTCTAGAACTTGGTGGCTAGGGTTGAGAAATGAGGAAGATGGTGGCTGATTAGGTGGGTTAAGGGGCTGATTATGGGCCCTGAATTACTTAGGCTCTTGCCCATAAGCCTAATTTAGCCCATAACCCATTTCCTTCCTTTATTTTTTATTAAATACCCACTAATTAAGCCCATTAGCATTGGCGACTCACTTTGACATTTCGGGGCGTTACAAGTCTCCCCCACTTATTTAGGTTTCTTCCTCAAAACCTGTCAGTCATCAAACATTTGATGATAAAATTTTCTCATCTCCTCCTCGGTCTCCCACATAGATTCTGATTCCTTTCTGTGTCTCCATTGTACCCATACCAGCGGAACCACTTATTCCTTAAGCGCTTCTCTTTTCAAATCAAGGATGGCCACAGGTTGCTCTACGTAATTTAGCCGTTCATCCACTTTAATGTCTTCTAGCGGTACAACCATATTATCTTTTGCCAGGCATTTCTTGAGATGAGATACATTGAACGTAGGGTGAATTTCACTCAACTCATCGGGTAGTTCTAATATGTAGGCCACTTCTCCTACCCTTGTGACAATACGGAATGGCCCTATGAACCTTGAGTTTAACTTTCCCCGCTTTCGAAACCTGATGATCCCTTTCCAGGGAGATACCTTGAGCATAACCTTGTCATCGTCCTCGAATTCTATCGGTCTACGTCTCTTATCAACGTAAGACTTTTGGCGATCCTTTGCGGCTTTCATAAATGCCTTAATCTTATCTAACTTCTCAGTCGTGACCTCAATCACTTCAAGACTTCCCAATTCCTTTTGCCTGATGTCACCCCAACACACAGACGTCCAACATCTCATAAGTTGGCATAACAATGCTGGCATGGTAACTATTATTATATTAGAATCCTGCCAACGGTAAGTGCTCATCCCAACTTCCTCCAAAGTCGATTACACACGCTTGTAGCATGTCTTCTAATGTCTGAATCGTTCTTTCCGACTGACCGTCCGTCTGTGGGTGGTAAGCCGTACTAATATGCAGTCTAGTCCCCATTGCGTTGTGAAACCTCTTCCAGAACTTGGGCGTAAAACGCGTGTCTCTATCCGAAATGATAGACACTGGCACGCTGTGCCGAGGCACGATCTACTTGATAAATAGCTGTGCCAACCTCTCAGAGGAAAACGTCTCACGAATTGGTAGGAAATGGGCACTCTTTGTTAAACGGTCAACAATCACCTCGCGTCACTTCCTCTTGCCGTGCGAGGTACCTTCGTGATGAAGTCCATTGTGATGTGTTCCCATTTCCATTCAGGAATATTCAAAGGCTGGATCTTCCCATATGGCTTTTGGTGCTCTGCCTTCACTTGCAAACAAGCAGGCACTTGCTCACGTATTTAGCCACGTCACGCTTCATTCCCAGCCACCACTAATCTTTCTTCAGATCCTGATACATTTTCGTGGCACCGGGATGAATGGAATATCGAGTTTTGTGAGCCTCATCCATGATCTTCCCCCTCAGATCCCCATAGAGAGGGATCCACATTTGCCCAGATCGGGTTCTAACACCTAGGGTGTTTTCCCCTAAATCTAAAACCTGTCCTTTCATCCTTTCAGAGTTGAATCCATCACCTCTCAATGCCTCATCTTGAATCTCCCTCACTTGTTTCGTAACATAGGCGTCATGATTATCTGGTAAGCCCTCACCCAAATTGGTTCGGGTCGTCCCTTCCGGCTAAGGGCGTCAGCAACCACATTGGCTTTGCCTGGGTGATAATGAATCTCGCAGTCATACTCTTGATCAGTTCCAACCACATCTTCTGCCTCATGTTGAGTTCCTTTTGTTCGAAGAAATACTTCAAACTTTTATGATCAGTGAAGATTGTGCACTTCACCCCATACAGGTAGTGCCTCCAAATCTTCAATGCAAACACCACCGCCGCTAACTCCAAATCATAGGTAGTATAATTGGCCTCGTGGACCTTTAATTGTCTAGAAGCATATGCTATCACCTTCCCTTGTTGCATCAACACGCAACCCAATCCTACATACGAGGCATCCGAGTAGACTACCAAATCCTCGTTCCCTTTAAGTAACGTCAAGACAGGGGCTTGAGTTAACCTCATCTTTAGTTCTAGGAAGGCGTTCTCCGGATCAGTACCCCATTCATACTTCACATCCTTCCGGGTCAGCTTAGTCAAAGGAGAAGCTATTTTGGAGAAATCCTGGATAAACCTCCTGTACTAACCTACCAGGCCTAAGAAACTGTGAATCTCGGATGGCGTATTCGGAGGTTCCCATTGCATCACCGCTTCGACCTTCGCAGGGTCCACCCTGATCCCCTCAGGATTAACCACATGACCCAGAAATTGAACTTCTCGTAGCCAAAGTGCGCATTTAGAGAGCTTAGCATATAAATTTTCACTTCTAAGCGTCCCAATACTTCTCATATATGGTCGGCATTTTCCTCTTCACTTTTTGAATAAATCAAAATGTCGTCGATGAACACTATCAGCGATTTATCCAACATCGGCCGACATACCCGATTCATAAGATCCATAAAGGCAGCTGGTGCGTTGGTTAAACCAAAGGACATGACGAGAAATTCATAGTGTTCATAACGCATACGAAACACTGTCTTAGGAATGTCTTGTTCTTTCACATTCAGTTTATGGTATCCAGACCACAGGTCCATCCTTGAAAACCACCTGGAACCCTGGAGTTGATCGAACAGGTCGTCGATCCTCGGTAACGGATACCGATTCTTTACGTTCAGCTTATTGAGCTCGCGATAATCAATCCACATCCGCATGCTACCCTCTTAATGCATAATAGCCCCAAAACATGGAAAGACTAGTAAATAAGGGGATCTAGAACTCACCTAGATGTAGTGAGTAGCTTCTAAACTAAGCTTTTTAAGATAGGATCACACTACACAGCCTGCAGCTAAGTTAACACTCAAAAGGGTTAATTTCTGCCTAAATTCGCTGCTAATTTCGCTGCCAGATAAGTAGATTCGCTGCTTGTTTCGCTGTCAGTCGCTACCAGCTTGGCATGGTAGTTTCGCCCAACTTTCGTCGGAGTTCCATGTCTGCGAAATTACCTACGAAACTATAGTTTCGCAGCTTGAACACCCAATTTCGCTGGATGCACAGACAGTTTCGCAACTTTTTACGTCCAAACCCTTAGTTTACCATCCATAAGGCTATATCTAAGCTTTTTACATATTTTCATAAGTAAAAATGTGACCTTTATGTGATTGTTTGCAACTTTTCAAAACCCAAAACCCTAGAATTCGGGTTTGATCTGCAAAAGGGTTTAGAGGCTGATTCTTACCTGAATTTCTTGCTTCTTTCTCATGGTCTGTTGCTCAATCACCCGGATCTTCAATCCCTTAACCTTTGAAGCTCCAAATCTTGAGTTGTCTTCACTTTCTCTCTCTACTCTCTCTCTAGAACTTGGTGGCTAGGGTTGAGAAATAAGGAAGATGGTGGCTGATTAGGTGGGTTAAGGGGCTGATTATGGGCCCTTAGTTACTTAAGCTCTTGCCCATAAGCCTAATTTAGCCCATAACCCATTTCCTTCCTTTATTTTTTATTAAATACCCACTAGTTAAGCCCGTTAGCATTGGTGACTCACTTTGACATTTTGGGGCGTTACAAGATCATAACATAAATCATTCATATTTTAGATCATATTTGGCCTTAATAGTCATATGTGAAACATACACGTTTTATTAGGTCACATTGGGGTTTAAAGGGCTAGATGAGGTTGTAACAAGTCACACTAGATCATAATGAACAATAATATATCTCACACATCTTTATGTACCATACAGAGCCTTAATAACCGTGTTGGCTCTTAAGTGTTAATAGAGCATATTGGGCTTTAGTATGTTATTTTTTTGTATTAAAGGTTATATTAACTTATAGTTAGTGATATTAGATAATGATATGTAATTAATAGATGATACTTCTCTTTATTTGCCTCTAGTGGATCATGAGTGATAGGCTTCTCATGTCGTTTTAGGTCTTAAATGGTTCTTATCAAGTTGAAATGGGTCACTAAATCATGGTGGTCAATAATAGATCATAAATACCATATTGTAACAACTACACTTATCAGCCACGATGACTCTTAGTGGACCATTATAAGCTCTTTTAGTCATATTCAAGTAGTTGTAGTGAGCCATACTAGATTACAATGTGTAATAACATATCATACTTGTATTAATGGATCACATTTAGCCTTAGTAGTCTTAAAAACGAATATTGACCCTAAGTAACTTGCCATTATTAGCCCGAATTGCCCACAATATATATAATTATAACTTATGTGCCTATCCTGGGAAATTATTTAAATTAAAGGGGTAATAACAATAACGATTTAGAAGTAATAATGGTTAGAAATAATAAAAATTTGAATGTAAAATAAAGAGTGGAACTAAACCTATCTTTACTGATAAGTTTATAATATTTGGATTTCAAGGAAACTTTTTGTAATTTATTTGTAAGTACCGACTTTTCATCAATAATTATCCGTCGATGATACTTAGCGTCTAATAGTGAATCGACCGTTGAACATCTTGAACTTTGTTCAATAAAGTTTGGTCATTATTTAAGCAATGCCATAATGGTCAATGGATAGTTGGTTTGGTGTCATATATCACTTTTTAATTTTAACAATATATATATATAGTAGAAGCGTTTTATGAACCAATCTACGCAAAAGTTCTTGATCTCCTATCAAAAGTCTAGATGCAAAACACATTTAATCATACACATCCATAAATTAGTTTAGGGTTATACCATTGTAAGGATTCCTGAAGTCTGATGCAACCCAAAACAGCTTAAGTGTCTCAGCAACATGCACTAAGTACTGAAGTGAAGAATGCTTCGGAAGTTTTACACAAAGCATTAGAAAATACTCTAAGTGTAAAATCTTCCGAAGCCAAGACCAATATCTTCCGAAGCCAAACATGAAGTCTTCCGAAGCTTCAGAGACAAAGTCTTCCGAAGCCTCATCCTATGAAGACAGATTTCTTCCGAAGACTTTTAGTACACATGCTTTATCTGATGTACTGTTCCATAAAGCACCTTTTCCGCTGCACTCTGTAAAGTCACCAACTTACATGAGTTGGTGAAAAGGGCCTTGCTTTTGGTAACTGTACATTGAGGTCTTGAGTATTCAACTTTCCACTTTATGTACTTTATCCTTTTTGTATTGTATAAGGATGTGAGCTATGGCATGTCATAGTCACAAGGTCAAAAGGCAGATATGCCTTTTGATCCTACAATTGATTTTGTTAGTGTCTAGTCAATTGTATCCAGCTGGCCTTCAAAGTATGGCCGGCTGTAGGTTGTAGTATAAGTATTTCAAGTTCTTGTATCTTTTCTTTATGCTTTGTAACACTTGTAAAAGAACTTGAGAAAGCAATATACTGCTTCCTTGAAACCCATATTCTCTTGTTCTGTCTCTTCTTGCTTTACTTGTGTTCTTTGTATCACTTTGGTTACCAGTTCACTGTTTGATTAGAGCTTAGTTATTCTCCTCATTGTGTTGTTGTGTTGTAATTGTGGTTAAGCCCTTAAACGGTCCTGCAATTGGTATCAGAGCTTTCCAGGCTCTTGATATAAGATCTAACCATCTTAAGATCCCTCACACACACAAAAAACTAAACTCTTCAAATGGCTGCCATCTCTAAGACTGATATGGAGACTGGAACCATGAACAAATCCCCACTGATCACTCTTGATGATTTTGACACCTGGTGCATGAGGATGGAAGGCTTCATCAGGTCTCTTGATTCAAGAATGTGGGAATCTGTTGAGAATGGACCTTTCATACCCAGCACCCCCTCTGCTACTGGTGCTGGTATGATTCCTAAAGATGTGGCCAACTACTCAGATGAAGATAGAAAAAGAGTAGAGATTGATAGGAAGGCCATGACTGCTCTTCAGACTGCTCTCCCAAACTCTGTATACAGAGGCTTCAAGAAGTGCAAGACAGCCAAACAGCTGTGGGATGCACTGAAGCTGATGTATGAAGGCTCCTCTGAAGCCAAGGAGAACAAGAAAGATCTTCTGAAGCAGCAGTTTGAAAATTTCACCTTCAAAGCAGGTGAGACCATGACTCAACAATACTTCAGGTATGTTGAGATTGTGGATACCCTAGTGGATGGAGGAGTTCCTCTTGAGAACAGGGACATTGTAAGGAAGTTCATGTCATCACTTCCTAGGCAATGGACACACTATTGTGTGGTGATCAAGAGGACTGAGAACCTTAAGACTCTTACTCTTACAGAGTTGTATGGGATTCTCAGTGGATACCAGATGGAGATGAACATGCAAGGTTCATCTGGCAACTCCAACAATCAAATGGGTTCAGCCCTTCATGTGGTTGAAAGGGACAGCATAGAACCTCAGCATCATCTCTTATGCTACCCTGACAACTCACAAAAGGGTCCTTTCATCACACCTTCCCGGAGACACCAAGGGAGAACTTTACTCAAGGAAGCCCATTCCAAGAGACAAGTTCTTCTCAAGCCTTTGTGTCTGCAGATGAAAGCTGTGGGAATTATCTCTTCACTCTTGAAGACCTGGACTGTATCCATCCAGATGACCTGGAATACATGGAGATAGTTCAGCAGATGGCTCTCCTCACTCACAGAGCCAAGAAGTTCTACAAGAGGACAGGAAGAAGATTTCCAAGCAATGCTACCAGCAGCAAGTTTGGGCTGGATAAAAGCAAAGTTAAGTGTTACAACTGTAACCTTATGGGTCACTTTGCCAGGGAGTGTAAGGCACCTAAAGCAAATGGGGGCCAAACACAACCCAGACCAAACTTGCTGACAAAGCTCCTCAGCTGAGAAGACAAAGCAACATGCTGCTGTTGCTGTTGAAGAAGGAGGCTTTGACTGGAGTTTTCAGGTGGAGGATGCTTCTCCAAACCAAGCACTGATGGCTGACCATGATGAAGCCAAGGTATTGGAACATCTTTGCTCCCCTGAATGCATTGCTAAAGTAAATAGATACAGGTCCTATAACCTAGAGATGAGATCTGATCTTGAGTCATTAAACATATTAAAATCTGATTTTAGAAAGTCTGAAAATGATTACAAGTTAAAGATAGAGACTTGGAGAAAACCATTTCAGTACTAAAACATGAACATACAGATTTCAGAACTCAGATCCAAGATCTCATCACTAAGTTAACTGAGTGCCAGGCTGAGCTTGTGATCAGCAAAGCCAAGGCAGAAAAGAGTGTTCTTGAAGAAGAGACCTTCAAGAACATGATATCCTCATCCCTGCACAACAAGGTTTGTTATCAAAATAGACAGGGACTAGGATCAAATGAGATAGCTCCTCCACACACAATCTTGTCTGTAAGATCTCCTAGGTGTGGAACTTGTGAAGATGAGCTTCCTCTCATAGATCCTGTAAGTGAGGATGATGAAGAAGTGATAGTGAAGAATTCCTCTGAGAAGAGTGAAGAAGAGGATTCTTCCAAGGGCCACTATCCTTCTGAGGAGAAGAAATCAACTGTGATGACCAAG
Organism: Flaveria ramosissima; assembly: GCA_025215565.1. Taxonomy (NCBI): domain Eukaryota; kingdom Viridiplantae; phylum Streptophyta; class Magnoliopsida; order Asterales; family Asteraceae; genus Flaveria; species Flaveria ramosissima. Next base: position 24,930,166 of record CM046029.1, on the reverse strand, counting down.
TCCAAAGAAAGAACTTGATCAGAAAGAGCAAAAGAAAGCAAAGAAGGCTCAAGAAATCAAGGCTACTTTGATGCTAAGCAGAAACAAGTTTTTATCTCTGCAGGTTTCAAAGTAGTAAGGACTGAAGACATCAACCAGACTCCTTAGCTAAGAGTCATGGTTCTTGTTCAAATCATCTCAGTGCCAAGAAGAAGACTGATCTGCTGTGTACCACTGCTGCACAGCCTGGACCATCAAACTCCAAGAACAGTTCACAGCCCAAAGGAACTGTCTCAGCATCTACCAAGATGAAGATGGAGAGGGATGTGACCAAAGTCAGTCTTGTTCTCAAAGGGAGACTTCTTTGAAGAAAATAATGTTATGTGTTATGTGTGAAAGTACTTCTCACATTGCTAAGGATTGCCCATACAATCCTAAAAGTACTGTCCACATGACTAAAACAAAGACTTCAAAGAGTCTCAAGAAATCTCAAGCTTCGGAAGGAAAGTCTGTTTCCTTCGGAAGCTCCAAATCAAAGAAGGAGGTAAGTGGAAAATTACCTTCGGAAGCAAAGTTGGTCTCGGAAGAAAAATTCTTCCGAAGCACTAAAGTCTGCTGCAGTGACTGTAGACTCTTCCGAAGGATCAGTCATCAAAACTTGTGAAGTTCTAAAAGCTTCTAAGGTTTTGAAGGTCAAGTCCAAGACTCCAAGGTGGTGTGGAAGTCTAAGAAAGACCAAATGACTGAGGTTTCTCCATCAACAACAGCTGAAGATCCCCATAGTACAACCATAGGATCTATTACTGTTGCATTACCTTCTTTACTGTTAATGAGCCCAAGACAAGTAAGGCTTGGGTTTCCAAATGTAACTAATCATCTTCTCTGTGCAGGAACAGCTCAAGACCAACAGGAATGTCTGGATAATTGACAGTGGCTGTTCCAGGCACATGACAGGCAATAGGTCTCTACTCCATAATTTTGAGAGAATTGATGGAGGACCAGTTGCTTTTGGAGGAGATGAAGGTGGTTACATTTCTGGAAGGGGCAAGGTCACAAATGGTAAGCTCAGCATTGAGAAGGTAAACTTTGTTAAGGAGCTTGGGTACAATCTTCTGAGTGTATCCCAATTTTGTGATCAGAGTCATAACATGCTCTTTACTGAGCATGAGTGCATTGTTCTCAAACCTGGTGTGGTCATTCCTCATGAGCATATCCTGCTCAGAGCCCCCAGGAAAGGGAACATGTACAAGATGGATTTGCAAGAAACATCTCCCTCAGGAGAAGTTTCATGCTTTCTATCTAAAGCAAATAGTGATGAGTCTTTCCTATGGCATAAAAGAATGTGCCATGTAAACTTTAAGAACATGAATAAATTAATTAAACATGATCTGGTAACTGGAATGCCAAAGAAAGAGTTTACTAGTGATGATCATTGTGTGGCATGCCTGAAAGGGAAGCAACACAAAGTATCTCACAAGCCTAAGGAAAAGAACTCCATCACTACTCCCCTACACTTGTTACATATGGATCTCTTTGGCCCCACCAGTGTAATGAGTTTAGGAAGGACCTCTTACTGTCTGGTGATCACAGATGATTTTACAAGATTCACTTGGGTCTTCTTCCTTAGAACTAAGGATGAAACCCCTGAGATTCTGAAGAATTTCATCTTAAAAGTTGAGAATCAATGTGATCACAAGGTCAAAACCATAAGATGTGATCAAGGAACTGAATTCAAGAACCAAATCCTTGATGCATTTTGTGATGAAAAAGGTATTACAAGACAATATAGTGCTCCCAGGACTCCTCAGCAAAATGGAGTTGCTGAAAGGAGAAACAGGACACTTATTGAAGCTGCAAGAACTATGTTGTCTGACTCTAAACTGCCTATCACCTTCTGGGCAGAGGCAGTCAATACTGCTTGCTATGTGCAAAACAGAGTTTTAGTAGTTAAGACACATGGTAAGACTCCTTATGAACTTTGGCACAAGAGGAAACCTTTCATTGGTTTTCTCAGGTCATTTGGATGTCCCTGCACCATCTTGAATACCAAAGATCAAATTGCCAAGTTTGCTGAGAAATCAGATGATGGACATTTCATTGGATACTCTTCTCAAGCTAAAGCTTATAGAGTATACAATCTCAGAACTAGAATTGTTGAGGAGTCAGCCAATGTGACTTTCAATGAGCACACTCCCTGTGTGGCTGGTTCTGGTCCGGATTGGCTGTTTGATCTTGATTTAGTTACCAACTGTTTTAACAAATCTTGTGAGCATGTTTCAGGATCTGCAGAAAATCTAAATACAGGTGATCCTGATCCAAGATTTGAGCTAGGAAGACCTTCAACTCATACATCTTCAGCTCCAGTTGGAACTACTTCAGCAAATGAGGTTTCTATCAGCACAACAATGACAAATTCAGCTGATACATCTGGCATGCCTTCAAATTCCAGCTCAGAGGCCTCTCAACCAGATAAAGATACCTCACTTGTAGAAGACAACAATGGTGATGGTGATAGTGATCAGGAATTCCTTGATGCTAATAACCACACCATAGATGACAACATCAATGATGTCTCACACTCATTGGATCAAGTTAATCTTGATAAGTGTGATAATGTGGAGGGTGAATCTTCAGGACCAGATTTAAATTTCTCAAATTTAGATCTTTCCAGACAACTTGCTGTGATCCCTCAGCTAAGGATCCACAAGTCTCACCCCACCACAAACATCATTGGAGATGTTGTCACAGGGGTAAGAACAAGAGGACAAACCCATGAAGCAAATGTTTGTCTTCACTCTTGTTTCTTATCTCAGATAGAGCCCAAGAAAGTTGATGAAGCTCTAAAGGATGGAAGTTGGGTTGGTTGAAGCTATGCAACAAGAGCTGCTTCAATTCAAAAGGCAGAAAGTTTGGAACCTTTGTCCTCTTCCTCATGGGAAGACTACCATTGGAACCAAATGGGTTTTAGAAACAAGAAGGATGATAGGGGAATCATCATCAAGAACAAGGCAAGACTAGTTGTTCAAGGATACACACAAGAAGAAGGGATTGACTACACTGATGTCTTTGCTCCTGTAGCAAGACTAGAAGCTGTTAGGATATTCCTGGCATTTGCTGCATCCAAGAACTTCAAGGTCTACCAACTTGATGTAAAGTGTGCTTTCTTATATGGAGTGATTGATGAGGAGGTTTATGTCAAACAGCCACCTGGTTTTGTAGACCCTGATCATCCTGATTATGTCTGCAAGCTTGACAAAGCTCTTTATGGGCTGCATCAGGCACCCAGGAAGTGGTATGAGACACTATCTAAGTATCTCTGCAAGCATGGATACAGAAGAGGTACTATAGATGGAACCCTCTTCATCAAAGGACAGGGAAATGACTTATTGCTGGTTCAAGTATATGTTGATGACATCATCTTTGGTTCAACTAATCCAAAGCTCTGCAAAGACTTTGAGAAGCTGATGAAAGACAGATTTGAGATGAGTTCAATGGGAGAACTCAACTTCTTTCTGGGAATTCAAGTGAAGCAGGTTGAAGATGGCATCTTCATAAGTCAGTCAAAGTATGTTCAAGACATACTCAAGAGGTTCAATATGACTGATTGTAAGATTGCTAAGACACCCATAGCCAGAAACCACTCCCTTGGTCCAGATCTTGAGGGGGAGTGTGTAGATGAGCACTTATACAGGGCTATGATTGGGTCTCTTATGTATCTTACAGCTAGCAGGCCTGATATCATGTTTGCTACATGTATTTGTGCAAGATATCAAGCCAACCCTAAGATGTCTCACTTAATCACTGTGAAAAGGATTTTAAGATACCTCAAAGGTGCTTCAACACTTGGTCTATGGTATCCAAAGAATCCAAATTTCAATCTGTATGCCTATACAGATAGTGATTATGGTGGTTGCAATATGACTGCAAAGTCTACATCTGGGGGATGTCAATTCCTTGGTGGAAGGGTGGTCTCATGGCAATGCAAGAAACAATCCTGTGTGTCTGCATCAACTGCTGAGGCTGAATACATTGCTGCTGCAAGCTGCTGTGCTCAAGTGCTTTGGATTCAAAATCAGATGCTGGACTATGGATTTAACTTCAAAGAGACTCCTATCCACATAGACAACAATAGTGCTATCTCTATCACTGAGAACCCTGTGCAGCACTCAAGGACCAAACACATCAACATCAGGTATCATTTAATAAGAGATAACTATGAAAAAGGATTAATTAAACTAGTCAAAGTTCATACAGATGAACAATATGCTGATCTGTTCACCAAAGCTTTTGATGAACAGAGATTTAAGTATCTGATATCAGCTATTGGGATGATTAACTTTGAGTAGACTTTTTATTAAAACTAATTCTAATTATTTCTTCTTAAAATATGTGTGTCCTAAGTTGTCTAGTTCATCACTTTCATAAGCTCATGTTTTCTTTGGATGTAAAATTCTTTTTGAAGACTTTCCTTAGATTCTTGAAAATTTCTGATACTTCGGAAGATAAGATTTTATCTTCGGAAGAAAAACATGTCTTTAAAATAAATAACTGTCTAAGAGATTTTACCTTCGGAAGAAGTAAAGTTCATCTTCCGAAGCTTAAAATTCTTATCTCAGACACTTATCTATTTTCAAGAACCTTTTCCTTCCGAAGCAAAATTAACCTTCGGAAGCTTTGTTTATTTTCATACAAAGCATTCAAGGGTTTATTTCTCTTCCGAAGCATAAATTATCAAGACTCTCAGGAAAATCTTCCGAAGCCATTTTAGCTTCGGAAGCTTTTTAAATCAAAACTTCCGAAGACAAATAAACTTCGGAAGCTTTTCGAATTCCAAGAAAACTACTTTTTGAGCAAAAGTAAACTACTTTTTCAGAGGTGGGACCGACTTTCGGATTTCAAAGTTTATCCTCTTTCATTAACTTTGGTTCAAATCCCTTTTCATATAAATACCCAACGGTTCCCCCTCTTTCCCACTATCTTCCTCAATTCTACTGTTTCTCTAACCTAATTCTCTAAACCGCCTTTGCTTTCTACCTTTCTTCACCCTTAAGCTTCTAAAATGGCCAACCTTAACCGCAGAAACAACCCTGATTTCTCCATGCAACTACACAGGCAACATAATCAAGTTGCTCTGTTAAGCTCTGAGAAAGATGCAAGTTTCTCAGAGATTTGCCAATTCTTGACTCTGTCAAACTACTTCACCTCCCTGACCATTGATCCTCCTCTATATGAGGATCAGTTGCTTGAATTCTGGAAGACCTGCCAAGAGGTCATTATGGATGGGGAGAAGGCACTGTCTGCCACAGTGCAAGGGAGGACAGTCTTCATCACTCCGGCCATCATTAACCAACATCTACAGCTGGATGATGAAGAAGGTGAGGTGTCCTTCCCAAAAGAAGCTGTAAATCATTCTTTTGAGCAGATGGGCTATGAGGGAGATTTCTCTGTAAAGACCTTTAGGAAAGGGAAGGTCTCATCCCAATGGAAATTCCTGCTCCATGTGGTTATCCACAGCTTGTCAAACAAGCATGGTGGATGGGACCAGATTCCTGAGGATCTCTCCTTCATAGTTCATGGAATGGTTCAAGGGGTCAAGTTCAGGTATTCACAATTTGTTTATACTAATTTACTTGCAAACTTAGACTCCTTAGAGTATTACATGTTTCCTAGATATGTTCAACACATTCTCAACTGTGAACTGGGCTCACAGTTGAGGGAAACAGGTAATATTCTTAAATTGGGACAGATGAAGCCCGGCATCTTTAAAATAATGAAGAAGCCAACTGTAGGCTTCTCTGGGGTAGAAACAGCCCTAGTCCCAAAAATGTTAGAGCTCATTGCTCAAGGTGACAACCTAGCAACACAAGCTAGTGTTGAACCCACACCTCTTTTGTCCCTACCATTAAAAAGACCAGAAATCACCCTCACCTACCAAAGAAAATCCAAACGAACCCCTGCTCAGACTATTGAGTCTGTGCAGGCCCCCAAATACTCAACCTTACAGGAAGAAGTGGACACTAGAGCTCCCACTTCTCCTGAGGAGCAAACCACTCCCATTTTTCACCTATCAGGGCTGAGGTTCCTCAAGCTCACCCTGATGAGCTCAATAGCCCAACAACCTTAAGCCTTCACTCTGAGTCTCAACACTCAAGTGGACAACCTTCAGGGGACAGCTACCATCCCCAGCCTTTGGATCTCAACCAACCAATTCCCAACCTATCCTTTTACACTGATGAAGACTTAGGATTCAGTGAGTACCATGAGTCTCTCTTCTCCTCCCCTACTCAAAGAGAGATGAGTACCTCTGACTCTCCTCAGTCTATCCCCCATCAGTCACCTGTTACTGAGGTGGACACTTCTGAACCTGTTCAGGATGTCCATATGGAAGAGGCTCTCACTTTTGAAAGTGATTACATCATTAAGACCTCAACCATGGCAACTCAGCCCATTGGCATCTCAACTGAGGCTGCCAGTGAGCAGAGGAAAACCAGCAGCCAAGAAACTCAAGCTGGTGGTGAGAGAGAGGACTTTGGTCCAATCATCTCATCCCCCAATGAATCTTCTGATGAAGATGAGGGGAATTTGAGACTAAAGGTGCAAAAACTGTCAAAAACATGCACCTATTTAGTCTCTAAGGTTAGTCACTTGGAATCTCAGGTGACTACCTTACAAAACAGGGTCAATGATCAGCAACTCCAGATTTCATATCTGCAGGAAAAACTAGCTGGGAGACCTTTAAGGAGAGCTCAACCAGGAACACAAGAACCTGTGGAAGTGATTGACTTATCCTCCAGCTCACCTATGCAAGTGGGTGATGCTACCAAAAAGGGGGAGAAAGTTGTTACAACCACAGAACCTGGGAGTTCTTCAGAGAGAATGGACATAGAGGACTCACCATCCTCACTTGCTGTTGTGCATTCTCAGCAACTTCCTCAAGTTCACATTAATGTGGACTCTATAGACTCTCTCATCAGGAGTCTCTTTGAGGAAGGCATACCAAGGGCTGTCTCATCTCCACCACTGGGAACTAGCAATCAAATCATAAGGTGGAGGTATGATGATGACAGAAGAGCCCTCATACTTCAAAGAGTTCAAGGCCAACAAGAAGTTTTTCAATTCCAAAGCCTGAGCTTTTATGAAAGACTGGATTTAGTCAACCTGCCACTTGTCAATCCAAGCAATTCAAGACAAGCTGACAGGCTGGCTCAAAGAATCCAAGACAGGATCATGGCAGAGTTCTCTCTAAGAAGGAGACTTAGGGAATCAGGCAATGTCATCGGTCAACTGGATGTTGAGGTGGACCCTAAGATTAGTTTCATAGGGGAAACCTTGACTGAAGGCCCAGTGACAGAACCTGAGACCCCTGTCTCATCATCAACAACTGCTGCTGAGGTCCAAACTCCATCTGAGACACCTGCTGGTGAAGGTGTTTCTCAGCCTCTCTCTGGCCAGAGCATGGAAGCTACTCCAAGCAATGAAGGCCAAGCTTCAATCCACCCTGAGTCACAAAGGTCTGTTGGTGACAAAGGGAAAAGGATAATGACTCCTGAGGAAATTGAGGAGGAAGAGAGAGAGAGGAAAAGGAGACTAAGGGGAGAAAGTTCCACTGGGTCATCTAGCTTCATGCAAGCTGCAATCAGGGCTGCCCCCAGACCAAATACTCAGGATGATGAGTTAAGGGCAGTCAGGATTACCTACTTACAGACCAGGAACTATGACATTGATGAGATCATCTCCCTCCCCTTAGAAGAACTAAATGAACTGGCTGACAGAGAAGTGTCAAGAGAGTTGAAGGAGAAAGAGGATGCAATGATACTTCTCCAACTCAAAGAGGAGAAGAGACAGAAAAGACTTGTACAAGCATGCTCCTACTCTCTCACCAGTTCAAGAAAGTCCTGCACAGGAAGATGTGGCTCCACAAGAACCTCAGGTAGATAAAGAGGAAGATAGGATCAGGATGATCAACTACCTGAGTGCCACAGGCTTCTATCAGGCAGATGCACTTCTCCCTTTGTCCTATGACTTCATTGAGTTCGAGTATCTAAAGCAACTTGAACTTGAGTTAGTCAAGGAAAGAAAGACAACCAAAAGGAAACTAAGGGAAGAAGCTGCAAAGTCAAGGGCCACCATTCAAAAGAATGCAAAGAAGTCTGCTGACAGACAAAGAATGGTGAGCTTCTTGAAGCTGTATGGATTCTCCGGAAGGAGACTTGGCCCCATGTCTCTATCCACTATGGATGAGCACATTAGGGTGATCAAGCAGAAGATTAAGAGTGGAGAACTTATTGACTTGCACTCTCTTCCAAGTCAAGTCCCACCTGAAGTGGAGGTCAAGTTTGAGCAACCAGAGACACCTCAACCAGCACCTCCAGCTGAGCCCCAGCAAGCTTCATCTTCTGATCCTAGGCAGGGTCAAACTCCCTCTCCTTCTGAACCTGTGAGGGAGGAACACCCAACTGAGAAAGACACTGATGATCAACATGGTGCTGCAGACCAGTCTTCTCAGTTAAAGACAACCAAGAGAAAGAAGAGGATGGCTTCTAAACCAAAGACAAAGAAGAAGAAGCCAAAGTCATCTACCTCTGCACCTCAGGCTGAATCAGATCAACCTGAGGAAGTGCATGATGAGGCAGCCCAACCAACTCCTATTCAAGTGGCTCCTCTAACTAGTGAGACACCCATCTTGTCCTGGACATACTTTACCAATCCAGAGAGATGGACTGTTATAAGAGATCAAGGTGTTGAGAATGTCTACTCATGGCAAGACATAATCAACTTACCTCTGCATGATCTCTTTGAGATGAGAAGATACTATGAAAGTCTTGATGATCCTGACCATCTCATGAAGAAAGGAATGGTCCTGATTGTACTGAAGACTACCAACATTTGAAGATCTTCTAAGTGTTTTGGTAGCATCAGCCTAGGGGGAGTTTGTAAGGATTCCTGAAGTCTGATGCAACCCAAAACAGCTTAAGTGTCTCAGCAACATGCACTAAGTACTGAAGTGAAGAATGCTTCGGAAGTTTTACACAAAGCATTAGAAAATACTCTAAGTGTAAAATCTTCCGAAGCCAAGACCAATATCTTCCGAAGCCAAACATGAAGTCTTCCGAAGCTTCAGAGACAAAGTCTTCCGAAGCCTCATCCTATGAAGACAGATTTCTTCCGAAGACTTTTAGTACACATGCTTTATCTGATGTACTGTTCCATAAAGCACCTTTTCCGCTGCACCTCTGTAAAGTCACCAACTTACATGAGTTGGTGAAAAGGGCCTTGCTTTTGGTAACTGTACATTGAGGTCTTGAGTATTCAACTTTCCACTTTATGTACTTTATCCTTTTTGTATTGTATAAGGATGTGAGCTATGGCATGTCATAGTCACAAGGTCAAAAGGCAGATATGCCTTTTGATCCCACAATTGATTTTGTTAGTGTCTAGTCAATTGTATCCAGCTGGCCTTCAAAGTATGGCCGGCTGTAGGTTGTAGTATAAGTATTTCAAGTTCTTGTATCTTTTCTTTATGCTTTGTAACACTTGTAAAAGAACTTGAGAAAGCAATATACTGCTTCCTTGAAACCCATATTCTCTTGTTCTGTCTCTTGCTTTACTTGTGTTCTTTGTATCACTTTGGTTACCAGTTCACTGTTTGATTAGAGCTTAGTTATTCTCCTCATTGTGTTGTTGTGTTGTAATTGTGGTTAAGCCCTTAAACGGTCCTGCAACCATCCTGGATAGAAATAGCTAAACTAAATCAACTACACCACAAGATCAACAATTCCTTTTGCTAGATCTGGTGATATGAAAACCCAAAAACTAACTTCTTTGATTTCTCTCGTTCACGTGTTAAGACAAAAATACAAACTTTGTTTATCTGATTCACACTTCATGATAGAGTAGGCGGCAACAATAAGGTTGTGATAGTGGTCAATGACCAATGTTGTCCTAACAAAAGGACTTACGAAGACGCTAGGGTGGCTAACATTAGCAATCGTGTGTGTGTGAGAGAGAGAGAGATAGAGAGAGAGGGAGAAGGAGGGAGGGGGGGGGGGGGTAGAGAAACTGTAATTTTTATTTTGGATTTTTCTTTCAAATAACAATTAAGCTCTTATTTATATAGTCTTAAAGTTTATGTTACAACTTAGGGTTTTAATTATTAGTTTGAATCTATAATTACTAATAACTTTGATAACTAAATAAACTCGTAACTATCAACAACACTGTAATCTAATTTATTTATTTATTTATTTCAAGTAAATAAATAAACTTGTAAAATTAATTTCACAAAATAATTTACGCAATAATTTACGTCAATTCACCATCATTTCGTATTAAGAACACTTAAATATCTTTTTTACAATCGTTGCTGATGGTGCAACCCTTTGGATATTACCTTAGTAACAATATTGCTAGATGTCATTGCCTTGACATACTGTTTTAACATATTCCAACTTACACAAGTCTCAATCATCTGTCCATATAGATAGTGTTAGACTTCGAGCTAGATCTTACTGCCTGTATTAAGGTATGGCATTTAAAAAGTTGTCTACTTCTCATAATTAGTCCAAGTACTCTTGCTTAACTTATTCTTCTGTAAGTGACATCCCATTAAGCATGAGACATTGTTCATATTTAATTCTTGTATAATGTTCAATTATCTTCTTTCCTGATTGTGATCTAAGTGGACTCTTCAAAATTTTAGTTTGTGTATGTCTATATAATTATATCAGATTGAATCAATGTTGGGAAAGTGTACTTTTTAAATTTTAGTTTGTGTATGTCTATATAATTATATCAGATTAAATCAATGTTGGGTTAAAAGATGTCAACCTCTTATGTAAGAGAACAAATTCCTTTGACTAACACACGTCTCACTAAGCTTTAGATTAACTCCCGACTAATACTCTTATTGTTACATGTTACATGATCAAAGAACAACCTCATGTTCCAAAGCAAACTTCCACTGAATCACTGATCCATGAAATAGTTTCAAAGCAGGTTATATCCTATATTCATTATTCAATGAATTTCTATTAATTGGTCTTCAACTCTTTCAAGTTGCATGTCATGAATCACGCATTTAATTTATAATGGTCTCAATTTTGATATATTCCTACAAATCTAATTGACCATGGATATTTGAAATAACATTTATTCAATAATCTTAAACAATTAAATATTCATGATAGATAATATAACCATTGTAGGTCAAAAATTCCAAAACTAAGAAACATCATATCCATTTTTGAACTATTCTATGTCTTATTGTTCTAGCATGCACCTCATTTTAACTTGATGTACACGTCATAGAATCCACATGGGACCTCCGTGTACTCTACCAACCCATACGCGAAGTTGATGTGCTATTCTAACTCATCTCACTATGTGTTTTTTGATAAGCTCTAGTATCATTTGAGGCTATTGCATGGAGATTACTCCATGGAGTATGTGTGGCTTCAACACTAGTACTACGACACAATGGGGCAGGAGAAGGACGAGGCATTGTTCTGTTTGGCAAAGATTAGGATGAAGCTTTATCGTGCTGCCAAGAGATGTCAAGATTGATTCTCCTATCGACACCATCATTGATGTTATTTCTATATATTTTCTAATTTGTACTGTCTAATTTCATAACTATATATCCCGGAAGACATAAGTGGTTGCTCACTCATGTCACACTATTGTATTGTTGTACTTATAAACTTAGAATTCATATGAATAAGGGGTTTTTTTATGCTTAGACTAATTATGATTATTCAATTTGGTATTTTGGTTATTTTTTCAATGAAACTTTAGTTATAATTATACCTTGAACATGTATTTAACCCATGCATTAACCATGTAAAATGTCTATTTTATAGATATGCAAGAGGAATAGGACGTGGACTTACCCCAAACACACAAGACAGTGCCCACCCGATCAGGAACCCGAACTACCCTACAAAATGAAAACATGACTAGTAACACCAATACAACACAAAAACAAAACAGGATGCTAAACGGTAGCAATTGACTATAGAAGCCATATTAAATGCTCTACCTGCCATCACTCACGTCTATGATGAACACAATTAGAAGAATCCAACATGGATTGATGAAATTGGGAATGACGATAACACCAACACGTATAACAACGAGGAGGTCCATGATACAACATGTGTTCAAACTGGATGTGCCTACAAAGTATTCATGGTGAGTAAACAAAGTGGCTTTTATGGAACATTGGGTGCCACGAGAAAGATACGTTGGTTGAAAGATATGGAGGCGGTACTCGACATAAGAGATTGTACTAGACAAAACAAAGTAAGGTTTGCTACTCACTCACTTAAGAATAGATCATTGAATTTGTGGATGATATAGATTGTCCTGTGGTCCTTTCAAGTTCTGGGTCAAAAATCAAAGGCAAGGTCTTTCTTGAAAATTGTTATGCATGTACAATGTTGTCATCTGCACAAGCAAACACACCTAAGTAGCACTCAGTGAATGAAGAAAGTTAAAACAAACAAAACAAAACTAATGAACTAAAGACACTTTGCGCACTAATTCTGCAGCAACGATGTCATTTTGATGTAGATTGTTGTGGTCTATTAAAACATTATTAAAGACAAGTTAAATTTAACACTGAGCTCACCTATACTTGTATGGGTAAGTAAGGTCGTCTTCATGATGATTATGTGTAAAGTGTAACATTAGTTCAATGATTTTTTATTGATTAAGAAGACAACTTTGAATTCAACATTGATTTAGAAAACAATATTAAAAAGTGACAAACTTGATTGATTTTAAAAACAATAATAAGAGAAGTATCCACTCCGGGTTTCAGATTTGTAAAACACAAGTTGTAACCTAGTTATACGTAGCAAACAATCACATAGGCATAATTCTATTGGTTTGATTGATTCCAGTAATAGAGATAGAACGGTTGCAGACAGACCTATTCATAAGCTACTAATTTTAATTTGTTAATCAAAACCTAAGACTCACAATATTCATGATGTAAACAAACCAAAAACTAATAAGGATTATATTAAGATTCAAAACAAATAAAAAATATTTAAAATAATCAACCAATAAATAAAGTCATATGGCTTAACATGCCAATTAAAACTTCAATCCAATTTAAGAACAACTAAAGTTAAACAAATATTATAAACACAAACCCTACAACTGGAGAAGACCACAAGTGGTTTAGCCTCTCATGGTCGTCAAGGAATCGAAATCAAATGTTGTAGGAATCAATGGCATGAAAACCTAGATCTGGGGATGTTTTCTACTCCAAATATCTACCTTGGTATGATTAGAATTGAGTTCGGGAAACTTTTTATTGTAGCCCCCTTTCTACCTTTCAAATAGGTCACAAAACCCTAAATTTACATATCTAATAGAAGAGGAACATATTTATGTCCTCAAGGACATAATTTACGTTCATAGGGATGAAATATATGTCCTCAGGGACATAATATATGTCCCCCGTAGAGAAATCACGTTTTGCCATTGTTTTAAGTTCTAGTTTACATCCTGGCTGAATTCCTTATAGGATGTAAATTACGTTATGGACATAATTTACATCCCTCATCACTTTGGGCTTGTTTCTTATATTTTCCAAGTCTTTCTTCCTTCATGCGCTTCCGGCTTCTATTATAAATCCCATAAAGCACCCAAATTCATCCGTTTAGCTCCATACACTTGCAAATCAATTAACTCTCAAAGTAATTGTGTTTTCACATTAATAAACATGTAAAAATGCAAAATTAAGTATGTTAACATGTAGAAAAATCCCTACACATCAGTGTAATACCCTTTTGCAAACTTAATGAAGACATGTAGTTAATCAAATGAGGTGAGAATAATTCAATAATATGATGATTGAATGCTATTGTCCAATTAACGAGATTAAGAAGATGGAATTTGAGTTTTTGAGTTTCGAGATGAAAGAAACCGAGCATTTGGAGTATACCAATCAGTTCAATAATTATTACTACTGCTACCTCATTTGGTTATTCCTGACTCAAAGAAGATTGTAGGTATATATGAGGGTTGGAACTAAAGACCAGATGGATAATGGAAGTCGTGAAACCAAGGAAATTCCAAGAGACTATGGAGAGTTCAACAAAATTAAATGACATGGTTATGATGTGAAGGTGTGATGAGGTTGGAGAGTATTGGAACCAAAAGAAAGTGGGATAACCTCTAGGCCTCAAGCGAAAGTTGAAGTGGGAATTTTACAGGGAACAAGTAAACATGATAAAAGAAAGCCTACCTAGAGAAGCAACCATTTTGTAGCAAGTGTGGATTACACACCATATGGGTCAGTGTCAAGCTAAGCTAGGGATAAAACACCGAGGGAAGGATACGAACCTAATGTGTGCTATAAACATAACCGACTAACGCATTTTGCTAGGGAATGTAGGTATACCCTTATGGGCTGATGAAATATCATGAATGTGGGGAGATTGGATATTTTCACCCAAATTGCCCAAAGTTGACAGCCAAAAATCCTAGGGTAGGCCACTCTAAAGGTAGGGCATTTTTATGAATGAAGAAGCAGCTCGAGAGGGACCTGAGCTCGTGACTGATACGTTTTAGTAAATAATCATTATGCATTATTATTGTTTGATACTAAGGCTAATCGAAGTTTTATTCATAAACATTATGCAAACAGTTAAACTAGTTCCTCTAAGCTAACTGATGTCACACCCCAACTAAAGTGGAAACACCTAGGTGTAACGAATCAAATATCATCACAACACAAGATAAGAGAAATATATGAAAATATTTATTATAATAAATCAAATATTACATTACATCATTGTTTTCAAAAGAAACCAAATAAAACAAACAATATACTTTTATATATTCAATACTCATGAATTCCTCCAAGGATCGGTTTTCAATCTCTCAAAATACAACAATAGATTGTTATATATTCAATACTTATTAATCATAGTACGGAAACCTATGATCAATGATATGATATCTATGTGTGTGTATGATTGTTTGTTTAAATGCTTGAATGCTAATAATAACTGCTTGTTTGTATTGATTGTTTAAAAGCTTACAAAGGATTAGGGTATTTCGCCATTTATAGCCTATACAAAAAGCTATGCATCATTACAAAAATAACGTTATGTAAAAACTAATTACATATAATCCTAAGTCTTAGTGTTGTCTGTTGTAGATGAACGCATGTCCGCTGTGGATGAATAAAAGTCTGTTGTGGATGATATAAATCTATTGTGGACACTTTGTAAATGTTTGTCTTGTTGGTGTTCGTTGTGGATATATTCATCTGCTATGGGAAGTTCTTCATCCGCTATGAGAACTTGGTCATCGGCTGTGAAGTTCTTCATTTGCTGTGGGAAGTTCTTCATCCACTGTGAGCACTTGGACATCTTCATACTTCATCCGCTATTGACTCTTGTGCATCCTCTGTGAATAGTTGTACATCCATTGCCAACACTTGCAAAATTTCTTTTATCTACAAACCTGAAAAATAAATTTAAACAATATGTAGTATATGTTATGAATCTTAATGATACTAATGTGTTAGTTAAGGATTGTTTGAA
This sequence comes from Flaveria ramosissima, assembly GCA_025215565.1. Classification (NCBI taxonomy): domain Eukaryota; kingdom Viridiplantae; phylum Streptophyta; class Magnoliopsida; order Asterales; family Asteraceae; genus Flaveria; species Flaveria ramosissima. The sequence goes on along the minus strand of CM046029.1, from coordinate 24,914,624 downwards.
TGTTAGAACACATTATGTTTGAGTATGGCAAGCATTATCCTTTTTATTCACTTTGATGAGTCCAACATTACGTTTACCCACAAAAAAAATGTAAAAAGGGACCATAGAATTCTTGCGTATTGACTTGAACCGATCAAGCGTTTATGGGATGCCTTATTGATTAAGATTTTAGTTCGTTTATTTATTACTGACAAGATTTGATGATGATACTATGTTGAACAACGAAGGGATTTAAATCAATGTACTAATATGAAAGAGTTAAAAAGATAACAAAAAGATTAAAAACCAAAGTATTATGCAAAACCCTAAATTTTCATATTCGGTTACTATTTGATTGAGATGCTTTTCTATATTTAAGAAAATTATTTAGAGGCTAAATTTTCTAGATAGTTAATAATCATACACAAAAATTAGATTTATGACCCTTCTAACCCCTTCAAAACCGTGACACCTATCCAGATGCCGAGTAGTTATGCGCACTTAAATTGCGTTGGCTATTTTGGGGGCCAAATTGTTGAGTTATTTGATGAGATAAGTGGAGTTAGAATGACAACTCAATGAAATTTGTTTAAAAAATGAGTCATTTTATTTTGTTTTGAATAAGTATATTCATGTAAAGTTATTCTAAGTTCCTAGATAAAATCTGAAATTTACCTTGATGCATATTTTCTAGGGTCTTAGTCATAGTTTTAACAAATTAGATTTTGATCAATGAATAGGGGTAAAATGCTATATATTTAGTCATATAGCATCATATTATACCATGATATTGAATTAAGAATAAGAACAAGCAAGAACACCTGTAAGAGTTATACTTAGAGGCTGATGCAACCAAAGAGCTCATATCATGCGTATGTGAAGTACATAGAAAGTCACTTTGAAAGATTTGATATAACACAAGGAATTTCACTAAGTATCAAATCTTCCGAAGCCAAAAGACCAATTCTTCCGAAGCTAAAAACCAATTTTTCCGAAGCCAAAGACGAAGTCTTCTGAAGCTTCAAGACAAAGTCTTCCGAAGCCAAGAGACTGATTTCTTCCGAAAGTAGAGAAGACATGCTTTCTCTAACATGCTTTTGACAAAAGATGAAGCACGTTTTGCTGCCATCTCTAAAGACTAACCACTTTATACAATTTGGTAAAATGTCTATACATTTATCAACTATAGATTAAGTCTTAGAGTCTTTAACTTTCTACTTTTGTACTTTTATTCTTTTTGTATTAGATAAGGATGTGAGCTATGGCATGTTATAGTCACTAGTTAAAAGGCATCCTGCATTTTGACTGTACATTTATCTTCTTGTCTAGATTAGTGTTTCTTGCTGGCCTTCAAAATGTATGCCAGGTGTAGGATGTGGTATAAAGTATCTTAGGTACCAGTCCTAAGGACAAAGCCTTGTAACATTTGTAAAACACTTGAGAGCAATATATATCATTCTTAGAAACATCTTATTGTGTTCTGCTTGTGTTCTTTAAATGTGTTCATTATATCACTTTAAACCAGTTCTCTATTTGATCAGTTAAGTGTTCTAAGTCTCTCAAACCTTGTGAAATTGTTGCATTGACCCACCGGTCCTGTAGTTGGTATTAGAGCTTTTTAGTTTCTTGATTTTGATATCTCACCATCTTAAATCTCTTTAGTTTCACAAAACACTTACCATCTCAAATGGCAGCTCTCACAAAAGCTTATATGGAAATTGCTACCATCATAAAATCTCCACTGATCACTCCTGATGACTTTGATACTTGGTGCCAACATACAGAAGGGTTCATCAAGTGTCAAGACAGTAAGATATGGAGATCTGTTGTTGAAGGACCTGACATCCCAAGCACCTCTTCAGCCACTATTGTTGCTATTGAAGAGGGAGGCTTTGATTGGAGCTTTCAGGTAGAGGATATTTCTTCCAAGCAGCACTAATGGGTGACCATGAAGAAGAAGAATCCAAGGTATTAGAACATCTATGTACACCTAAATGAATTTCTAAAGTAAACATGTATTGGTCCTATAACCAGGAAGTAAGATTTGATCTTTAGTCTTTAAATATTTTAAAAGATGATTTCAAAAGAGCTGAAAATTACTATAAACTTGGAATAGAAGATTTAGAGAAAAGAACTCCAGCTCTTAAGCTTGAGCACACAAATTACGAGACTCAAAAAAAAATCTAATTGCCAAGTTAACTGATTTCCAGGTTGAGCTTGTGATCAGCAAAGCCAAGGCAAAAAAGCGTGTTCTTGAAGAGGAAACCTTTGGAAGATAACTTGGTCTCAGAAGAAAGGAATGCTTCCAAAATACTGAATTCTGCTGCAGTGGATGCAAAAGCTTCCAAAGGTTCAGTCTCCAAAACTTCTAAAGTTGTCGAAACTTCTTAAGTCTTAAAGGCCAAGTCTAACCACCCAAAGATGGAATGGAAGATGAAGGAAGGCCATGTGAATAAAGGTTATTCATCAATAATAGAAAATGATCCTCAGAGTTTGCATATAGGATATAACTATTGAACTATCTTCAGTTCACTTTGATAAGCCCAAATAAAGAAGTCATGGGTTTCCAAATGTAACTAACCATATCTTTATGTGTAGGAATAACTGAGGACCAATGGAAATTAATGTATAGATCATTGATAGTGACTGTTCCAGGCACATGACATGCAATGGATCTTTGCTTCAAAACTTAGAGAAAATTGATAGAGGGCCAGTTTATTTTTGAGGAGAATCAGGTGGTTACATCACAGGTTGGGGCAAAATCACAAATGGTAAGCTCAACATTGAGAAGGTAAACTATGTTAAGGAGCTTAGGTACAATCTCTTGAGTTTATCCCAATTTTATGACCAGAGACATAACATGCTCTTTACTAAGCATGAGTGAATTGTTCTCAAGGTCGGGGTTGTCATTCCTCAAGCGCATATCCTCCTTAGAGCCCCCAGGAAAGGCAACATGTACAAGATGGATTTGCAGGAAACATCCCCATGAGGAGAAGTTTCTTGCTTTCTATCTAAATACAATAGTGATGAGTCTTTCCTATGACATAAAAGAATGTGCCATGTAAACTTTAAGAACATGAATAAATCAATTAAAGATGATTTGGTAACACTTAACAGATCAAATATGGAACTGGGACTTTATAGTTTGATACTAAGAACACAAGCAAAATATGAGACAAAACAATGAGCAAACAACAAAGTATATGGTTTTCAAGATTGTAGTATATTGCTTCTCAAGTTCTTTTTACAAGTGTTACAAAGCATAAAAGAAGGATACAAAGACTTGAGATACTTTATACCACATCCTACAGTCGGCCATACTTTGAAGGGCAGCTGGAAACATTGATCTAGACAACAAAATCAATGTAGAGTCAAAAGGCAAATCTATCTTTTGACTAGTGACTATGACATGCCATAGCTCACATCCTAATATATTACAAAAAAGGATAAAAGTATATAAAGTAGAAAGTTTACAGACTCAATACCTTGATGTATAGTTACAAAAAGCATGGACCATTAACCAACTTGTATAAGTTGGTGAGTCTTTAGAGTTGAAGTGGAAAGTTGGTCAACTTTATGAAAAGTACATCAGATAAAGCATGTTCTTCAAAGTCTTTGGAAGAAATCTGTCTTCACTTCTTGGCTTCGGAAGATTTTGTCTTTGAAGCTTCAAAAGACTTCATCTTTGGCTTCGGAAGATATTGGTCTTGGCTTCGGAAGATTTTACACTTAGAATATTTCTGATGCAGGGTGTAAAACTTCTGAAGCAACTTCTACTTTGCACTAACTGCATGCATGCAGGAAAGACTTGGTCTGTTTTAGGTGCATCAGCCTTTCAATAATCCTTAGAAACTCCCCCTAAGCTGATGCTACCAAAACAGAGAAGTGTTTAGATATTAATAGTCCTTATCATGATCATGACCATTCCTTTCTTCATTAATTGGTCAGGATCATTCAGACTCTAAAGTATCTTCTCATGTCAAAGAGATCATGTAGAGGTAAGTGAAACATGTCTTGCCAGAAGCAGATATCTTGACCACTTTGATCTCTTGGGACATACTATCTGTCTAGAATAGTAGCAAAGGTCCAAGACAAGAGGGTCTTCCTGATGCAAGAGGCTCTACTTTAATTGCAATTGGTTGAGCAGCCTCTTCATGCACTTCCTCATGATGATCTGACTTCTCTTGAGGGTTGGAGGTGGATTCTTTTGATTTCTTCTTCTTCTTTGATATAGATCTAACAACCTTCCTTTTCCTCCTCTTAGGAAACTTTAACTGAGAAGATTGGCCTTCAGTACCAGGTTGTTCCGTCTTGTCTTTCTCAGTTGGGTCCTTTTCCCTCACAGGTTCAAAAGGAGAGGGAGTTGGACCCTGCTATGGATCAGAAGAGGAAGCTTGCAGAGGTTCAGTAGGAGGTACACGTTATGTTGTCTTAAAGTGCTTAACCTTAACCTCCACTTCTGGAGGAACTTGACTTGGCGGAGACGTTGGATCACCCTAATATGCTCATCCATGGTGGATAGAGACGTTGGACCAAGCCTCCTTCTGGAGAATCCATACAGCTTCAAGAAGCTCATCATCCTTTGCCTGTCAGTAGAGTTCTTTTGACTCTTTTGGGTGATGACTCTTGGCTTTACTGCTTCTTCCCTCATCTTCCTCTTAGTAGCTTTTTGTTCTTTGAGAACTTGTAGCTCAAGCTCCTCGAGGTATTCAAATTCAATGTACTCAAATAAAAAAGGAAGAAGTACAGCTGCCTGATAGAGACCTGTGGCACTGAGGTAGTTGATCATGTTTTGTCTGTCAGATTCTTTATCTACTTGAGGTTGTGGAGTTTCCACAGCCTCTTGTACAGGGCTTTCTTGAACTAGGGAGAGGGTAGGAGTATGTTTGTACGACCTTTTCTGCTTTCTTTCTTCCTCGATCTTAAGGAGCAACTCTACATCCTCTACCTCCTTCCTCTCCTTAGACACTTCCATGTCTGCCAGTTCATTCAGTTCATCTAAGGGGAGAGAAATGATTTTATCTATATCATAGTTCCTGGTCTGCAAGTAGTTAATCCTGACTACTCTTAACTCATCATTTTAAGTGTTTGGTTTGTGAGCAGCCCTGATTGCAGCTTCCATAAAGCCTGAGGACCCAATGGAACTTTCTCCCCTTAGCTTCCTCTTCCTCTCTCTCTCCTCCTCCTCAATCTCCTCAGGAGTTAAAATCCTTTTCTCTTTGTCACCCATAAACCTTTGTGACTTAGGGTGGAGAGAGCTTTGGCCTTCATTGCCTGATGTAGCAGTCAGACTCTAGCTAGAGAGAGGCTGTGAAGCACCTTCACCAACTGGTGCCTCACTGAGGGAAATGGGTGATGAAGAAGTTCATGTCTCAAGGTTCACAGGTTCAACTACTGGGCCTTCAGTCAAGGCTTCCCCTTCGAAGCTAATCTTAGGGTCCCATTCAACATCCAGTTGACCAATAGCCTTACCTGCTAGCCTTTGTCTATATAGTCTTGATCTTAGTTTGAACTCTTCAAGCACCCTCTCTTGAATCCTATCTGCTAACCTTGTAGCTTGTCTTTGTTGGCTTGGGTTGACAAGTTGAAGGTCAATCAGATATGTACTCTCATAGAACCTTAAGTTTGAAAAGTTAAAGATTTCTTGTTGTCCCTGAGTTCTTGAGATTACTAGAGCTCTCCTATCAGTATCATACCTCCATTCCATAATTGGATTCTCATAGTGTTAAGATGGAGTAGGCATAGCTCTCGATATACCCTCCTCAAACAGATGTTGTATGAGTGAGTCCATATCAATGTGAACGTGAGGAGGTTGCTGAGTATGGACAATTGCAAGTGAGGGTGGTGAATCCTCTATGTCCATACCATGTGAAGAACTCCCAGGTTCTGTGATTGCTGAGACTTTCTCCCCCTTTTTGGTAGCATCACCCACTTGCATAGGTGAGCTATCCACAGGTTCTTGTGTTCCTAGATGAGCTCTTCTTAAAGGTCTCCCAGCTAGTTGTTCCTTGAGATAAGAAATCTCAAGCTGCTGATCATGGACCCTGTTATATAGGGTAGTCACTTGAAATTCTAAGTGACTAACCTTTGACACTAAATAGGTGCAGGTTTTAGAAAGTTTTTGCACCTTTAGACTCAAGTTCTCCTCATCTTCATCAGAAGAATCATGGGGGAAGAGAGAATGGGACCAAAGTCTTCTATCTCACCACCAGGATAGTGTTCTTGGCTACTGGATTTCCCCCGCTCATTGATAACTTCAAGTGAAGTGTCAGTGAGCTGAGTTGCCATGGTTGAGGTCCTAATGATGTAATCACTTGCATAAGTGAGAGCCTCTTCCATATAGACCTCCTAAATAGGTTCAGGGAGATCCACCTCAGTAATGGGTGAATGATGTGGGCTAGGAATGGGAGAGGCATAAGTACACATCTCTCGTTAAGTAGGGGAGGAAAAGAGAGACTCATGATACTCACTGAATCCTATGTCTTCATCATCATAGAAATCTAGGTTGGGGATTGGTTAGTTTAGATCAAGAGGTTGGGGATGGTAACTTTTCCCTGAAGGTTGTTCACTATAGTGTTGAGACTTTGAGTGAAGGCTTGAGGCTAATAGGTTAATGAGCTCATCAAGCTGAGCATGAGGAACCTCAACACTGATTCTTGATGAGATGGGAGTGGTTTGCTCCTCAGGAAGAGTGGGAGCTCTAGTGTCCACTTCTTCCTGTATGGGTAGTTATATGGGGGCTGCACAAGCTTAGTAGCCTGTGTAGGGGTTCGTTTGGATTTTCTTTGGTAGGTGAGGAGTATTTGTTGCTGTTTTTGTGGTTGGGTAGTAGAAGATGGGTTCAACACTAGCTTGTGTTGCTAGGTTGTCACCTTGAGCAATGAGCTCTAACATTTTTGGGACAATGGTTGTTTCTACCCCAGAGAAGCCAACACTTGGCTTCTTCATTGTCTTAAAGATGTCGGGCTTCATCAATCCCAATTTAAGAATATTACCTGTTGTGAATACAAGGACCGTAATAAGGAATTATCGGTGTTAATAGGGAATCAAGTTAATGTTTGCGGAATCAACATTAACCTTGTTTAATTGTTGAAGATCATGATAGGTTGGACTCACTTTAGTATAGATGTTTACTTTTCATTGTAATAGGACTTGTGTTAGTTTCATTTTGTATTTTGATAGTTATTAGCAGTTTTGGCAGTCCAGCGAAACTGTGAGCGAATCTATAGTTTCGCTCACAGTTTGCTGTTTTGGTTCACCCGGCGAACTTATGTTCTGCCGGGCGAAACTATAGTTTCGGCATGACAGTTTCGCTTGTAGCGAAACTGTCAGCGAAACTATGACTGCTATATATACTATTGTTATTTCATTTTGCATGATAAGTTTGCAAAACCCTAAACGTGGAATTCTGTTGCAAACTATCATTCTCAAGCAGTTACTTCATTGAAATACATTGTGCTTATTGTTATTGAGTGAGTTTGTTCATTTGAATATCAATTATGTCTTGATTTATCATATTCATCTCTCAATTGTTTGTTATTTGGCTTATGTATGTGATATTGATCAAACTATTCTATCAATTGTACTGTTCATCGATCACATGGACCAACAATATGGTATCAGAGCCTTAGTGCTCTTGATTTGTTGAGTTTTGGTGGTTTTGGTCAATATCTAGTTTCAATCAATTCTCATTGGATTATCAGCTGTTTTTGGGATGGAAATTGATTGAATTATGCTTGTTCTTCATTGAGGAAGATTCTACAATCATCAGATCTCAAATTCATTGAGTTTTGGATGATTTCAGATTGATTTTAAGGTGAAAAAGGGTTTTCAGATCGACGAGCGAAACTACAGTTCTTACAGCGAAACTGTGATCTTCATTCAGCGAAATTATGAGTTATTTTGAATTTGAAGTTGTTTTCTAGAGTTTCAGCGAAAGTATCTCTTTGAACGAAAGTTCAGCAGTGTTTTTGATCAATTATCAAGCGAAAGTGCTGCCGAATCTATTTCTGAACGAAAGTTCAAGCTTGTTTCCTGCGAAATTAGCAGCGAAACTAAGCAATTGTTGTCTCTGATTCAAGCGAAAGTGCTGCTGAAATTGCAAGAGAAAGTGTCTGTGTTTACGAAAGTGTTTGTTTTAGCGAAACTGTTAAGCAAGTCTGCTTTCTCAGCGAAGTTGTTAGCGAATTTGTCAGCGAATTTACCAGCGAAATTACCAATCTTTCTGCGAAACTATCATGTCAAAATTAACTACTCTCACACTTGCAGATCTTGAAAGTGTTGCTCCTAATAGACCTCCAAGACTCATTAATGGAGATAATTTTGAAGATTGGAAGAGATGTCTCAAGGCTTTCTTTTTCTATACAAATCATAATCAATGGGAATCGATTATTTCAGGTCCTCATATACCTACGGTTACAGTTGGTGATGTCGTTTCTCAGAATAAAGATCCATCTTCTTATACTGAAAGAGATTTGAAACTGATTGATCGTGATCAAAAAGCATTTGGTGCTTTAACTCTCTGCTTGGCTCCTGACATCTACAATCGTTTTGCAGAGCATAAAAACGCTAAATCTCTTTATGATGCTCTCTGTGAATTCTTTGATGGGAATGCAGATCTGGTGAAAGACAAGAGTATTCAAGCTGAAAAGGAGTTTAATTCGTTTGTAGGATATAAGAATGAAAGTTTGACAGATCTTACAAATCGTTTCTTAACTGTTTCAAGCAATCTGAAGAAGTATGATGAAAGACTCTCCAACAGTGAACAAGTTAACAGGCTTCTCGATTCTCTTCCACCACAATGGAGTCTTCAAGTGAGGATGCTCAAACAAGAAAGAGGTTTTACAGATTATAAGCTGATGGATATCATTAATAAGTTGAAATCTTTTGAGTTGGATATGAAAAGAAGAGAATTTAACCAGACTATGATGCCCACACCTGGTTTTTCTCAAAATGCTGCTTTATTGTCATCCGCTGCAAACTCTCACATTCAGAATCCAATTCAAGGAGGGAGCAATACAAGTAATTTCTCAAGTGGTAGTAATCATGTTGGAAAGGAATTGGGAAATTCTAAGGTGAATGCTGAAACTACTATTCCATCTGAAACAATGGCTCTTTTTGGAATGTTTGTTCAGAGCTATGAAGCTCTTGTTGCTGGTGAATTGAAAGGTAAAGGAATGACTATGGAGGATATGTATCAAGTTGATCCTGATGATTTGGAAGAAACTGACATTCAATGGCAAATGGCAATGTTAACTTTAAGAGCTCGGAGGTTCATGGAAAGAACAGGAAGAAAGAACTTCGGTGGTCAATCATCAACATCAAAACTGGGATTTGACAAGTCAAAATTGAGATGCTTCAATTGTAAACAATTGGGACATTTTAAACGTGAATGTCCATTACCAATTGTCACAGATCCTAGTAACACTGGAGTGCCAAGATTGACAGCAGAGAAAGTAAAGGAAGAGGGAAATTCAAAAAAGGAGTCAGCCTTGATTTCTAATTTTGACTGGAGTGCAGAGGTGGAAGAAACAAGATCTGAAATAAATCATGCCTTAGTTGCTGAGATTGTGAAAAGTGATGAGATGGAAGTTGAGAAAGATGAGTTTGTGTTGTTTAAGGAATTCAAAGGAGAGAATGAATCTTCAGTAAAGGAGAAAGAAGAGAAGGATGATGGAGAGAAGAAAGAGAAAACTACAGATTCAAAAGCTGTGAAAGGAAAAGAGAAGGATGATGCGGCCGCTACTGTTGAGGAAAGGAAAACGAGTACTCCAGTATGCATGTGCGATAAAGCTTTAGCTGCCGAAAAGATGGTAATGGGACTTCCTTATGAGGTAATACAGGATATGTGCTCATCTGCTTGCAAAATTAGACTTTTTGGGGTTTATAAGGCTAATCGTTTGTTAATTGATAATGAAAAGGATTTAAAACGAATTAATGATGAACTTAAAATGAATGAATCAAAATATTTTGTGAAATTAAATGAGGCTTTAAAAGAAACTGATCATTTAAAAAGAATTGTTTTGGAAAGGAATGTAGAGATTAATACTTTGACTGAACGGGTTGCTCTGGCTGAATTTGAAGCAAGCAAACTTCAGTCAAAGTTAGATAAATGGACTATTTCTGGAATGAAACATGATGATCTTTGTAAATCTCAACGGGGAGCAAGAATTAAAACTGGTTTGGGTTATGAAAATGTACAGGTTTATCCTCCTCCTAGTACATATTGTTATTCTCCTATGCCTGTTCCTCATCCTTCTAATGATTTAATCAAATCAGATACTGACAGTATGTCTGTAGGTTTAGTTGGGAATAACTCTAAGTACATTCGTGAAGACTACGACTATGGACCAACTAGTGGGCTTGGATGCACTAGTTCTAGTACACCTGAAAAACAGCAGTCTGTTTTAGATAATAAGTCTAGTTTAAATTCAGTGTTTGTTTCTAGTTCAAATGTAACAGACTTGAATGTCTCATGTTCTCCTGATTGTTCTATTTCATCTTGTAATTCAAATCTTAATAGTGATGATTTTTGTTCTGGTTATGAATTCAATGAATCTGATTTTCACCTAAAACAACTGAGCAACTTAAAACTAATTCTTTTGAAAAGTTCTTTTCTCAACCTATTCCATCTTTCATACCATTAAATATGACATCTTCAGAAAAATGCAGTTCTCCTTCATCTGAAACTGGTACCAATGGTACGAGTTTTACTGATTTGTCAGAAGATCAAGTTCTGATTTTGTAAAGAATAACTCTGAGTCAAATAAACAAAAACATCATGAGATGTATGAGACATTCAGTGATGTTGATTCTAGTTTGTCTGAATGTGATGAGGAGATTATTATTGATCCTATTTTTACCTCATCACATCATCGACCTAGATTCAAACATCATTGTTTCAGGTGTGGTGAAGAGTATCATCTTATCAAAAATTGCCCTTTGTTGAAAGATCCTCTAATAAGAATTGTTTTGGGAATAAATTGACAAAATTGGTTAATAATTTCTTTCATAAAAAATTCAGCTTCTTTGAAAACAAAGGTTGTTCAATCTTGGGTCCCTATTACTCCTGGCTAAATGATTTGTTCATTCATTTCAGGGATCTTCTTCAAAGATTGTAAACAGTCTGTGGCATGTTGATAGCGGCTGTTCCAAACACATGACGGGATTAAAGGATTTGTTGACTAATTATCGAATTATCGATGGAGGATATGTGGCATTTGCTGGAGACAAGAAGGGTGGAAAAATGATTGGACAAGGAGAAGTTACCAATGGCTCTCTTACTCTGGAAAAAGTCAACCATGTTCCTGAATTGGCATTTAATCTTCTGAGCGTCTCTCAAATTTGTGATAAAGATATTCCAGTTCTATTTAAATCTGACGAATGTTTATTTTTGAAATCAGAGATAGCTATTCCAGAAGATTTAATTCTCATGCGTGCTCCAAGGAAACACGATACATACCTTCTTGATATGAATTCTAATGAGTCAAAAGCTACTGCAACTTGTCTTCTCTCAAAAGCATCAACATCTGAGTCACTCTTGTGGCATCGTCGATTAGGCCATGTCAATTTTAAGATAATTAATAAATTAATAAAGAACAATCTTGTTAGAGGACTTCCTTTAAAAGATTTCTCTGTGACTGAAAAATGCATGGCATGTGCCAAAGGGAAACAACATAAGAAACCTCATAAGCCTAAACTTTTAAATAGCATATCAAGTCCTCTAGAGTTGTTACATACTGATTTATTTGGGCCAATTAGTGTTAAATCCATTGCTAAAAAGTCCTTTTGTCTTGTTGTTACAGATGATTTTTCATGTTATTCATGGGTGAGGTTTCTTGCTCACAAAAGTGAAGTTGCTGAGGAATTGCAGAAATTAATCATTTCTATTGAATCAGTCAGTAAGAAAAGAGTTATGGGATTAAGAAGTGACAATGGCACTGAATTTAAAAATCAGATTCTTGACTCATTTTGTGCTCAAAAAGGGATCGTGAGACAATTTAGTGCTGCAAGAACACCCCAGCAGAACGGAGTTGCAGAAAGAAAGAATCGTACTCTTGTGGAAGCTGCTCGTACAATGTTGATAGAATCCTCATTACCTGTCATTTTCTGGGCTGAAGCTGTTAATTGTGCATCTTATGTTTTAAACAGAGTGCTAATTGTGAAAGATAAAGTGAAGACTCCTTATGAACTTTTTCATAAGAGGAAGCCACTAATTGATTTCTTTCGCCCATTTGGATGTTCTTGTACGCTTCTGAATACTCAAGCTCAAAAGACCAAATTTGGGGCTGTTTCTGATGAATGTTACTTTGTTGGATATTCTTCTTCACAAAAGGCATACCGAGTTTACAACAAAAGAACACGTATTGTTCAAGAGTCATTTTATGTTGACTGGCAAGAATCAAATCCTTCTGAAGTTAAATCTGAACCTGCATGGTTCTTTGATTCCGATACTGTGTTCAATTCATTTAATTTGCCAGTTTTCGATGATGATACGTCAAGTCCATGTACTCAAACGAATATTATTCCATCATCTTCATCGTCTGTTCCATCAATTCCACAAGTAACTGATGCTGTTTCAATTGATGTCAGCTCATCGTCTCCGATGCCTGATCAAGCTCCATTATCTGATTCTTTATCTCCTACATCTCCTAACTTACCTGATTCAACACCTGTCATTGATACACCTTCATCTACTCTTTCTCCGGCGGCTGATACTTCTTCAACTATCTTTCCTTCTTCAGGAGATTATAAAACTTTGAAAGATCATCCGCTTGATAATGTAATTGGATCTGTTTCTGATGGTATTCGCACACGAAGTCAATCCGGTCTGATTAATGTTTGTCTTTTCTCATGCTTCATTTCTCAAATTGTTCCTAAAAATGTTCATGCTGCTCTACAAGATCCGTGTTGGGTAGAGTCTATGCAGTTGGAACTTCAACAGTTCAGGAAGCTTAAGGTTTGGACTTTAGTTGATTTACCTCCCAAAAAGTATCCAATTGGTACAAAATGGGTATTTAAGAACAAACCAGATGATCGGGGTGTGGTGGTGCGAAACAAATCTAGACTTGTAGTGCAAGGCTTTGCTCAAGAAGAAGGAATTGATTATACAGAAGTCTTTGCTCCAGTTGCTCGTCTTGAAGCAATCCGTATATTTCTTGCTCATGCTGCTCATAAACAGTTCAAAGTGTACCAGATGGATGTGAAATGTGCTTTTCTCTATGGCGACATTGATGAAGAGATATATGTGTGTCAACCACCAGGCTTTGAAGATCCTGATTTTCCTGATAAAGTGTATAAGCTTGATAAATCTTTGTATGGACTTCATCAAGCACCCAGAATCTGGTATGAGAATCTTACACAATATCTTTTAAGCAATGGTTATTCTCGTGGTACCATTGATATGACCTTATTTAAGAAGGAGGTGAATGGTGAAATGATCTTTGTTCAAGTGTATGTCGATGATATTATTTTTGGATCCACAAACTCTCAATTGTGTAGAGAATTTGAAGAAGTGATAAGCCAACGGTTTGAAATGAGCATGATGGGTGAAATGTGCTTCTTTCTTGGCTTGCAAGTTGAACAACAGAAAGAAGGAATTCTTATTCACCAAGAGAAGTACATTAAAGATATTCTGAAGAAATTTAAAATGGATGATGCGTCTACTGAAATGACTCCTTTTACTGCTCAGACGTGTCTCACTCCAGATGAAAATGGAAAACCAGTTGATCCTCATCTTTTTCGATCTATGATTGGCTCTCTCATGTATCTTACTGCAAGTCGTCCTGATATCACTTTTGTTGTTGGTTACTGTGCTAGATATCAGTCGGCTCCAAAGGAATCTCATGAAAAAACTGTCAAACGAATCTTTCGTTATCTCAAAGGATCATCTCGTCTCGGACTGTGGTATCCATATGGTGGAAATTTTGATTTACATGCTTATTCTGACAGTGATTCCAATGGTTGCAGGTTAAACAGAAAATCTGTGTCTCGAGGATGTCAATATTTGGGAAATTGTCTGGTATCTTGGCAGAGCAAGAAACAAACAACAGTTTCTCTTTCTACAGGGGAAGCTGAATATATTGCTGCATCTAGCTGCTGTTCTCAAGTTCTCTGGATACAACACCAAATGATTGATTATGGAATTAATTTCCTTCATACACCTTTATTCTGTGATAATGAGGCTGCCATTGGAATCGCTAAAAATCCCATTCATCATTCTCACACAAAGCATATTGAAACCCGAATTCATGCGATTCGTGATGCTCAGGAGAAGGGTTTCATTAATATTATTCCCATCGATACAAAAAATCAAAAAGCTGATCTTTTCACAAAAACGTTTGATAAACCTCGTTTTTATGAATTGATTTCTATGCTTGGGTTAATATCTTTTTAAATTTTCATTTTTTATTTCTTTGGTAATAATTAAAAAATTAATAAAAACAAAAACCAATAAAAAAATCTTGTTACAATTTTTTTATAATTATAGACAAATGAAAATAAAAATTTGGGGGAGTAATATCAGTATTCTGAGATCGGATTTAACATGATGAGAAATGATTGTATATTCTCTAATATTTCTTATTTACATGACCAGTAATTCTATGAGAAATGATAGTAACTGTTACTAGATTCTGTTTCATAATAAAAAAAATAAAAAGAAATGGATCAGATTCTTTGACGATATGCTTGATAGACTCAGCCTGATGAATGAAGTAGACAGCAGCTTTATGATTAAATTAAACTTTATGCTTAAGAATGCCTGGATTTACTCATTCATTTTGGATTGCACAAAAACTGAGTCCTGACAAAAATTGGATTGAGAATGAATCTTTCATTCATTGTGCTTTGTTATGTCATCATTCTCTGCTGGTTTATTTGTGTTAAGATGTCTTGTGTCTGTGCTTATCTCCTTGCTGTACGGAAGTACTGACCTGGAGTGATGATCTCCTCTGCTGTACGATAGTACTGACCTGGAGCTCTCATCAGCACATGTTCAAATGGTTATCTCCTCTGTTATACGTGAGTATAGATCTGGAGCTCTTACCATTTTGATATAATTATGTCAAATCATCTTATCGATGAATTTCTCTCAGAATGAAATATTCTGTGTATAATCATTTGTACACTTATCCAAAATTTTGTTTCATGAAGATTGATTCATAATTCAATAAATCCTGAGGTTGGGTGAGGGTTTTTACCAAATGATTGTGGGGTCTTAGCATTCTAAAGCATCTAATCGAACCTTAAATGAATCATAAGCTGTTGTTTGAAAAAGGATAAGGCATGAGTTTAAGTGGACAATTATATCAGCAATCGTTATTGATTTGTTCTAATTTCTGTGGTTTCTGTGCAGATTGTGATCAGATCTTGTATTCAGTATGATCTCATGACTGGTAGATGATTTTTAATCATCATTATGTTCTAAAATATTTAGAGAATGTGATCTCTGATTATTTTAGATCTCATTATGTGATGTGCTTCCTTTGAGTATTATTGTTAATAATAAAAAAAATAAAAAAAAAATAATAATAAAAAAAAATAATAATAAAAAAATAATAAAAAAAAATAAAAAAAAAAATAATAAAAATTTTGTGCGAAATTATTTTTTCGCTGATAGCTTCGCTAAGCGAAACTGCAATTTCGCTAGGTTAGCTATAAGTTGTTAACCAGTTATCTTTTAGCGAAATTACAGTTTCACTGAGCGAAACTGTAAATTCGCTGGACGAATTTATAGTTTCGCTGCCAGCGAAACTGTTGACTATATAAGTCAATTTTGCGAAGTTTTCTTCATAACTTCGCAAATCTGTTCAGGTCGTCTTTTAGGGTTTTTAGTTTCATATACGGCGATATTGATTTGAGATTGAGTTTTGGACTGATTTTGAGTGCTTTTCTTTCGGATGTGAGTTTCGAACTTAGATTGACTATTTAATCTGGATTACACATCTTGTTTTGATAAGCGATTTGGATTTGTCGCTTCGGTGGTTTCGCTGTTCGTTCAGCGAAACTACTGAAGTTTCAGCGAAATTGAACGAAAGTTCACTGTCTTTCAGCGAAACTGTAAAGTTATGCTGTCCGAGCGAAACTTAACAGTTTCGCCATATCTTATCTAATTTCGCAAAGACTAATCCTTATTTCCACAGTTTCGTCTATATTTTCCTAAGTCAGCGAAACTAATTTGTAATAGCGAAACTAAATTAATTTTTGGTGAAACTAATTGCGAAACTACTTTGAATCATTCTAATCTTGTCGAAAGTGCTTTTTGTTCTGCGAAATAACAAGTTTCTATGAGCGAAACTATAGTTTCGCTCGTCGAAACTGTTTGTTTTTCTTGACGAAACTGTCTTTGATCATCCGAATTTATCATGTCTAAGTGAGCGAAACTATTGTTTCGCTTGCCGAAATTGATTGTTTCTTTTGTTTGTATCTTATTTTTCTTATTTTCAGTATTTCTTATTCAAATTTATTTGTTGATCTTTTCAGGTTATTATGGCAAATCTCAAGTTTGACGAGAGGAATAACATTACTGCCATATTAGATGATACTTTGCCAAAGGCGGCCGGATTTCGGGATTGTATTAGATGGCTCCAAAGATCACCCATTGCATATGCTATCTCTCACTCTCCCACTATATATGATCTTCACATTAGAGACTTTTGGAGATCAGCTGAATACAACACCGGAGGAGATGTTCAGAGGATCACAGCTAGAGTGCTTGATCATGATATTCTATTACTTACTGCTGAGAACGTGTCGAGGATTCTTAGACTGGACGATGATACTGGTGATGAGTTTGATATGACGGAATCTGAAGTATTCCAAGCTTTCAGGCAAATGGGATATGAGGGACCAGTCTTTGGTTCGAGGAAAGAGATTAAAAAGTCCTTTTTATCTAAAGAATGGAGATATATAGCTCACGTGTTTATTATGTGCTTAGATCACCGTAAGGGTGGATCAGATGGACTTAACCTTGACTGGGCCAAAGCTATGGTGATATGTTGCAAAGGAGAGAAAGCAAACATTGCTAGATTGATCTTCGCGTGTATGGCAGAAAATGTGATGGCGGTGAAAAAAGGATAATGGTTATTATATCCTCGTTTTATTCAGATTATTATTGATGATTTGATTCCTGATGTTCCTAAACATGGTGAAGTTAAGAGATTGGTTCAATGAACCCTCGGATATTTGCAGATTGCTGTGCTATACGCCATGATTTCAGTGGTAAAATAACCATCTCTGGGAAAACATGTACCCACCAGAGCGATGGAATTATATCAGACGGGTCGATGAGTTCTGAAAACAAAAGAGCTGAGGAAACACGGGTTGAAAACACAAGCTGATCAGCTAAAAAAGAAGAGATATGCAAAAGAGAAAGATTATGATTTTGAAGAAGATATAGATACACAAGCAGAAGAGATAAGGGTGGAGAAGGAACGAAGGTCTAAAAAGAGGACTGACTTTGTTGAGCCTGAACGAAGAACAAAACATAGACATGAGGGTTTCACAGCTGGGAAAGAAGCAAAGTGCTGGTCTTGATGAGGATGTGATTCGTGGTCTAAATACTTCATTGGCAAATGAGTTAAGTATGATAAAGACTAAACTGATGAATCAAGAGATCCGGGAACAACAGAAAGATGAGGTCATTGATGGAATGAAAAAGATGTTGATTGATCAGAACAGTATGATTTAGAAGTTATTTGAAGAAATTTCACAGATGAAAGCTGCTGCTGGCCTACCCAGTCAACTAACTCAATCTGAGTTAGATGATATGACTGATATATCTAAGTACCCATTCTTGAATGTTGTACCTCATCAAGGTAGGAGAGGGCACCTCTGGAGCAGCTGATACTGAACAAGAGAACAAGAGATTCCAAGAGAAGAGGCTGGCAGAAATGATGAAGATGAGATTGTTGGCTGAGTTTGTTAATCTACAGTTTGACTTTGATAAGGATATTTTGGGAGAAGAAGTGATTGTACAGCTACTCATGAGGAAGCATCAGATAAAGGTAAAGGGTTGATTGATGAAGAAGAGGAGGATGAGCAGTTGGTTGATTATGATTTTGAGCCGGAATTCTATGAAGTAGATGAGAGACCTTAGTGTATGTGGCTAAGAAGGGAGATGATGAGAATGACGTGTTTGAGATGGATAAGAGTGATTGGTTGATAAAGGAGAAGGAGGCTGAAGAACTCACCCCTCTGTTTCAAAATATGAGGGTTGAGAGCAGAAAAAGGCAGACAAGAAGATATCAGCTGGTGTTATAATCCTTTCTTAAAGATGTTTTTGATTAAAAGAAGAGGAGGTAATAATCAGTTACATGCTCAAGAGGAAGGCGTTTAAGACCTTGCCTAAGTGGGATCTGAGACGATTGGCTACCTTGCCTTTGATTAATGCTCATTTAAGTGAAAGGGCAGTATTTCTGGAGAAGGAGATTAAAATGGTCTTAATGATAATTTTGAATCATTTGGTTTTATGAAGGCTGAACGAAAGAGATCTAAGAAAGACAAAGACTGGGAGACTGGGAAAAGGAAATTGTTTTGAGAGTCAAACCGCCTAAGACTGTAAACAGAGTAAGACTGGCTGATCCTCTTCCTCCTCGTTTACAGGACTTTGAGAAGTGGTTCTATGATAATAACACTGGTGAGGCTGTGATTAGAGCCAAACAAGAAAGAATTTAGGGTGTTTGACCCAATGGAGTTATTCAGCTTTTGTGATGAAGATCTTTTGATTCTCTGTGAAAATCATATAAAGGCGGGGGCAGGTGAGGAAACAAGAAAGGAGGCAAGCTTGTTTATGAATGTGGCGAACAAAATAAGGGGAGTACGGGCAGAGGTAAAGATTTGGCTGAAAGGGTGAGAGCACAAGATGACTTTGCTATGGATGTTCAAGACTTAACAAGGCAGTTTGCTAGAGCTAGTGGTCATTCGAATAAAGCTGATGATGCAGGAACTAATCTTGGAGAATCAGTGGCTGAAGCTTCTCAAGACATTGCTGCAGGAGGGGATGAAGACAGATCAACAGCAGCTGAGGAAATGGGAGCTGAAGAGCCAAACCAAGAGCAGTGAAGACAGTGAGGTCCAACCTAGGGGAGTATTGAAGATCATGATAGGTTGGACTCACTTAGTATAGATGTTTACTTTTCATTGTAATAGGACTTGTGTTAATTTCATTTTGTATTTTGATAGTTATTAGCAGTTTTGGCAGTCCAGCGAAACTGTGAGCGAATCTATAGTTTCGCTCACAGTTTGCTGTTTTGGTTCACCCGGCGAACTTATGTTCTGCCGGGCGAAACTATAGTTTCGGCATGACAGTTTCGCTTGTAGCGAAACTGTCAGCGAAACTATGACTGCTATATATACTATTGTTATTTCATTTTGCATGATAAGTTTGCAAAACCCTAAATGTGGAATTCTGTTGCAAACTATCATTCTCAAGCAGTTACTTCATTGAAATACATTGTGCTTATTGTTATTGAGTGAGTTTGTTCATTTGAATATCAATTATGTCTTGATTTATCATATTCATCTCTCAATTGTTTGTTATTTGGCTTATGTATGTGATATTGATCAAACTATTCTATCAATTGTACTGTTCATCGATCACATGGACCAACAATTGTTTTAATAAATAAATATCAAATACAATGATTAATGATTATGACTAACACAATGAGAAGAACACAATTAATAAGCAAAAAGGATTTGATTCAAATGTATTTCATTAAATTGATTAATGATTACAGATGAATAAATAATGAACAATAAATGCTTCGAACGTGTTGATGTTGATGTGACGGCTGCTAGGGTTTATGTTTTTGTGATGTGATGTTTGCGTATTGTTGCTTGGTTGTTTGTGTTTGTGTGTCATCATTTGATGTGAAACCTAGGATCCATATTTATAGGCACATGGGTTTCAGTTAAGGAAACACTGGATATCTTGGGATTCGCATAACTGTCTTGTTGACTTGTTGACTTGTTGACTTGTAACACTTGTATTATTTACATACAAGTGTTTGAGTTCCGCAGCTACATAGTCTTCCGTAGGTGTTTGTTCTTCCAAAGGTACTTGTTCTTCCGAAGGTACTTTGTTCTTTCGAAGGTATTTGCTCATCCGCATGAGTCTTCACTTGAACTCTTTTACTCTTGAACTCCAGAGCCGATTGTCCATCCGCAGATGATCTTCGGATGTATGTTACTTGTAAGAAACATATCTACGGAAGAGCAAAATGTTCATCCGTAGATGTTTCTTACACTTAGTCAATTTCAGTAATTGACCAAGAATAATGTTTGTACCTGCAATCATACACAGATCAACACACACATGGGTTAACCAATATACACAATGCATATATCAAAATAATGAATTGCAATAATTCATTACATGTATTGATTAAAGTTCTAAACCTATACAAAATGATCTAGATCTATTGTTCCTAGATCTAACAATACTCCCCCTTAGGCTTAGACACTTCTAATCAGTTTTTCAAAACTGAAAGCTCCTTATCTTGACACCATCTTCTTGTTGAAATAAGATACTGCATCCTTTTGATCATCGTATTTGTACTTGATCTCTATTCTGCATATCCTTTGAAGAGTCTCAAAACTTAATCCCAAGATGTCTTCTTTTGTTGTTAGAGTTTCATAATACTTTGATTGTGAACTATTTCAAGTTCATCTTCCCCAGTGATTCTGAGTTCTAATACTTCTTCAATGTTATCTCCTTTCAAAAGCCCAGCATCAAATCTTCTTCTCTTATATGCTTTTGCATGCAGTTTATCCACCACTTGTATCATGTGCACATATAAGCATAGATCATTCTGTGCTCTTATCTGATAGCTTTGGGAAGAATTTGTCATGCAAGTATGATGTGTAGCTGGGGTGGAGCACTTTGATCTCTACTGGGTCAAAATTTTTTTATCTTTTCACCCTTCTTCCCTTTAGCATTCCTCAGTAGCACCATTTCTTTTATTTCCTCAACATATCCCCACTCAGTTATAGGAATAGTGTATTGATTTCCTGCTATGACTTTGATGGCTGCTGTTTTTTCTATTAGAGCATCCATGCCTCCTTAAGAATTCATCATCAACCATAGTAGAGGAGTTGGAGTTTGATCTTCTTTCCTTTTGAAGTCTTTTCTTATGTTCAGCATCTTCCCTCTTAGCCTCCTTCAGTACATCATCTATAAATCTTGTTTTCATCCTACCCACTGACACAGAAAAGTCTCTTCCCCTTGGATGGATTGGATAGTTGGAGATGATTAGGCTTTACAAGTCTTTGATGTCTCTTTCAGGAAGTCTCAGTAATGCTTCTACATCATGGAAGTATTCAATTCTTCCTGATGTCCTCTTGATGATTGCATAATCCCAGTCTGGATCATATTTCCAGGCCATAATCCTCTGTTCTTCCGCAGAATTGGGAGTTGTGATGTAGTCATTCAGCTCTATCAGGGTAGATTTTTGTTAGTGATTTCCCTGACTGTTGTTCCTAGAGGCCATACTTTTCTAGGGATAACTGCCCTAGTCTCTCTGATCAGTTTTTCTTTCCCTTTGTACTGATCTTTAGATTCAATAGTTATAGGATCAGCAGGGAGTTTTCTTTTTGTTCAGTTCCATCATCCTCCTAAGCACACGAACTTTTCTTCCCTTAAGCTCATGTGCCTTGTAGTTGTGACCCTATAGCCAACATATCATATTGTACTTGCTAAGCTTGGTTGTGTCACAATGGCCTAGATCTTTCTTGATTTTCTGAATGGCTTGAAATGTTGTGAATGCTTTATAGTCACAATTAGGGATCATGAATCTAGCCAGCTCAAACTCTTTCAGCATATCTTTCATCTCACTCATGCTCATACTTTCTACCATGTCATACGGAAATCCATGATTTATTAGGGTCATAAACATTAAGGATTCAGGCCTTTCTTCCAGTATGTCTTTGGTGGTCAGCAATTCATCAACTTTTGATTCTTTGTCTGTTTTGGGAGATTCATCCTTTGTGAGCTCATTCCATTCAGCATCACTCTCAGCTTCAGCATGAGATATTGGCTTCAAGGTAGAAACATCCACTGAAGGAGTGTGCTCTTGAGATGTAGATTTTGTTATCTTAGGAAAATCTTGTACTTCAATCTGTAGATACATGTTGTTCCTAGTTTATGGGCTTAAATGTAAAAGTCTATCATGTCTTACACATATGTAATGAAATGGTTCAATGAAATATGAAATGTGATTTGATGTTTATTTATCTTTGATTCATATGTATGAACTTCTTATATAGGTTTGAGGTTGGTGTACACAAGTCTAAGTCAATAATGATTGAGTTTTATGTACAACCTAGTCGGGTGATTATCCATGCTAATGGACCATACTTATCGACCATACGCATGAATACATCATGCTTATGGACCAGTTGCACGACTGAACCAGGATACTGGATCAGTCGTACGATTGAGACATAAGATTGACTTAGTCGCACGACTGAACCTTCAGTCGTGCGTATGACTCAATCGCATGATTCAGTCGCACGACTGAACCATGCGAATGGTTCAGTCGTACGAATAAAAAACCCTAACCTATAAATACCACCTAATTCATGGAAAAAACAACACTTGAAGAGATATTACAAATACACATAAACCCTAGCCGTCCAGAACGTCCTAAACAACCTGTCCAAGTTCATAGTTCGTTCCTGATCGATTCCTACTCGTTCTTCACATTTAGTTCAATTTTATATCGATCGGGTAATCATTCTTACTGATTGGATCGCCAATCAAATAGGATTCCAAACTATTTGATCTGGTATAAACTTAGAATTAGTTAGTACTCCGTACGTACACGGTCCCTAACAAGTGGTATCAGAGCTTTGGCTCTTAATTTTGCGTTTGATTCAATTAGGTTTGGTGTCAAAAACCTACATTTTAATCAAAAGAGTCACCACTTTGCTTCTAAAGGTGTTTTCGACGTTTTATGGGATTAAAGTTTCGAATTTAACAATACGGCAGATTAGGGTTCTTAGTAAAATTGTTTTTTGTGTCAAAGTGTCAAAATCTTCGATTTTGCAAAAACAGCAGCCTTCAGTCGCACGACTAGCTCATTCGTACGACTGAACTCATTCGCATACTCCATTCGCACGACTGAACCCAGTCACATTACTCATTCGCACAACTGAACAACTCCAGTCGCCTAAGTCCATTCGTCTTGTTCATACGCACGACTGAATCCAATCGCACGATTGAATTCATTCGCACCCTTCATTCGCACGAGTGATCCATACTCGTAGTTCATTCGGACGATTGAAACTGTTTTGCTCTCCAAGTACCAAGTTTATACAAATGGAAAGATCAATTTGCTGCATTTACTCCTGGGAAGGACTCACACATCCAGAATCTACTACTTCTGGAGAATGAGGTAGGAAATCATAATAAACCTCCGAAGCTGATAACGTTAGATGATTATCCTCAGTGGAAACAGGGGTTTGAGATTTACTTAAATGGAGTTGATCCCAATCTTTGGACATCCATCGAGACTGGTTATACGGTGCCAGTTAGTGCTAATGGAGTCAAGTTAACCTTGGGAGGAATGAGTGAAGCTCAGAAGATTCTCTACAATGCTGAGAAGAAAGTTTATGCCCTGTTGACTCAGTCAATACCAAAAGACATCTTTCATCAGTTCTCTGAGAACAAACATGCTAAGAAGTTGTGGGATGCATTGGAGAAAAGATACGAAGGTCATGCAACGTTAAAGGCACTGAAGGTTAAGGCTCTCAAGAAGGAGTTCGATAACTTCTCTTCTATAGGAAACGAGAGCTTTATTGACATCATCGACAGGTTCTACCATTTGATGAGTGAGCTACACACTCATGGTGTAACAACGTCTATGGAAGATAAAGTTTCAAGCTTTGCAGATGGTTTGCCTGAGAAATGGTATTCATTTGTATCCAACTTGAGACAAAACAAAATACTTGCTACGTTGGACATAAATGACTTCATCTTGAAGTTAAGGGAGGAGGAACTAAGGATGAAGTACAAGTAAAAGAAAGGATCTTACGTTCAGAATCCTTCACTATATAACTCAGTTCCCACTCCAACTGGTTCAGGAGCACCCCTACAAACAGTGTTCGTGTCTAGTTCCGCGGCTCCTTCCCAAACAACTACTTCAAGACCAGAAAGGTCTGGGTCATCGTCGACTCAATACATAGTGCCTGAAGCCAATACAACGAAGTTGAAGACCGAGAATCTCGGTAATATCACAGTGGAAGTTGCAAAGGAGCATATGGATCTTCTAGCAGCAGTGGTCCAATCTATGATGGTTTAGTTGCTTGGAAGATCGGAAATTGTCATCTTGCAGATAAAGATTACGAGCAAGTTGACGAGAACGAGCTGGAAAGAATGGATATCATGTGGGCTCTAGCAAGTGCTGTTAGACGAGCTAAAAAGTTTGTCAAGAAGACGGGGCAGAATCTAGTAGCCACGAAAGATACGACTTTTGGTTTCGACAAAACCAAGGTCACCTGCTTCAACTGTGGTGAAAAGGGGCATTTTAAACGTGAATGTGTGAATCCCAAGAAAACGGGAAATGGTAACCCATTTCCTACTTTCAACCGTCAAGACAAAGACATGGTTGAAACTAGTTCTTCAAGTAAAGAGACTAAGGCACTAACTGCTCAAGGTGATGAAGGACAAGACTGGTCCTTCCGATTTGTCTCTCCTGGAGAATCAAACATTGCTTTTGTCGAAGCATTGGATGATGGGTCTGCCAGTGAAGGTGAGATTGCAGCTGAGCAAGCTATGTTAGATTTATAAGAAGCTGTAAACGTGGTAAATCACGTGATTGAGGAAGAGCTCAGAGCAACAAGTTCAGAAACTCCAACACCAGAAGAGTCAACCTCTGCATTAATTGCTGATTCAACTGACTCCTCACAGGTAAGTTCCTTAGATCAAGTATTTAATAAACATGCTTGTTCTGAGTGAGAAAATTTTAGGGAAAGTATTGATCTAAAATTTGATAGGTTATTAGAACACAATGATAACTTAGTAAATGACTTACAACTCTGCACTGAAGCTAATCGTATATTAAAACAAAATGAGTGCAGTTTTAAAGAAAAGATAGAACTTTTGGGTAAACAACTAAGGGAAACCGAGGTTGTTGTCTTAAATCAATCTAATGATATAAAGTTTTATTTAAATTCATTAGAAGAAACCAAAAAGGAGAAAGCAGTTTTGGAAGTCGAGGTTAATTCATTAAAACAAAAACTGCATAGTTGGGCTAGTTCTTCTCATATAGTACAGAACTTAGTGAAAGAACGAAACAATGGGGAAGGTTTGGGATACAAAGTCGTGCCACCACCACATGAGATCCTTTTGAATACAAAATGTAGACCTATTAATAACAACCCAATTAAGGATCAAGTGGTGTCTACTCCTCTAGTTAGTGATCCTGATTCCATGAGTAAGACTGTGAAATCTGACACTAAACAGAAGGAGTCTACTATGAAAGCAAAAGGCAAGATGCCAGTTGAGAATTTGAATGATGCATTGAAAAGGGTTAATGTAAGGTCAGGTTCACCAACGTCCATTTCAGAACCCAAAATGACTAAACCAGTTAACCACAAACGTATTAATCATCAAAGTCAAACCAAAGTGCAAGTTAAAGATGTTCAAAATGTTAAAACAATTCAGTCTGTTAATAAGGATGAAACATCTAAAAGAGTAGTGACAAAACCAAACCAGAAACATCTCACACCTTCACTAAACTTAACATCATACAAAAGTGAAGGGTTTGCTAGAACAAAAAATCCAAGTTTAACCATTTAAACTTTCAGAAAACGCAGCGGATATGTAGCTTTTAAAACCGATTTTTAAAGCTGAAAATTTCATGTTCTTAGTTATGTTTTAAGATGAAAACAAACCCAAATCAAAAAGGATCATTTATGTGAATGGATAAGCTATGAACATAATGAAATGCACATAAAATCACAGCCACTAAGAGCTGTGATTACTACCTCTTCCAGCAGCAAGAAAACGACCAAAAGGAGATGAGGATGCTGAAATTTCGGCCAAAACTCCAAGGAAGGAGTCCTCAGGCTTGTATACCCCAAGCCTCCTTGCAAAACACCTTCTTGTTAGGAAGATACACCACCAAGTACAACTCAAACTCTTCTATTTTGCTGCTGAATTCGTGGGTTCAAGAGAGAAAAAGAGAGAGTTTTTCTTTGTTTGCATGTATTGAGATTGGATGAGAGAGGTTTTTGGTCTCCAAGACTAGTTAAATGAGTATTCTAGTTACAAGACAAAGGTCCAATGAATATGAAGGGGGGGTGGCCGAAAATTTTATATTCAAAAGGGTTTTCCCCCCCTTTTTTTTTAATTGAACACACACTATATGTTAAATGGTCTTGTAACTAGACATACAATTAACCATTTAATTGTATGTACAAGTTATATAACTTATACAATTAACCTTTTAACTTATAAGTTATAATCTCTCATTATTATTTGGTGTCATCTAACCAATTTAAATAACACATCAAATAATATTATTGAACAAAATATCCTAATAAGTTGTTTCCTCTCATATGCAAATTATTTAGAAAACCTATTTTCTAAATTGGTGTAATATTTAATTGTATGATCATATCATCAATTAAATATTTAATTGTGTTTTCTAAGCTTGTTATTGGGTATAACCCGACTTGGATCATAACGTACTAACCACATCAATATTCTAAGTGTCTTGGGCACATAGAATCCTACAATCTCCCACTTGCCCAAGATTCATAGAAGATTGATGCAAGCAGTAAATACCGCCTAACAACGGTTTACTACCCTTAATACGCATGACTTATAGCCATTCAATAACATCATCCCTTTCAAGTACCCTACTTGAAATGATTTAGGTGAATCAATCATCTATCCTTTGTTACAGATGTCATGTTAAATCCAAGAACACAGAATGATCATTCCTTGTTGATTTAACTTAATCAGGCCTTAGACATCTAACTCTCAATGAATAAGAGGAACAAATTCCATCTTGACTACATACGTTTCTCACAAACACCTCGTGTCATACCTGAACATACTCTTATGTGCTGTCCACTATTTCAGGACAGTGAAGAATGAGCTCAAGGTATAAAACTTGGTGAATATCAAAACCCAATATGTATCTCAGGTCTGAGGATCCAAATGATATTCGCCTTTTACTAAAACTTACTTATGATCAATCGATAAGATTCTATGTAGTAAAATTTGAGGTGCGGGTTAGTCCAATATTTGTATCCCACAAATATCTATGAACCTTGGTAGCAACCCATTGCTCTATATTCATCCTTATGAATATCAACCAATCCAAGTTCATAATAATCTTACTTTCACACTTGTTCCCACAAGTATGAGCGACTACGGACATTTTAGAGTAAACATTTTACTCATGGATAAAACATGCTAATTTGGAACATTAATTGAAACATTATAACCAAATAATTTATTCAAATAATAAAGAGTTCCACATATCCAAATACAAAATGTACAGATCAAATCCAATCACTAGAATATCGAAGTCCCATGACACAAGTATGACATTCATGCTTTGCCTTTTCAAGAAGCTTCGTGAGAGGATCCGCAATGTTTTGATCCGTGTGAACTTTGCGAATACATATCTTTCCCTTTTCAACTTCATCTCGTATGTAGTTGAATCTCCGCTCAATGTGCCTAGTCTTTTGATGAGCACGAGGTTCCTTGATTTGAGCAATCGCACCCTCATTGTCACAAAAGATCTCTAGGGGGTCCTGAATGGAAGGGACAACCCCTAGATCGGCAATGAATTTCTTCAACCATGCAGCTTCTTGAGCTGCCAATGAGGCGGCGACGTATTCTGATTCTGTAGTTGATAGAGCCACCACATCCTGCTTGGAGCTCTTCCAAGAGACAGCTCCTCCATTCAGAATGAAAATGTATCCCGATTGTGACCGTGAATCGTCACGATCGGTTTGGAAACTCGCATCCGTGTAACCTTTTACACGAGCTCCTCGTCACCAGATCCATAGATCAAACAGGAACATATCTTTTGTCCTCCTTAGGTACTTAAGTATGTTCTTAACAGCCATCCAATGACTGTTTCCAGGATTTTGCTGGTAACGGCTTGTCATGCTTAAAGCGCATGACACGTCCGGTAGAGTGCATATCATTGCATACATGATGGATCCAATAGCAGATGCATATGGGATTGCCTTCATTTTATCTTGCTCATCCTTTGAGCTTGGACATTGAGTCGTACTCAATATCGTTCCTCTTTGAATAGGTACGGTACCTTTCTTAGAGTTCTCCATCTTGAACCTTTTCAAGATCTTATCAATGTATGCACTTTGATTCAAACCAATCAACCGCCTTGATCTATCCTTATAGATCTTTATTCCTAGAATATAGGCGGCTTCACCAAGATCCTTGATGGAAAAAACAACTTCCAAGCCAGGTTTTTACACCTTCCAAGGTTGGAATGTCATTTCCAAATAGTAGTATGTCATCAACATACAATACTAGGAAAGTTACTGTGCTCCCACTAGCCTTCTTATACACACAAGCCTCATCAGCGTTTTTGATGAAGCCAATTTCTTTACTTCCTCATCAAAACGGTGATTCCAGCTTCTCGATGCTTGTTTCAATCCATAGATTGATTTCTTTAACTTGCATTTTTAAGGATGTTTTGGATCGACAAAACCTTCAGGCTGAACCATATAGACATCTTCCTCAAGATATCCATTTAGGAAAGCGGTTTTGACATCCATTTGCCAAATCTCATAATCATAATGAGCAGCTATGGCAATAATATCCTTATAGACTTTAGCATCGCAACAGGTGAGAAGGTTTCATCATAATCAACCCCTTGAGTTTGAGTGAAACCCTTTGCTACAAGTCTAGCTTTATAAGTATCCAAGTTTCCATGCATATTGGTTTTCTTCTTGAAAACCCACTTACTTCCAACTACCTTGGAATTAAGAGGTGGTACAACAAGTTCCCAAACTTGATTGTCATACATGGATTGCATCTCAACGTTCATGGCCTCAAGTCATTTGTCACAATCCAAATTGGACACTGCATCATGGTATGTGGTTGGTTCATCTGAATCTACCACATAGCATCCATCCATGAAAAATTCATATCTTTCAGGTGGATTACTAGTTCTACTACTTCTGCGAACGTTTTGCGTGTATTGATCAACCATTTGATCATCCTCAACATCCTTATGTTGAGTGCTAGTTTCAACCAAACGTGCATCGGGTTGTGGTTCTCGATCCTCCTCAAGATCCACTGTTCTACTGCGCTAGTTCCTTCCATAAGGAACTTTGCTTCTAAGAACTCACCCATTCTGGCAACAAACACCTTTTGTTCCAGTGGATCATAGAAATAATATCCCATAGAATCTCTAGGATATCCAATAAAGATACACTTTGTGGATCGGACTTCCAATTTGTTTGGGGTGGGAGTCTTACATAAGCCTCACAACCCCAGACCCTTAAGTATGATAGGGATGGAACCCTTCCATGCCATATCTC
Organism: Flaveria ramosissima; assembly: GCA_025215565.1. Classification (NCBI taxonomy): domain Eukaryota; kingdom Viridiplantae; phylum Streptophyta; class Magnoliopsida; order Asterales; family Asteraceae; genus Flaveria; species Flaveria ramosissima. The sequence continues at coordinate 24,885,110 of CM046029.1, read as the reverse complement.
AAAAGGTGTCCTTTCCACCTTTTGGTTGGGGCCATTTTAAAATACGGGCCGTGGAGAGCAAAGCGAAACCCCAAAATGATAGAGGTAATGTGCTTCTAGCCATCATAGATCGGACCATATCCAATAAGGTTCGATTCCTCCTCTCAGACACACCATTATTTGTGTGGTGTTCCAGGTGGAGTGAGTTGTGAGACAATCCCACAACTCCTAAGATGATCTTGAAAAACATCACTTAGGTATTCACCTCCTCTATCGGTACGGAGAACTTAATTGACTTGTTGAGTTGATTTTCAACTTCATTCTTGAAGATTTTGAACATTTCAAAGCTTCATCTTTGTGCCTTAATAAGTACACATACTCATAGCGACTATAATCGTCGGTAAAGGTAATGAAGTATCTTTCACCATTCCTAGTCATTGGCTTAAAAGGACCACATACATCCGAATGTATGATTCCTAATAAATCATTTGCCCTTTGTTAGTTCCACTAAAGGGTGCCTTAGTCATCTTTCCTTGTAAACTAGATTCACAACACATCAAATGAATCACATTCATTTGTTTTTAAAAGACCATTCTTTTGAAGTGTTTGTAACGTTTCTTGTTTATATGGCCAAGACGACAATGCCAAAGATAGGTGTCACTCAAGTCCAACTTGAGTTTCTTGGTGTTAGTTTGGTACAATGAGCTATTTAATATTTTCATGAACCAATTCATAATACCATTAATGGGAATAGCTTTAAATAGAACATACCATTTAAGAAACATGAATATCATTTTCATAAAAGGATAATACATATCCAATTGTTTTTAACAGGGCTACAGAGATAATATTCCTAGTCAAACTAGGAGCATACAAAACATTGTTCAAAATCACTTCCAAACCATTTGGAAGTTTCAAGATGTAGTCACCACGGGCTTCAACTTGAACTTTAGCCCCATTGCCCATGTAGAGGCTTACATCCCCTTTCTTGAAGTCACTACTTCTTTGGAACCCCTGCAACAAATTGCAAATGTGAGTTCCACATCCGGTATCTAATACCCATGTGTTAGAGGATATCATGTTTAAATCAATATGGATCATGTATATTGTACCTGAGGTCTGCCCGGCATCCCTCTTTGCTTTCAACTCTTGGAGATGGACAGGACAATTCCTTGCCCAATGTCCAATCTCCCCACACTTGAAGCATGGGTCGTTAGTAGCAACCTTTTGCTTTTTCTCTTGTGGTTTGGGTGGTACCCTTACCACCCCTTTCCCTTTTCCCCAAGCGGGTCCCTTACCCTTAGCAACCTTTGCTTTGGGTGCGGGACGAGGCCTTTTATTGTTCCCACCTTCATTGATGGTGAGAACGGGTAAAACCCTTTTACCCATGGCCGCCTCGGCCGTTTTAAGCATTGAGTGAAGCTCACCAATGCTCTTGTCCCAAGCATTCATGTTGTAGTTCAACACAAATGTCTCGAACTTCTTGGTAAGGCCATTAAGGATCAAATCCGTGGCCAATTCCTTCGAGACGGGACAATTAAGCCTCTCGAGGCGGTCAATATGACTTTTCATCTTAAGAACATAAGATGAAACAGATTGGTTGTCGTCCATACGACATGCATGGAGTGCTCGAACCGTTTCGAAGCGCTCAACCCTTGCTTGCTGTTGGAACGTTTCCTTCAGCTGGGTTATCATGTCGTAAGCTCCGTGATGTTCATACTCCTTTTGGAGATCCGGAGTCATGCTCGCTAGCATGAGACAAGACACTTGGACGGAGTCCTCAGTGTACTTCAACCAATCGTTGAAGGCCTCCTCATCATCCTCGCTAGGTTGATCGGGGATAGGGTCGTCTAAAACATACGATCTTCTCTCTTGCTTGAGAACGATTCTCAAGTTTCGATACCAATCGATGAAGTTGTTATGATTTAGACGTTCCTTTTGGAGGATCGCTCGTAGAGATTGGTTGGACGCGGATGAGTTATCGGAATTATCATTATTTGAGGCCATCTACAAAATTTAACAAAGTTTTATTTTAGTATTTTCGATATTGTAATTTTAATAATAAATGCCTTTTAAGGTCTTTTCATATTAAAATCTAGAACCCAACATTACATTTAAATTGTGGTTAGGTGACCTTTATCCCACGTTTTAAATTAATAAGGTGGTCAACGTTTGACGATTGCAACCATTTGCAACTTCTAGAAATATGGGATCGACTTGAAACATCATATGTAAAGTCGGCATGTTAATCCCATCAACACCATTTGGAAACCACATCGTAGGTGATCCATTTGACATGATTTGCAAATCAAGACACCCTACTTACACCCACGTGTGAGTTTGCCAAAACAAGTGGTTAGGTGACCTTTATCCCACAAATAAGGCATTCTCACCTCAAGTCACAAGTTCCCTCAAAATGGTTAGGTGACCTTTATCCCACTAAGAGTTCCCAAGTGACTCAAGTGTTGTGTAAAAGGACGGTGTTGATCTTGTTTGTAAAAAAAATTTAGAGGTTTCAAAATTCTAGTTTAGAAAACTCTATGTACTTGTATTTGCATGCTTTCAAATACAAGGTACCCTATGGTTCTTTGATTAAAACCTATTTTAATCTTTAAAATCATTAAATCATTTTAATAACCTTTTATTAACTTTTAAGAACCATCAATTTTCAGCTTGTTAAGTTTGTTAATGAGTTTGTTATGAATATCCAAATATCAACCAAACAATCAAACAACAAACAATCAACCAAGCATAAACATAAACAACCATATGTGCATATGTGCATATGTGCATAACCATAGCATCTAAAGTGGTCCACACTTGTTTGCCATCACAAGTGTGGTCCATAGGACATTCCTAAGGGTCACAAACAAAGCATATAGAAAACTTCCAAAGCCTCCCACTTGAAACCGCATCCAAAATGCTCCATGTTTCTTTCATGACCTTCCTTTGTGCTTCCAATGTGAATGTCTTCATATTACAAGATATAAAGTCCTAATACAAGATATCTAGTAAAATGAAAATACACCTAATCTATTTATTACAACCCAATAATAAATAAATTACATTTGAAACAAAGCACAAACAACAAATAATACAACCCAATTGAATGAATGAATACAACCATTACAAACACCCAAACAACACAAGGTCAATGGCTAGGTTATGCACTAAAATAAGCATCCATTATATCATCCAAAATATAACTATGAATCCCCTTAAAACCAACGAATTTTCAGCCAACATAAACTGAAAATTCGGGTTTAGATGTTGTCCAAACAACACAACATATCAACATATATATATCTTTCAAGATTTAATCTTAAGCATGTAAAATATAATCTTGAAAGTTGGGGATTCAACAAAACAGAAACATAGCAGCCCCAAATCAGCTTATATATATATCATTATCATCCTTTAAAACCTATTTTAAAGGACAAAACAAGCAAGTCATCCACATAACCGGCTCTTGATGCCATTGAAGGGTTTGCTAGAACACAAAATCCAAGTTTAACCATTTAAACTTTCAGAAAACGCAGCGGATATGTAGCTTTTAAAACCGATTTTTAAAGCTGAAAATTTCATGTTCTTAGTTATGTTTTAAGATGAAAACAAACCCAAATCAAAAAGGATCATTTATGTGAATGGATAAGCTATGAACATAATGAAATGCACATAAAATCACAGCCACTAAGAGCTGTGATTACTACCTCTTCCAGCAGCAAAGACCAAAAGGAGATGAGGATGCTGAAAATTTCGGCCAAAACTCCAAGGAAGGAGTCCTCAAGCTTGTATACCCCAAGCCTCCTTGCAAAACACCTTCTTGTTAGGAAGATACACCACCAAGTACAACTCAAACTCTTCTATTTTGCTGCTGAATTCGTGGGTTCAAGAGAGAAAAAGAGAGAGTTTTTCTTGTGTTTGCATGTATTGAGATTGGATGAGAGAGGTTTTTGGTCTCCAAGACTAGTTAAATGAGTATTCTAGTTACAAGACAAAAGGTCCAATGAATATGAAGGGGGGGTGGCCGAAAATTCATATTCAAAAGGGTTTCCCCCCCTTTTTTTTAATTGAACACACACATATATGTTAAATGGTCTTGTAACTAGACATACAATTAACCATTTAATTGTATGTACAAGTTATATAACTTATACAATTAACCTTTTAACTTATAAGTTATAATCTCTCATTATTATTTGGTGTCATCTAACCAATTTAAATAACACATCAAATAATATTATTGAACAAAATATCCTAATAAGTTGTTCCCTCTCATATGCAAATTATTTAGAAAACCTATTTTCTAAATTGGTGTAAATATTTAATTGTATGATCATATCATCAATTAAATATTAATTGGTGTTTGCTAAGCTTGTTATTGGGTATAACCCGACTTGGATCATAACGTACTAACCACATCAATATTCTAAGTGTCTTGGGCACATAGAATCCTACAAAAAGTTCTCTGCAATCTGTAGAAGCAAGATCTTGCTACAGTTGTGGAAAACAAGGACATATCTCTACTAATTTCCCTTACTATCAGACACCCAGAAGGAAAATTGAACTTTATAATACAAAACCAAGTTCTTCTAAAACAAGATCTAACACTCCACCTAAGAGTGTTAGTGAACCTAAAGTTCAAACCATAAGTCAGGTATCTGTTTACCACAAACAGGCCTTACACAAGACTGGCTTATGGAAAGAAAAATCAAGTATAGGGTCAGATAATGAGAATGATAAGAAGAAAGATATGCACTCATCCTCTAAAGGACAATGGGTTGAGTTTATGATGTGTGATTCCTCCGGGTCACCTAAGCCAGTTAAGGCTTGGGTCCCAATCCTGAACTAATTATTTCCTTTGTATGTGCAGGGTGTCCGCTACAACGCTATCACTAATACCTGGATTATTGATAGTGGGGCGTCCGGGAACATGACAAGAAATTCGTCTCTCATTTTCAACGTCAGACAAATTAAAGGGTGACATGTTTCATTTGTTGGGAATAAAGGAGGTTACATCACAGCTCAAGGCGAAGTAGGAAACGAGAAAGTGAAGTTTGACAAGGTCAACTATGTTTAACAACTATAGAACAACTTACTTTCAGTCTCCTAGATCTGTGATAAAGGATTTAAAGTTGTGTTTGACAACAAGAAGTGCTACATGTTGAAGAAGGACTATGTGATTGAGGAGGATAAAGTTCTTATGTCAGCTTCAAGATATAATGACTTGTATGTCTTGGATCTATCAAAAGCATCAACAAATGATCACACTGTTCAATGCTTCTTGTCAAAAGCACCTAAGAAGGATTCAATCTCCTGGCATAGGAGAATGGGACACATTAATCCAAGGAAGATGAATCACTTAGTTCAAAATGATTTAGTGAATGGAGTAACTGTCAAGAACTTCCAACTTTTGGATTTTTGTGTAGCATGTAAGAAAGGGAAACAAACCCAGAAGTCTCACGAAGCAAAGAAAGTTCATTCAATTGATCTTGCTCTTGAGCTTCTACACATGGATCTGTTTGGCCCTGTCAGTACAAAGAGCATTGCTGGAGATCTGTATTGCTTTGTAGTAACGGATGATTACTCAAGATTCTTTTTGGTGATGTTTCTGAAAGCCAAATCAGAAAGTTTTGAATCATTCAAACATCTAGTTACTACTTTGGAATCACTCTACAAGCTGAAAGTAAGGCAGATTCTATCAGACAACAGATCAGAGTTCAAGAATCAGTGGATGGAGGCATTCTGTAGAGAGAAAGGAATTGTACATCAATTTACATCTGCCTACACACCACAGATGAATGGCATTGCTGAAAGGAAAAATCAGAGCTTGATAGAGACTGCCATAACAATGTTAGCCGACTCGAAACTGCCTATTCAATTCTGGAATGTGGCAGTGGCTAATGCGTGTTACACGCTCAATCGAGTCTTAGTGGTCAAACGACATGGGAAAACATGTTATGAACTGCTCCAGCGATGTAAACCCAACTTGGAGTATCTGGAACCGTTTGGCGCACCGTGCATGTTGTTGAAGAAAACTCAGATTGGGAAGTTTAGTGAGAAGGCAGAAGAAGGTTTTTTTCTCGGATACAGCATACCAGACAAGAGAATTTAGAACAACTCAACGGGTCAGGTAGAAGTGTGGTGTAATGTTGATATTCAAAGATACACCACCCCCCTGCTGGAAAAGGACCCTCCTTCTTCTTTGACTATGAGGGATTCTTTAAATCCTTCAATCTACCGCCTTCGTATACTGATGATGAGCTCTCTGCTAGGATAATGTATGATGTTTTGAATGCTCCACTACCAGACTCAACATCAACGGCTCCATTAGATCATACTTCTAACCCTTCAGGGGAGAGCTTGAAGTAAGTGATTCTTCTTCTGATGATGAAGCAGTTGAGACTAAAAATGTGGATAAGGAGGAACAGGTTCCCACTAATGAAAGTACACAAGCATCACATCCTGCTGCCTCTAACACTTCGGAACCTCATACTCCAACAGCTTCAGATACTGAACCTGGGGTTCACAATCTGGATAATGAGGTAGTTGTTCCCACCACTCCTGGATCCCGGATTAATGTTTATCGTCCCTTGGACAACGTCATTGGAGATGTTCAATCAGGAGTACAAACAAGAAATCAGCTATACTCAGCTGATTATGCCTCAGTCATGGAAAAAGGATATCTTCACGATGGTGCATATCGATGTTTTGTGTCTCAATTTGAGCCAAAATATGTGAGTGAAGCCCTAAACGATAAGGCATGGGTCAGTGCAATGCAAGAAGAACTCCTACAATTCAAGAAGTTAGGAGTATGGACCCTTTTCGACAGACCAAAAGGTGCTAAGGTGATTGGCACGAAATGGGTCTTGAAGTGCAAGAAAGATGACCAAGGGGTCATAATAAAAAACAAGGCTCGACTTGTGGTTCAAGGGTTCAAACAAGTCGAAGGCATTGACTACAATGAAGTGTTTTCACCTGTGGCTCGTATGGAAGCAATCCATATCTTTCTAGCCTATGCATCCTACATGAAGATTTTTTTTTTGGGTAAAGATCCTACATGAAGATTTCTATCAACTAGATGTAAAAAGTGCATCCTTCATGGTGAAATCCATGAGACAGTCTACGTCAGTCAACTCGAAGGATTCGAGGATCCTTATCATCGGGATAGAGTTTACAAACTAAACAAGGCTCTCTACGGGCTCCATCAAGCCCCTAGAGCTTGGTATGAGAAACTCTCAACTCATTTAGTGAAACATGGTTTTCGCAGAGGAATTATCGACTGTACGTTATTCATCAAAGAAAAAGATGGTGATTTACTGCTGGTACATATATATGTAGATGACATAATCTTCGGTTCCAAAAACGAAGAATTATGTAAAGAATTTAAATCTGTAATGAAAGCAGAGTTTGAGATGAGTGCTATGGGGGAGATGAAGTTCTTCCTTGGCTTACAGGTGGATCAGACACCTAAAGGAATCTTCCTGCATCAGACCAAATATGTAGGTGATATCCTCAGTCGGTTCGACATGGAGAATGCTTAAGTTGCTGGAACTCTACTTGCCACTAACCATGATGTGGCACCCGACGAAAATGGTGATCAAGTTGATGCTACAATGTATAGAGGAATGATCGGATCCCTAATGTACCTCACAGCCTCTTGTTCTGATATTATGTACGCAATGTGTCTTTGTTCCAGATATCATGCAAAACTAAAAGTGAATATCTCATCGGAGTTAAACGGATATTTCGTTATCTGAATGGTACTTCAACACTCGGGTTGTGGTATCCTCATGATGATGACTTTGAGCTTACAGCGTATAGTGACTCGGACTATGGTGGTTGCAAGATGAATTACAAGTCAACATCTGCGGGATGTCAGTTCTTTGGTAGACGGTTAGTCACCTGGCAGTGCAAGAAGCAGACATCAGTTGCTCTGTCAACTTGTGAAACTAAATATGTTGCTGCTGTAAGTTGCTGTTCACAAATCATTTGGATTCAACAGCAAATGCGCGACTACGGTTTGCAATTTTCTAACACCCCTATTTTTGTTGATAATTCTGCTGCTATTGCTGTCACCAAAAATCCGGTCCAACATCCTAAAACTAAATACATCGGTATTAAATATCACTTTATACGTGAATGTTTTAAAAAGCAATTAATCGATGTTGTTAAAATTAATACGAATTTTCAACACGCCGACCTCTACACAAAAGCATTTGATAAACCACATTTTTTATATCTTTTAGAAGTAAATGGCGTGAAAAAGAAAAGTGATGTGATTCTAGAAGAAGAAAGTGCGTAGTCCGACATGTTTTTAGTTTCTTTTTATTTTCTTTTATTTATTTATTTTCCTGTCTATTAAAATCCAAAAACACAAAAAGATTTTCGGTTTTAGAATTTTAGGGGAAGAATAGGTTAGTTTAGTATTTAATTCGTGCAGTATTTAATTACTTAAAAAAACCAAGGGAGGAGAGCAGTTTAGCGAAAAGAAATGAAATCAAATATGTGATTCTGATTCAACGCTTATGGAACATGATAGTACACAGGGAACAAATTGTTTGGGTCCTCAAAAGCACTTAAATGATTAAGATGCAAAATTCAAAGTATAAGTCTGAGAAGTCTAAGCAAAATAAAAGGAAAAATGATAGCAAAACTAGTCTACTACTGAGGTAACAGAGAAAAAGTAGACCTAGAGGTTGCTAGTCCATTATATGATGTGTCGGTAGATTCAACACAATAGATGAGTAAACCTCATTGGTGACTTAAATTCAAACTAAAGTGTTCAACTTGCTGTGGGTTCCCATCGTATCCCTGGTTAACACAATCAACGTATTTCCAATAAGGGGTGACGAGCAAAATAAACACCACAAATGTGTGCGGATGACCATAAAAATGAGCAAAGCACAAGAAAAAATGTTAAGCGCAATCAAGCTAATGACTAATGTTGTTGGTGCGTTACGTGCAAAAAGAAAAAATATTGCTCTCACAAGAAGATAGGTTGTGTGCCTCTCTACTGTGTGATGGCACTGACCTGAGGATAAGCATAACCTAAATATTCTAGAATTCATTGGTGTTTGTGCCTCTCTGCTGTGCGATGGCACTGACCTGAGGCTTGGCATCTCTTTGAAAGCTCTTAGAATAGTTTCTTCTTGTCAAATACCCGTAGACCGCTCAAAAATCTCCTGAGGAATGTTGATTACCATATAAGTGTGGGATCCACAAATGCTTGTTGAAATAATATAACCTAACTCATCACCAATGTGAGTCAAAAATCTGTGTATGGATTTAAGAGGACAAATACACTGACAATCATCGTGGCTGCAATTATTGATAGTCAAAATCATTGTGTGCATCTTATAGCTCTAGTATGCTTTCCTAACATTGCTATTGACTCTCGATCAAAACAAGAATCAAGCATCAAAATGTTTTATTAAAATGTCCCAAATGATTCTGATATACCTGTATGATTCCATAATGAATCGTTCCAGAAATGTTCAAACTAACTCGAAGCTGTGCTGTTCAGGAAGAAAAATATTCTAGACGGTTTTCTAAAAGATTTCAATCCATCTCTAATCAAAAACCCAAAAATATGTCTTGTTTTGTTTTTTAATCTCAAGTTGTTTTTCTATTTTTCTAGTCTTTTGTAGTGTAGACGTCGGACTATATAACTAGATGAATTTTATGAATCACTCACTAAAAAGGATCACGTCTGAGGTGATCAAATGTTTTCAAATTAAAAAGGATCACGTCTGAGGTGTTCAAAAGTTTTCAAATTAAAAGGATCACGTCTGAGGTGATCAAAAGTTTTCAAATTAAAAGGATCACGTCTAAGGTGATCAAATGTTTTCAAATTAAAAAGGATTATGTAAGGATTCCTTAAGTCTGATGCAACCCAAAACATCCAAAGTGTCTCTGCAACATGCACTAAGTACTGAAGTGAAGAATGCTTTGGAAGTTTTACACAATGCATTAGAAAATACTCTAGGTGTAAAATCTTCCGAAGCCAAGACCAATATCTTCCGAAGCCAAACATGAAGTCTTCCGAAGCCTCAGAGACAAAGTCTTCCGAAGCTTCAACCTATGACGACAGATTTCTTCCGAAGACTTTTAGTACACATGCTTTATCTGATGTACTATTCCATAAAGCACCTTTTCCGCTGCATCTTTGTAAAGTCACCAACTTACATGAGTTGGTGAAAAGGTCCATGCTTTTGGTAACTGTACATTGAGGTCTTGAGTCTGTAACTTTCCACTTTATGTACTTTATCCTTTTTGGAATGTATAAGGATGTGAGCTATGGCATGTCATAGTCACAAGGTCAAAAGGCAGATATGCCTTTTGATCCTACAATTGATTTTGTTAGTGTCTAGTCAATTGTATCCAGCTGGCTTTCAAAGTATAGCCGGCTGTAGGTTGTAGTATAAGTATTTCAAGTTCTTGTATCTTTCTTTATGCTTTGTAACACTTGTAAAAGAACTTGAGAAAGCAATATACTGCCTCCTTGAAACCCATACTCTCTTGTTCTGTCTCTTTGCTTTACTTGTGTTCTTTGTATCATCTTGGTTAATCCAGTTCACTGTTTGATTAAAGTTTAGTTAATCTCCTCATTGTGTTGTTGTGTTGTAATTGTGTTAAAGCCCTTAAACGGTCCTGCAATTGGTATCAGAGCATTCCAGGCTCTTGATATAAGATCTAATCATCTTAAGATCCCTCACACACACAAAAACTAAACCTTTAAAATGGCTTCCATCTCAAAGACTGATATGGAGACTGGAACCATGAACAAATCCCCACTGATCACTCTTGATGATTTTGACACCTGGTGCATGAGGATGGAAGGCTTCATCAGGTCTCTTGATTCAAGAATGTAGGAATCTGTCGAGAATGGACCTTTCATACCCAGCACCCCCTCTGCTACTGGTGCTGGTATGATTCCAAAAGATGTGGCCAACTACTCAGATGAAGATAGAAAAAGAGTAGAGATTGATAGGAAGGCCATGACTGCTCTTCAGACTGCTCTCGCAAACTCTGTATACAGAGGTTTTAAGAAGTGCAAAACAGCTAAACAGCTGTGGGATGCACTGAAGCTGATGTATGAAGGCTCCTCTGAAGCCAAGGAGAACAAGAAGGATCTTCTGAAGCAGCAGTTTAAAAACTTCACCTTCAAAGCAGGTGAAACCATGACCCAACAATACTTCAGGTATGTTGAGATTGTGGATACCCTAGTGGATGGAGGAGTTCCTCTTGAGAACAGGGACATTGTAAGGAAGTTCATGTCCTCACTTCCTAGGCAATGGACACACTATTGTGTGGTGATCAAGAGGACTGAGAACCTTAAAACTCTTACTCTGATAGAGTTGTATGGGATTCTCAGTGGATACCAGATGGAGATGAACATGCAAGGTTCATCTGGCAACTCCAACAATCAAATGGGTTCAGCCCTTCATGTGGTTGAAAGGGACAGCATAGAACCCCAACATCATCTCATATGCTACCCTGACAACTCACAAAAGGGTCCTTTCATCACCTTCCCGGAGACACCAAGGGAGAACTTTACTCAAGGAAGCCCATTCCAAGAGACAAGTTCTTCTCAAGCCTTTGTGTCTACTGATGAAAGCTGTGGGAATTATCTCTTCACTCTTGAAGACCTGGACTGTATCCATCCAGATGACCTGGAATACATGGAGATAGTTCAGCAGATGGCTCTCCTCACTCACAGAGCCAAGAAGTTCTACAAGAGAACAGGAAGAAGATTTCCAAGCAATGCTACCAGTGGAAAGTTTGGGCTGGATAAATGCAAAGTTAAGTGTTACAATTGTAACCTTATGGGTCACTTTGCTAGGGAGTGTAAGGCACCTAAAGCAAATGGGGGCCAAACACAACCCAGACCAAACTACACTGACAAAGCCCCTCAGACTGAGAAGCCTAAGCAACATGCTGCTGTTGCTGTTGAAGAGGGAGGCTTTGACTGGAGCTTTCAGGTGGAAGATGCTTCTCAAAACCAAGCACTGATAGCTGACCATGATGAAGCTAAGCTCAAGACAAACAGGAATGTCTGGATAATTGACAGTGGCTGTTCCAGGCACATGACAGGCAATAGGTCTCTACTCCATAATTTTGAGAGAATTGATGGAGGACCAGTTGCTTTTGGAGGAGATGAAGGTGGTTACATTTCTGGAAGGGGCAATGTCACAAATGGTAAGCTCAGCATTGAGAAGGTAAACTTTGTTAAGGAGCTTGGGTACAATCTTCTGAGTGTATCCCAATTTTGTGATCAGAGTCATAACATGCTCTTTACTGAACATGAGTGCATTGTTCTCAAGCCTGGAGTGGTCATTCCTCATGAGCATATCCTGCTTAGAGCCCCAAGGAAAGGGAACATGTACAAGATGGATTTGTAAGAAACATCTCCCTCTGGAGAAGTTTCATGCTTTCTATCTAAAGCAAATAGTGATGAGTCTTTCCTATGGCATAAAAGAATGTGCCATGTAAACTTTAAGAACATGTATAAATTAATTAAACATGATCTAGTAACTGGAATGCCAAAGAAAGAGTTTACAAGTGATGATCATTGTGTTGCATGCCTGAAAGGGAAGCAACGCAAGGTATCTCACAAGCCTAAGGAAAAGAACTCCATCACTACTCCCCTACACTTGTTACATATGGATCTCTTTGGCCCCACCAGTGTAATGAGTCTAGGAAGGACCTCTTACTGTTTGGTGATCACAGATGATTTTACAAGATTCACTTGGGTCTTCTTCCTTAGAACTAAGGATGAAACCCCTGAGATTCTGAAGAGTTTCATCTTAAAAGTTGAGAATCAATGTGATCACAAGTTCAAAACCATAAGATGTGATCAAGGAACTGAATTCAAGAACCAAATCTTTGATACATTTTGTGATGAAAAAGGTATTACAAGATAATATAGTGCTCCCAGGACCCCTCAGCAAAACGGAGTTGCTGAGAGGAGAAACAGGACACTTATTGAAGCTGTAAGAACTATGTTGTCTGACTCTAAACTGCCTATCACCTTCTGGGCAGAGGCAGTTAATACTGCTTGCTATGTGCAAAACAGGAGTTTTAGTAGTTAAGACACATGGTAAGACTCCTTATGAACTTTGGCACAAGAGGAAACCTTTCATTGGTTTTCTCAGGTCATTTGGATGTCCTGCACCATCTTGAATACCAAAGATCAAATTGCCAAGTTTGCTGAGAAATCAGATGATGGACACTTCATTGGATACTCTTCCCAAGCTAAGGCTTATAGAGTATACAATCTCAGAACTAGAATTGTTGAGGAGGCAACCAATGTGACTTTCAATGAACACACACCATGTGTGGCTGGTTCTGGTCCGGATTGGCTGTTTGATCTTGATTTAGTTACCAACTGTTTTAACAAATCTTGTGAGCATGTTTCAGGATCTGCAGAAAATTTAAATACAGGTGATCCTGATCCAAGATTTGAGCTAGGAAGACTTTGAGCTAGGAAGACCCTCAACTCATACATCTTCAGCTCCAGTTGGAACTACTTCAGCAAATGAGGTTTCTAACAGCACAACAATGACAAATTTAGCTGATACATCTGGTATGCCTTCAAATTCCAGCTCAGAGGCTTCTCAACCAGATAAAGACACCTCAATTGTAGAAGACAACAATGGTGATGGTGATAGTGATCAGGAATTTCTTGATGCTAATAACCATACCATAGATGACAACATCAATGATGTCACACACTCATTGGATCAAGTTAATCTTGATAAGTGTGATATTGTGGAAGGTGAATCTTCCAGGCCAGATCTAAATTTCTCAAATTTGGATCTTTCTTAGCAACTTGCTGTGATCCCTCAGCTAAGGATCCACAAGTCTCAACCCACCACAAACATCATTGGAGATGTTGTCACAGGGGTAAGAACAAGAGGACAAACCCATGAAGCAAATGTTTGTCTTCACTCTTGTTTCTTATCTCAGATAGAGCCAAAGAAAGTTGATGAAGCTCTAAAGGATGGAAGTTGGGTTGAAGCTATGCAACAAGAGCTGCTTCAATTCAAAAGGCATAAAGTTTGGAACCTTTGTCCTCTTCCTCATGGGAAGACTACCATTGGAACCAAATGGGTTTTTAGGAATAAGAAGGATGATAGAGGAATCATCATCAAGAACAAGGCAAGACTAGTTGTTCAAGGATACACACAAGAAGAAGGGATTGACTACACTGATGTCTTTGCTCCTGTAGCAAGACTAGAAGCTGTTAGAATATTCCTGGCATTTGCTGCATCCAAGAACTTCAAGGTCTTTCAACTTGATGTAAAGTGTGCTTTCTTATATGGAGTGATTGATGAAGAGGTTTATGTCAAACAGCCACCTGGTTTTGTAGACCCTGATCATCCTGATTATGTCTGCAAGCTTGACAAAGCTCTTTATGGGCTGCATCAGGCACCCAGGAAGTGGTATGAGACACTATCTGAGTATCTTTGTAAACATGGATACAGGAGAGGTACTATAGATGGAACTCTCTTCATCAAAGGACAGGGAAATGACTTATTGCTGGTTCAAGTATATGTAGATGACATCATCTTTGGTTCAACTAATCCAAAGCTCTGCAAAGACTTTGAGAAGCTGATGAAAGACAGATTTGAAATGAGTTCAATGGGAGAACTCAATTTCTTTCTGGGAATTCAAGTGAAGCAGGTTGAAGATGGCATCTTCATAAGTCAGTCAAAGTATGTTCAAGACATACTCAAGAGGTTCAACATGACTGATTGTAAGATTGCTAAGACACCTATAGCCAGAAACCACTCCCTTGGACCTGATCTTGAGGGGGAGTGTGTAGATGAACACTTATACAGGGCTATGATTGGGTCTCTTATGTATCTTACAGCTAGCAGGCCTGATATCATGTTTGCTACATGTATTTGTGCAAGATATCAAGCCAACCCTAAGATGTCTCACTTAATCACTGTGAAAAGGATTTTAAGATACCTCAAAGGTGCTTCAACACTTGGTCTATGGTATCCAAAGAATCCTAATTTCAATCTGTATGCCTATACAGATAGTGATTATGGTGGTTGCAACATGACTGCAAAGTCTACATCTGGGGGATGTCAATTCCTTGGTGGAAGGTTGTCTCATGGCAATGCAAGAAACAATCCTGTGTGTCTGCATCAACTGCTGAGGCTAAATACATTGCTGCTGCAAGCTGCTGTGCTCAAGTGCTTTGGATTCAAAATCAGATGCTGGACTATGGATTTAACTTCAAAGAGACTCCTATCCACATAGACAACAATAGTGCTATCTCTATCACTGAGAACCCTGTGCAGCACTCAAGGACCAAACACATCAACATCAGGTATCATTTAATAAGAGATAACTATGAAAAGGGATTAATTAAACTAGTCAAAGTTCATACAGATGAACAATATGCTGATCTGTTTACAAAAGCTTTTGATGAACAGAGATTTAAGTATCTGATATCAGCTATTGGGATGATCAACTTTGAGTAGACTTTTTCTTAAAACTAATTCTAATTATTTCTTCTTAAAATATGTGTGTCCTAAGTTGTCTAGTTCATCACTTTCATAAGCTCATGTTTTCTTTGGATGTAAAATTCTTTTTGAAGACTTTCCTTAGATTCTTGAAAATTTTCTGATACTTCGGAAGATAAAGTTTTATCTTCGGAAGAAAAACATGTCTTCAAAAATAAATAACTGTCTAAGAAACTTTACCTTCGGAAGAAGTCAAAATTCATCTTCCGAAGCTTAAATATTTATCTCAGACACTTATTTATTTTTAAGGACCTTTTTCTTCCGAAGCAAAATTAACTCTCGGAAGCTTTGTTTACTCTTATACAAAGCATCCAAGGGTTTACTTCTCTTCCGAAGCATAAATTTTCAAGACTCTCTGGAAAATCTTCCGAAGCCATTTTAGCTTCGGAAGCTTTTTCAATCAAAACTTCCGAAGACAAATTACCTTCGGAAGTTTTCGAATTCCAAGAAAACTACTTTTTGAGCAAAAGTAAACTACCTTTTCAGAGGTGGGACCGACTTCTGGATTTTAAAGTTTATCCTCTTTCATTAACTTTGGTTCAAATCCCTTTTCACATAAATACCCAACGGTTCCCCCTTTTTCCCACTATCTTCCTCAATTCCACTATTCCTCTAACCTAATTCTCTAAACCGCCTTTGCTTTCTACCTTTCTTCACCCTTAAGCTTCTGAAATAGCCAACCTTAACCGCAGAAACAACCCAGATTTCTCCATGCAACTTCACAGGCAACATAATCAAGTTGCTCTGTTAAGCTCTGAGAAAGATGCAAGTTTCTCAGAGATTTGCCAATTCTTGACTCTGTCAAACTATTTCACCTCCCTGACCATTGATCCTACTCTATATGAGGATCACTTGCTTGAATTCTGGAAGACCTGCCAAGAGGTCATTATGGATGGGGAGAAGGCACTGTCTGCCACAGTGCAAGGGAGGACAATCTTCATCACTCCGGCCATCATTAACCAACATTTGCAGCTGGATGATGAAGAAGGTGAGGTGTCCTTCCCAAAGGAAGCTGTTAATCATTCCTTTTAGCAGATGGGCTATGAGGGAGATTTCTCTGTAAAGACCTTCAGGAAAGGGAAGGTCTCATCCCAGTGGAAATACCTGCTCCATGTGGTTATCCACAGCTTATCAAACAAGCATGGTGGATGGGACCAGATTCCTGAGGATCTCTCCTTTATAGTTCATGGAATGGTTCAGGGGGTCAAGTTCAGGTATTCACAATTTGTTTATACTAATTTACTTGCAAACTTAGACTCCTTAGAGTATTACATGTTTCCTAGATATGTTCAACACATTCTCAACTGTGAACTGGGCTCACAGTTGAGGGAAACAAGTAATATTCTTAAATTGGGACAGATGAAGCCCGACATCTTTAAAATAATGAAGAAGCCAACTGTAGGCTTCTCAGGGGTAGAAACAGCCCTAGTCCCAAAAATGTTAGAGCTCATTGCTCAAGGTGACAACCTAGCAACACAAGCTAGTGTTGAACCCACACCTCTTTTATCCTTACCTCTAAAAAGACCAGAAATCACCCTCACCTACCAAAGAAAATCCAAACGAACCCCTGCTCAGGCTATTGAGTCTGTGCAGGCCCCCATATACTCAACCTTACAGGAGGAAGTGGACACTAGAGCTCCCACTTCTCCTGAGGAGCAAACCACTCCCATTTCTTCACCTATCAGGGCTGAGGTTCCTCATGCTCACCCTGATGAGCTCACTAGCCCAACAGCCTTAAGCCTTCACTCTGAGTCTCAACACTCAAGTGAACAACCTTCAGGGGACAGCTACCATCCCCAGCCTTTAGATCTCAACCAACCAATTCCCAACCTATCCTTCTATACTGATGAAGACTTAGGATTCAGTGAGTACCATGAGTCTCTCTTCTCCTCCCCTACTCAAAGAGAGATGAGTACCTCTGACTCTCCTCAGTCTATCCCACATCAGTCACCTATTACTGAGGTGGACACTTCTGAACATGTTCAGGATGTCCATATGGAAGAGGCTCTCACTTTTGAAAGTGATTACATCATTAAGACCTCAACCATGGCAACTCAGCCCCCTGGCATCTCAACTGAGGCTGCCAGTGAGCAGAGGAAAACCAGCAGCCAAGAACCTCAAGCTGGTGGTGAGAGAGAGGACTTTGGTCCAATCATCTCATCCCCCAATGATTCTTCTGATGAAGATGAGGGGAATTTGAGACTAAAGGTGCAGTTGTCAAAAACATGCTCCTATTTAGTCTCTAAGGTTAGTCACTTGGAATCTCAGTGACTACCTTACATAACAGGGTCAATGATCAGCAACTTCAGATTTCATATCTAAAGGAAAAACTAGCTGGGAGACCTTTAAGGAGAGCTCAACCAGGAACACAAGAACCTGTGGAAGTGATTGACTTATCCTCCAGCTCACCTATGCAAGTGGGTGATGCTACCAAAAAGGGGGAGAAAGTTATTACAACCACAGAACCTGGGAGTTCTTCACAGAGAATGGACATAGAGGACTCACCATCCTCACTTGCTGTTGTGCATTCTCAGCAACTTCCTCAAGTTCACATTAATGTGGACTCTATAGACTCAATCATCAGGAGTCTCTTTGAGGAAGGTATACCAAGGGCTGTCTCATCTCCACCACAAGGAACTGGCAATTACATCATAAGGTGGAGGTATGATGATGACAGAAGAGCCCTTATCCTTCACAGAGTTCAAGGTCAACAAGAAGTTTTTCATTTCCAAAGCCTGAACTTCTATGAAAGACTGGATTTAGTCAACATGCCACTTGTCAATCCAAGCAATTCAAGACAAGCTGACAGGCTGGCTGAAAGAATCCAAGATAGGATCCTTGCAGAGTTCTCTCTAAGAAGGAGACTTAGGCAATCAGGCAATGTCATCGGTCAACTGGATGTTGAGGTGGACCCTAAGATTAGTTTCATAGGGGAAACCTTGACTGAAGGCCCAGTGGCAAAACCTGAGACCCCTGTCTCATCATCAACAACTGCTGCAGAGGTCCAAACTCCCTCAGAGACACCTGCTGGTGAAGGTGTTTCTTAGCCTCTCTCTGGCCAGAGCATGGAAGCTACACCAAGCAATGAAGGCCAAGCCTCAATCCACCCTGAGTCACAAAGGTCTGTTGGTGACAAAGGGAAAAGGATAATGACTCCTGAGGAAATTGAGGAGGAAGAGAGAGAGAGAAAAAGGAGGCTAAGGGGAGAAAGTTCTACTGGGTCATCTAGCTTCATGCAAGCTGCAATCAGGGCTACCCCTAGACCAAATACTCAAGATGATGAGTTATAGGCAGTCAGGATTACCTATTTACAGACCAGGAACTATGATATTGATGAAATCATCTCCCTCCCCTTAGAAGAGTTAAATGAACTGGCTGACATGGAAGTGTCAAGAGAGATGAAGGAGAAAGAGGATGCAAGGTTACTTCTCCAATTCAAAGAGAAGAAGAGACAGAAAAGACTATACAAGCATGCTCCCACTCTCTCTCCAGTTCAAGAAAGTCCTGCACAGGAAGATGTGGCTCCACAAGAACCTCAGGTAGATAAAGAAGAAGATAGGATCAAGATGATCAACTACCTGAGTGCCACAGGCTTCTATCAGGCAGATGCACTTCTTCTCCTGTCTTTTGACTTCATTGAGTTTGAGTACCTAAAGCAACTTGAGCTTGAGCTAGTCAAAGAAAGAAAGACAACCAAAAGGAAGCTAAGGGAAGAAGCTGCAAAGTCAAGAGCCATCATTCAAAAGAATGCAAAGAAGTCTGCTGACAGACAAAGAATGATGAGCTTCTTGAAGCTATATGGATTCTCCGGAAGGAGACTTGGCCCCATGTCTCTATCCACAATGGATGAGCATATAAGGGTGATCAAGCAGAAGATTAAAAATGGAGAACTGATTGACTTGCACTCTCTTCCAAGTCAAGTCCCACCTGAAGTGGAGGTCAAGTTTGAACAACCAGAGACACCTCAACCAGAACCTCCAGCTGAGCCTCAGCAAGCTTCATCTTCTGATCCAAGGCAGGGTCAAACTCCCTCTCCTTCTGAACCTGTGAGGGAGGAACACCCAACTGAGAAAGACACTGATGATCAACATGGTGCTGCAGACCAGTCTTCTCAGTTAAAGTCATCTAAGAGGAAGAAGAGAATGGCTTCTAAACCAAAGACTAAGAAGAAGAAGCCTAAGTCATCTACCTCTACACCTCAGGCTGAATCAGATCAACCTGAGGAAGTGCATGATGAGGCAGCCCAATCAACCCTATGCAAGTGGCTCCTCTAGCAACTGAGACACCCATCTTGTCCTGGACTTACTCTACTAATCCAGAAAGATGGCATGTTATCAGAGATCAAGGTGTTGAGAATGTCTACTCCTGGCAAGACATAATCAACTTACCTTTGCATGGTTTTTTTTGAGATGAGAAGATACTATGAGAGTCTTGATGATCCTGACCATCTAATGAAGAAAGGAATGGTCTTGATTGTACTGAAGACTACCAACATCTGAAGATCTTCTAAGTGTTTTTGTAGCATCAGCCTAGGGGGAGTTTGTAAGGATTCCATAAGTCTGATGCAACCCAAAACATCCAAAGTGTCTCTGCAACATGCACTAAGTACTGAAGTGAAGAATGCTTCGGAAGTTTTACACAATGCATTAGAAAATACTCTAAGTGTAAAATCTTCCGAAGCCAAGACCAATATCTTCCGAAGCCAAACATGAAATCATCCGAAGCCTCAGAGACAAAGTCTTCCGAAACTTCAACCTATGAAGACAGATTTCTTCCGAAGACTTTTAGTACACATGCTTTATCTGATGTACTGTTCCATAAAGCACCTTTTCCGCTGCATCTCTGTAAAGTCACCAACTTACATGAGTTGGTGAAAAGGTCCATGCTTTTGGTAACTGTACATTGAGGTCTTGAGTCTGTAACTTTCCACTTTATGTACTTTATCCTTTTTGTAATGTATAAGGATGTGAGCTATGGCATGTCATAGTCACAAGGTCAAAAGGCAGATATGCCTTTTGATCCTACAATTGATTTTGTTAGTGTCTAGTCAATTGTATCCAGCTGGCTTTCAAAGTATAGCCGGCTGTAGGTTGTAGTATAAGTATTTCAAGTTCTTGTATCTTTCTTTATGCTTTGTAACACTTGTAAAAGAACTTGAGAAAGCAATATACTGCCTCCTTGAAACCCATACTCTCTTGTTCTGTCTCTTTGCTTTACTTGTGTTCTTTGTATCATCTTGGTTAATCCAGTTCACTGTTTGATTAAAGTTTAGTTAATCTCCTCATTGTGTTGTTGTGTTGTAATTGTGTTAAAGCCCTTAAACGGTCCTGCAGATTACGTCTGAGGTGATCAAATGTGTGTCAAATTATAAGGTCATGTCTGAGATGATCATTGTTCATAATGTTATATCAAAAGATAAAACGTTAAGTGTGTGAAAGTGTATGAGGTCAAACTCATAAGTATGAGCCAATCGCATGATTGAACCATACGTATTAGCCAATCGCACGATTGGACCATAAGTATGAGCTAATCGCATGATTGGACCATGAGTATGGGGAAATCATACGATTGGACCATGAGTATGGAACATCCATACGACTGGATGAAGGAGTATGAGCTAGTCGCACGACTGAACCCCAGTCGCACGATTGAAGCATGCGTATGGGTCCAGTCGCACGACTGAACTTTAACAGCAGCATAAATAGAGGGGTCAGTCGGTCGTAACCCTCACCTCCCCTCAAATTGTTCAAAACCTGCTCATACGTAAACACCCTGCCAAAATTTCATCTCACATTGATTTCTTGCCGATTGTGTTACTAACCGATCTATTGTTCATCTACAGGTAGTCTGGGACTAAAATCGATCAAAATGACCGGTGAAATCAAACCCTAAATGAACAAAGTGCCTACTAATGAAGGACATTAAGTGATATTTAGAGTTCCTGCGAATCTAATGAGTCCAAACACAACGTCTAACATCAAGATTTGCCCAAGATTCAGGGTCGGAGTGTCGCACAGAGCCGTCTGCGAATGGACACTACGAATTAACTTCACTCGCACGATTGAGCCAGGTGCAATATTCATTTGCACGATTGAATCATTCGGTGACTTAGTCGCACGACTGACTCAACCGCATAGCTTATCACACAACTAGGTTCAGTCGCAAGCTCAATTGCATGACTGAACTCAGCCGCATGCTCAATCGCACGACTGAACTCAGACGTATGGTTCAATCGCACAATTGAAATAGTTTGATCTAAAACAGTTTAAACTTCAAGTGTCTTCTCTAATACACATCTCTAATGTATATGTTTATTGTGTTACAGAACCGTGGCTGATAGATGGACCATGACCCCAAAGCACAACATCTGTGCTCACTTGGATGCCACAAGTCGGAATGCTTCCGAGTTTGCTGGGATCATTGCATTTCTTCGGAGATCGAGGATCTTCAAAGCCATTTCGACACCATGCACACCGTACAGATCAATACAGCAGGCATTCTGGGAAAGTGCCACGGTTGACAGATCACTTGAGCCACACTGTATACGGAGCTCGATATTCGGTCAAGAGATAGAGATTACTAAGGATGACTTGAGACGGGTCTTTGGTGTGGGTGAGGATAGAGCCCACCCAACTAAGCTACATCCCCTCACGGTCTAGGGATGCTTTTTGAGGATTAAGTACGCCGGTGACATAAATGCCCGTGTACTGAACAAGAGCAACATGTGCCCGCAATTCAAATATTTGGCACATGTGATCATCAAGTGTATAGCCTCTAGGCGGGGAGGATTCGACGAAATGTCCGACCAAATCTAGAATGCATACGTTGTACTAGTACTGAACCATCCGTTCAGTTTTTCACGCATGATTCTCACCTACTTGATAGAGAACCTCGAGGCCAAGGGAAAGGAACGCTTCTGCATGTACCCACGATGTCTGCAGATGATTATTGATGATAAGCTTCCTATGCTGCCAAAAGAGAAAGATGATGCAGTGGTGCTCGAGGTAATGGATGATACTACTTTGGGTAGAATGAAGGTCTACCGGGGTAAGCAAGTGAAACCCCCGATGAGGAGACTATTTGGGCACCTAGCAAGAGAAGACTATGTGGTGCCCGCTCGAAGGACGTGGCGTCACGAGGATAGTGACTTCTACGTTGAGCCCATCATGGCACCCACTTAAGAAGACGACGATGACGACGATGATGACCAAGGTCAAGGTGGTGATGCACTTGGTGAAACTGAAAGTGCTGCCTTCCACCAAGACTTCTTAGTTGATCAGGATGAGGAGTCAGATGAAGAGCCTCTGGTGAGGACTGTAGGAAGTAGGGTCGTGGCCACAGGGAAAGGCATAGAGGCGGTAGGGGGACGCCAGGCTGAGTCTAGGGGTGCTGCTGATGACGTTACTGATCCTACATACACCCCTGACCAGTCCATCAGCCAAGGGGGAGCGCCAATTGCTAAGGGCTCTAGGAAGAAGAGGATGGCTCATACCCACGGGAAGAAGAGCAAGAGGCCGAGGATTACAGTAATCACATCTCCTGCCTCTGCCACAACCACCACCACTACCACTTCCACCACCACTACCACAACCACCACCACTACCACACCTCCTATCATCAACCCTACAGCTACTACTACCACCACTCCTCCTACTACTACTATCTCTCATCCCACTACCACTACCACATCCACTCCACCACATCCCACTCACATTCCACCTCCCATATTCACCACATCTACCACCACTACCACCACCCACCAAGCCGGGACATCCTCCCAAGCCCAAATGACCCATGACTCCACTCTACCCACTCTTGGGTTAGAGGAACAGCTGGCAAACCTTAACAGGTTGGTGCTAAAGCTGTTAGCTACAGATCACATAAGGGAAAATCAGATTAACCAGCTGATAGCAATCAACAACGCCCAAGGCAAACAGATCGATCAGCTGACTGAGAAGAGTGCTCAGTATCAGAGGGCTTTAGGCCGAGCTCACCATGCGCTGACAAGTCAAAATGAGCTGGTGTTGGCTTCGATGAAGAGAATTGAGGAGCTTGAGAAGAAAAATAAGAAGATACTGCTAAAGCTAAAAGGGTCAAAGAGTGAGCCTCTAAAGATCAAGGATGGTGATGGTGAGGATGATGATGATGGTGATGATGATGATGATGATGAGGATGTAGATGATTCTGAAGAAAATGTTGAGGAGGGAGGATCGAGCGGAAAAGATCAAGAGGATGATGATGATCAGGAAGGTGGTGCATCTGCAACAGCCTCACATCCTCAAGCTCAAGACAGGCGAACTAAAAGAAACCAAGATCAAGGAGCCTCATCCTCCGCTCCTCCAGCCGAAGAACCCACTATTCAAGACAAAAGTAATGCTTAGATGTTTTTGTATTTAAAGACTTTTGTACTTGAACTATATATTATGTTAATGTAATTAACCATCATCTATGTGTGTTTATGTTTAAATGCTTTATATGATGACTTATGTGTGATGTGATTAATGTTTAATCAAACAGACGAAGCTCAACATGCTATTGAGTATGATGTCCAACCCCTTCAGCAGGTCAAGTCTCAATTAACGATGATACTTGACTTGCAAGGGATAGTCAGAAGATCTGTGAGCTACACTCCAGAAGAGGGAGAGATCATAAGCTTGTTGAAATATTCAGGCTGAATCCTGATGAGCTGGTAAATGATGCTTCAAAAGTTGATGTGGCTAGTGACGATGAGCTGAACGATGTTGATGAAATTGAGATCGAGGACGTCACTGCTGAACATTATCCAGAGTACACTGACCACGAAGGTAATGTTATACTCAACTTGGGTGATACTTTTAGCAGTGCTACATTTGAGAAGCTGGATGAAGTGGAGAAAGAAAAGGAGAAAGAAGAAAGCTCAGCCCAACGCGTGCCGCCAAAGCAGAATTCCTACACAAAGCTCTACAAAGTCAAAAGACATCAGAAAGCATCAGGCAAGATTATAGCGTGGGCATATTTTGAAGACTTGGAAGTCTATGCTGTTAAGAGGGAGAAAGGGATCGAGTACTTTAGATATCCTCATGATCTAAAGACTCTTCCTGGTTTTGAGCTCAACCGTCTGGCATGTTTAGATCTTTTGTATGCTAATCCAAGGAAGATGTCAGGATGGTTTGAGGCTGCATTAAAGAAAGAATACCAGACCAGGTTGGTAAACTTCAGACTGTAACAACCTAAGAGGTTTATTCATAAGTTTGAAGTGGATCCCAAATCTGGAACCAAAGGTGGTGCTGAAGTGGATTCCCCCGCGCACAATGTCAAAGATTCCCTTACGGGAAATGCCTCAGGACTTCACTCCACACTTCAAATGGTGGTATTACGATTAGAGGAAGGGTGAAGCTGTCATAGTTCTAAACAGAGATGGAAAGATTGATACTATCCAGGTATTTGACCCTATGTGGCTTACAAACTTATCGGATGAAGATGTCTACACATTATATACAAGTGGCCACTGTTCTATGACACACAGGACATTGTACAAGCTCTCCAGTTCCAACATGTCATAAGACTCTACTTTGCATTTGATATACATGCAGGAGTCACAAGAGAGGAGAAGTACAAGAAGTTCCACGAACATGTGAAGAATGTTAGACAATAGGGTAAACTAGGTCCAAGGGTGAGTTTTTAGATACATGTTGTTCCTAGTTTATGAGCTTAAATGTAAAAGTCTTTCGTGTCTTACACCTATGTAATGAAATGGTTCAATGAAATATGAAATGTGATTTTATGTTTATTTATCTTTGATTCATATGTATGAACTTCTTATATAGGTTTGAGGTTGTACACAAGTCTAAGTCAATAATGATTGAGTTTTATGTACAACCTAGTCGGGTGATTATCCATGCTAATAGACCATACTTATGGACCATACGTATGAATACATCATGCTTATGGACCAGTCGCATGACTGAACCAAGAGACTGGATCAGTCGTACGATTGAGACATAATATTAACTCAGTCACACGACTGAACCTTCAGTCGTGCGTATGACTCAATCGCATGATTCAGTTGCACGACTGAACCATGTGAAACTGAACCATGCGAATGGTTCAGTCGTACGAATGAAAAACCCTAACCTATAAATACCACCTAATTCTTGGAAAAACACAACACTTGAAGAGATATTACGAATACACATAAACTCTAGCCGTCCAGAACGTCCCAAACAGCCTGTCCAAGTTCATAGTTCGTTCCTAATCGATTCCTACTCGTTCTTCACGTTTAGTTCAATCTTATATCAATCGGGTAATCGTTCTCACTGATTGGATCGCCAATCAAATAGGATTCCACAATATTTGATCCGGTATATACGCAGAATCAGTTAGTACTCGGTACATACATGGTCCCTAACACAATCACATCCTTCTTAAATGGACCCAAGTACTTCCTCTTTCTTAAATACATAATAAGTTACTTAGAGGACTTAGAAGATTCTTTTGGTATTTTTGTTGATGCAGCAACATTTGATTCAAGGGCAGAGATCTTCATCTTCAGCTCATCAATCTCTTCATCTTTGCTTTTCTACATAGTAGACTGAGCAATGAGAGAGTTGTTTGCATGCTCAATTTCCAATGCCAACTTCTCCTTTTTAGTTTTCTCATTCTTTACTGAATCTTATAGTTCTTCAAGCAGCTCATGCAATGCATCAATCACTTCATTGTTTTATTGTATGTTCTCTGATGTGCTCCAAATTATACATAAAAATCCTATCAAAAGCACATCAATTATTTCTTAATATCTTTCTTAAAATGATGAAAATGTACTTAAAAGTGTTAAATTGTGTTTTTAGGTGTTTAAAAGGGCAAGATGGACAAAAGGAGCATATTTAACAAGAAATTGAAGCAATCCAAGCTTTGGACTCCAAGCATGAGGCCGTGCCTCATTAAGCACGCCCCCATGCCTTGCCAGAAACACACCCCCGTGCTAAATTAACACACCTCCGTGCTTGGACATCTGACAGGACAAAAAGTATTGTCCCCTAAAAGTAGACACGGGGCCGTGCCCCACCTCCAACACGGGGCCGTGCCTCATTTAGCACGAGGCCGTGCCCGACACAACCTGCACGTACGAGCCGACCAACTTTCGTAAGCATTTTACTAGCACGGGGCCGTGCCTTTTAGGCACGGGGCCGTGCTTAAACACTCCGGAAAGCCTATAAATAGAAGCCTAAGCTCACCATTTTTGGCAAGCTTTAATGGGAGAGTTACTCTGCTGAATTCTCTCGGGAATCAAGACTTCAAGATCATTCGGAGGCTCGGGAGGTGCAAACAACACTTGGAAGAAGCTTGGGATCACCTAAACGTCATCCATTGTGGATTATCGGTTTGATTGTTCCATTTCACCGATGATCACTTATCTATCTTCTTTGTTATCTGTTGTTATGTTAAAGCTCATCATGAGCTAAACTCTATTTATCATCCTAATCGGATGAAACTTATGTAATTTGTGATAAACTAATGGTGTGATAAGTATTATGTTAATGTTATGGTGGTCTTGGGAAAACTATTGATGGGTAGCATCTACATTTGAACGGGAAGTTATAACTTTATGGTTTGTGATTGTGATTGTCATACAAGGTTGAAAACCGTATGATTAACTTTCATTCGTGAAACCGGTCTTCATAATAAATCCATGGCTAATGAACTAGAAATGGTTATTAGAAATCATATCACTTTAACTTTCTGATCATTTGCGGGTTCCCTTTTATTTGTTCGGAAACTTCAGTAATTGTTACGGTTTTCTAAAATTAATGGTATGTTAGGAAGGAACCTGATCAACTCTCTTTTTAACATTAAATTATGTTTTCAGAAATCGTATGTCAAATAGGACACAAGAGATTTACCTACATTACTAGGGCTTTGATCTGAGCAGTAAAATCAGCCTGACAAGATCAAGTCACTACGGCAACAGGATAGTCGAGAAATCATGCTGGCTCATCTTTATAAACATTAACATAATCACATCACATCACCAATTCATCACAATTGCATAAGTGGATTCTAATTAGGGTGATAACTTTTATTCCCTGATTTTAAAACCAAACGCTTTTCTTATTTTACTTTCTTTTTTATTGTTTACTTTAACGCCTAGAAATCTTTCCAAAACAAAATATCACTTTCTTTAACAAAAACCAAATCTGAAAGTCAAACATCAAGTTTGTTGAGTAGGCTAGGTGTGTCCACGGATTGATACTCGGTTCTTACCAACGCTATATTACCACACGACAGGTACACTGCCTTTTGTGTGTGTGGTTTAGTATTAGTAACAACCAATTAAATCTGAATCTGTGCAATAAATCTTTATCAAATATATATACTATCCGCAGACCATCAAGTTTTTGGCGCCGTTGCCGGGGACACACGGCAGTTTGAAAGACAAACTAAATTTTTGACTATCTTGCATATAACTTGTATATATATTTTTGTTAAAACTTCATTCATTTGTAGGTAGGTTGCCTTAGTTAGTTTAGTTATTTTTGCCTGATTTATTTTTAGGCCTTAGTTAGTTTATGCTTCCTTAAGTTAGTGTATGTCCGACTCGTCTAGTTCTGAACTTGTTCCGCCTCTTCCGGAACCCGAACGACTTTTTCGTCAAAGATTGCGCAAGAGATCACAACAAGAAGCACCAGTCATTGAAGAAGACATTTTGGAAGATACACCATCCGAAGAAGACATGGCTAACCAAGACGAGGAAATGAAGATGACACACTATGCCACACCGTCAATAGATGGTTATGAGTCTAGCTTTCTCCAACCAACAATAGCGGCCAACAATTTCGAGATTAAGTCTAGTATTATCCAACTTGTAGAAAACTCTGTTCAGTTCCATGGGTTACAAGACGAAGACCCTAATGCTCACATCTCACGATTCCTTCGTATCTGTGCGACCTTCAAAATCAATAACTGTTCAGACGACGCCATTCGACTAAGACTTTTTCCATTTTCACTTCGAGGCCGAGCCATCGATTGGCTTGATTCACTTCCGCCTGGTTCCATCACCACATGGGCGGGAATGGCTGAACAATTCCTTTTGAAATACTTTCCACCCGATCGTACTGCCAAATTAAGAAGTAGCATCACAAGTTTCCGTCAAGACAACGATGAATCATTACACGCAGCATGGGAAAGATATAAAGGTCTCCTTCGGAGATGCCCACATCACGGACTTGATCTGTGGCTGCAGTGTCAAACCTTTTACGATGCGATTAGCGGAGCTCACAAGCAAGCAGTAGACCAAAGTGCGGGAGGAGATTTTGGAAGTGTCACGCCAACAGAAGCATATCAAGCCTTAGTAAGAGCAGCTAAGAAGAGCTTTGCTTACAATCCTTTAAGAACCAAACCCAGTTCTAAAGGTATTCATCAAGTAGACTCTGAAACCCTAATTGCAGCCCAATTAGAAGCTCTAACCAAAAAATTCGAACAATTTCAAAGCAAGCTAAAGAAAACTCCAACACGATGCAACACATGTGGAAATTCACACAAGACCAACGAGTGCCCACAAGGAGTTATGATGGTTGAAGATGTTGACTACGTAGGAGGCCCAAACAACTCACAATTCAAATTGGAGAAACAACTCGAATTACAGAGATGCTGGCAGTAACCAACAATCATCTGGATTCAACCGAAGGCCACCTTACCAACAACAGAAACCACCATACCAAGGTCCAAGCAGTAGTAACCAAGAACATGGAGCATCATCAATGGAAGACTTATTGCAGCAATTGTTGTTAACCACACAAGTCACAGATGAGTACATCTGGAAATCTGATCGAAGAAATGAGGATGGTTCCAAAGAAACGAAGCTGACATCAAAAGCAACAATGCATCATTACAGACCATAGAGCACCAAGTAGGTCAAATAGCACAACAACTCTCTAAAAGACCTCAAGGAGCTTTGCCCAGCAACACTGTGACAAATCCTAATGCTCAAGTCAAAGCCATCACCACCAGGAGTGGCAAAACCACTCAAGGTGATGCACCCGCATTACAACCCATCCTTGAAGAAGTAGAAACTGAAACTCCAAGTAATGCGAGTGATAAGCAAAAGCAACCCATTGTTATTGAAGAACCAGCAAAGGAATACGTTCCACCACCACCTTATGTTCCACCACCTCCATATCCAGGTCGTTTGAGACAACAAAGGATGGAGGCATAATATGGCAAATTCCTTGGGTTCTTCAAGCAACTCCACATCAATCTGCCTTTGGTGGAGGCCTTAGCACAAATGCCAAACTACGCTAAGTTTCTAAAAGGTGTCTTGTCAAACAAAAAGAAGCTGGAAGAGTTATCACACGTAGTTTTGAACGAGGAATGCTCTGCAGTTCTTCAAAACAAACTACCTCAAAAGATGACTGATCCAGGAAGTTTCACCATACCTTGCCTAATAGGAAATCTTTCTGTCAGTAATGCGTTAGCTGATTTAGGTGCTAGCATTAACCTTATGCCTTATGCGGTTTTTGAAAAATTAAACTTAGGTGAACCTAGACCTACCCGTATGAGCATCCAGTTAGCTGACCGTTCTGTCAAATATCCGAGGGGCATCGTTGAAAATCTCTTAGTTAAAATTGACAAATTCGTATTTCCCGTTGATTTTGTGATCCTAGACATGGATGAGGACAAAAATGTTCCTCTTATCCTAGGTCGACCTTTCTTAGCGACTGCTCGAGCCCTCATTGATGTTTGCACAGGCAAACTCACGCTTAGAGTAGACGAGGAGGAAGTAACTTTCGATATAGGCCAATCCATGAAACACCCTCAACATCATGATGACTCACTCTATTACGTTGATGCTTGCGATTCATCATAAGCCGTCATTTGAAGGAAGCCCTTCAAAATGAAGCTTGCAATACTCAATTAATAGAAGTCACAATCACCGAACCCATCTGTGAAAACCAAACCATTCCAGAACTTGAAGTTGACGAAACATCATTTCATCAAGAAGCATTTGAGATCATTGAGCAAGACTTAGAACCAAAAGCCAAACCTTCTATCGAAGACCCTCCAGTCTTAGAGCTCAAAGAGCTTCCATCTCATCTCGAATACGCTTTTCTTGAAAACACATCTCAACTTCCTGTCATAATCTCATCCGCCTTATCAATTGATGAGAAGAACAAGTTGCTCAATGTGCTTAAGGCACACAAACGAGCAATTGCATGGAAAATCATGGACATCAAGGGAATCAATCCATCCTTTTGCACTCATAAAATATTGATGGAGGAGAACTTCAAATCCGTCATTCAACCTCAAAGACGTTTAAACCCGAGCATGCAAGAGGTGGTGAAGAAAGAAGTAATCAAACTGCTAGATGCCGGTTTGATTTACCCTATTTCTGATTCGCCTTGGGTCAGTCCCGTCCAAGTTGTTCAAAAAAAGGAGGAATGACTGTTGTAACTAACGAGAAGAATGAGCTTATTCCCACTCGTACGGTTACAGGATGGAGAGTTTGCATAGACTATCGCAAACTCAATGACGCCACAAGGAAAGATCACTTCCCTCTTCCTTTCATCGACCAAATGCTTGAGAGATTGTCTGGAAAAATGTTCTATTGTTTTCTGGATGGTTTCTCAGGTTATTTTCAAATTCCTATTGCTCCCGAAGATCAAGAAAAGACAACATTCACCTGTCCATATGGCACATTTGCTTATCGGCGAATGCCCTTTGGCTTGTGTAATGCTCCAGCTACATTTCAAAGATGCATGGTAGTAATTTTTCATGACATGATTGAACACTCAATGGAAGTTTTCATGGATGATTTCTCCATCTTTGGAAACTCATTTGAGCAATGTCTTGAAAACCTGGAAAAGATGCTGGTTAGATGTGAAGACTCCAACCTTGTTTTAAATTGGGAAAAGTGCCACTTCATGGTTACGGAAGGAATAGTGTTAGGACACAAAATCTCTCGAGCGGGGCTTGAAGTCGATCAAGCCAAAGTCGACACTATTTCTAAACTTCCGCATCCCACAACCGTGAAAGACATCAGAAGTTTCCTAGGACATGCAGGATTCTACCGTCGTTTCATTAAAGATTTCTCAAAAATCGCTCGACCAATGACTCAACTTCTGGAGAAAGACGCGCAATTCGTATTTTCTGATGAATGCATTAGTGCATTCAAATTGCTTAAGGAGAGATTGGTAACTGCTCCAATCATGGTTTCCCCAGATTGGACGCTACCATTTGAACTCATGTGCGATGCAAGCGATTTCGCGGTAGGAGCTGTATTAGGACAAAGGAAAGACAAGCAATTTCACCCAATTCATTATGCGAGCAAAACCCTAAACGACGCACAAGAAAACTACACTACCACCGAAAAAGAACTTCTTGCGGTAGTTTTCGCGTTCGATAAATTCCGCTCGTATCTCATCCTTTCAAAGACAATTGTTTACACCGATCATGCAGCCCTTCGTTATTTGTTCAACAAACAAGATGCAAAGCCGAGATTGATTCGTTGGATTCTTCTGCTTCAAGAATTTGATATCGAAATTCGTGATAAGAAAGGAGCGGAAAATCTAGCGGCTGATCATCTCTCGCGTCTTGAGGACTCAAGTCCTTCACAAACTGAGGAAACCAAAATAAACGACAATTTTCCTCATGAATTCCTTATGCACATTCAATCCTCAATCGATGAACACCCTTGGTTCGCCGATTTTTGCGAATTACTTAGCAAGCGGAATCCTTCTCAAAGGAATGACTTATCAGCAAAAAAAGAAGTTCTTTACTGATATCAAACATTACTATTGGGAGGATCCGTATCTGTTCAGAATCGGTGCAGACCAACTCATTCGAAGATGCGTATATGGAAGTGAAGCAGAACAAATTCTAAGGCACTGTCATGAAGGACCCACAGGAGGACACCATGGAGCAACCTTAACAGCCAAGAAAGTATTCGACTCTGGATTTTACTGGCCCACGATCTTCAAAGATGCTCATAACATGGTACGCACCTGTGATGCATGTCAAAGAGCAACCAATATCTCGACACGGGATGAGATGCCTCAGAAACCAGTTCAAGTATGCGAGATATTTGATATATGGGGTATTGATTTCATGGGGCCATTCCCGGTGTCATTTGGCAATCGTTACATCTTGGTAGCAGTTGATTACGTCTCAAAATGGGCTGAAGCTCAAGCCCTGCCTACTAATGATGCCAGGAACGTTGTCAAATTCCTTAAGAAACTATTTTCTCGTTTTGGTACCCCCAAAGCTCTGATTAGTGACCGAGGAACTCATTTCTGTAACAATCAGCTTGAAAGAGCAATGGCACGTTATGGAGTTCACCATCGCTTTACAACTGCTTACCATCCACAAGCGAATGGGCAAGCCGAAGTCACTAACCGAGGTATCAAACGAATCCTTGAGAAAACTGTAGGTCAAAATCACAAGGACTGGTCTATCAAGTTAGATGATGCATTATGGGCTTTTCGAACAGCCTATAAGACTCCCATCGGCACAACACCGTTTAAACTAGTTTATGGGAAGTCGTGTCATCTACCTGTAGAACTAGAGCATAAGGCCTTTTGGGCACTTAAAGCAGCAAACCTGGACCAAGACCTTGCAGGAAAGAATCGATTCCTACAAATTCACGAATTGGAGGAATTGAGGGAACAAGCGTACGAAAACGCTAGGGTTTACAAAGAAAAGACAAGGACATTCCACGACGCTCGATTAAAGAGCACAAAACAATTTCATGTGGGAGAACGTGTCTTACTATATAACTCTCGTTTACGTTTATTTCCCGGAAAACTGAAATCACGTTGGTCTGGACCTTATACGATCAAAAACGTGTTTCTGAATGGTGCCATTGAAATTTACAACCACGCAGGTTTAAGTTTCAAAGTAAATGGTCATCGTTTGAAACCGTATAACGATGGACCAACCAAGATTTCTTCGGAGGAATTAAACCTCCACCCCAACGAAAACTAAGTGTGGGGAAGGGTCGTGCCGAAGACCCGAAACTTAAACGCGGCACCTGTACATTTGGAGGTCGAATTTAAGACGATTTCTGACAAGCACGGGGCCGTGCCTAGCTAAGCACGCCCCCGTGTTCACTCTTCACGACCTGTTTATACATACCACACTTGTTCCATTCTTTCATCACACTCATTCCTGCTCAAAAACGTAAAAAAATGAAAGAATCAAGTCACGGAAGCTCAAACTGGAATCCTGCGAAGAAACCGCGTTCCGAAACGCGATGGCCGACGAGTAAAGAGTATTTCTTCAAAATGCATGAACTGATCAAGCAATTGACAGAAATGAACCTCGTTGCTTCCCAACGCTTGGCTGAACTAATCCAAAAAGTTCAGCAGATGAGCGAGGAACTCATTTCCATTAACCAGCAGCTCGCAGAATTAAGCAACCGCACTTCTCACTATCCCATGCCAAACCTTCCACACGAAATGTGTGGAGGTTTCTTTTAGAAACGTTCCGTGATGTGTTAAGTGCGCTGTTGCGCGTTTAAGAGTCTGGTTTTGCTGTTTCAGATTCTCGGCTTTTAACGTATCGTGTAACTGTAGGATTCTAGGGAATGTAATTTTCAATTTGGCTTGTGTTATTTAACTATAGGACTATTTTTGTATCTTTTTGATGATTTGGAAGTGATAAAACTTAACCGGGAAAATTACACAACGCGCGAAACTGAAAAACGGAACAACAAAAGACTGAAACCGAACTTTGTGCATGAACACGGCCTCGTGTTCAAAGGGGCACGCCCCCGTGTTCGACAAAAATTGACACCACCTACCAATTTTCAGCCTTTTGTCCTTTTCCATTCAATGTTGCATGATAAAAACCGAGCTAATGTGCCTGCAAAGTCGTATCCACTTTCAATTCTCTCTTCTTTTCCATTTTTCTTTCATTTGTTCAAGTGTTCTTGCAAGAGTATTTGGCCAAGAGGTTAGCATACTAATTCCTTTGATTATGAAAGTCATTTACATGTAGTTAGGTGATTAGGTCTCTAAACAACCGAAATCCTAGCAATTATGTGTAAACACTTGTTCTTAAACGTGTTATGGAATGATGAATGTTTTTAACCTACTTGTTCATGTTTATTCTTGTAGTAGATTAGTGTTAATTAGTGTGTTTAGTTAGATATTAGTATGTTTAGTTGGTTAGTTAGTTGTTTTCTTTTATTAACAAGACTATCTTCATAACTCGTGGTGAAACCTTTGTTAATCATGTCCAAGTTACAAGAATTCTCAAGTGATGTAAAACAATAAATATTTTTAGTATCTTGAATTATTAACAAATGATTAAAATTTTCAACGTATAACTTTGATTTTTGAAGCAAGAAAATGTTAAACCCATGCTTAATCAACGATTTACAAACAAAACCACGATTGCTCGAGTCAAGATTTCATGCCCAAACATGTTAACCGCACCCCCACGTTGTACAAAGCGCACCCCCATGTTCAAAATTTTTTTCCTTGGATGATAAATTCTTAACTGTTTTTAAACATGAATTGAATCATTATGGTGTTATGTCTTGAAAAACATATGATTTTCACTAACATCATGAGACTGCTTAGGAAAGTTTTTTGTATAGATTAATTTATTTTTAAATTTCAGGATCATGGAGCATCCCTACTTACATTTTGAAGGGAGCCGCGAGAGATGGTGTCATGATAGACTTCAAAGATTGCTACAAAGGGTCGAAAGATCCCACTTACAAGCAGATGAAGAAACACTAGCGGCAGTCGGACAGCTAGAAAGATATAATAATTTATTAAGTGTCCAGTGGAAACGTTTATTTTCACAAAATAGACCTTCCGTTTATGAACTGACTCTTGAATTTTTAGCAACTTTTAAATTTAGCATGAAAGACTCTGATCCTTGGGATGAAAATGCAGTTTCATTCAGACTAGCTGGGAATTGGCATAAGACATCCATTGCCTTGTTCGGTGTATATCTTGGAATATACACGGAACAAGAAATGGAGGAGGAGGCTATATCTGGAATGCCGGCGTATCATACCTTCCCGGACGAGGAAAGTAGAGACGCGGAAAGTGGTGCAATGAGGAAAGCATTTTGGGAGCGGATTGGAACCGGAGGGTTCAACTCGAGCAAAACAAAAAGCAGTCAGATACGAGACCCGCTGCTGCGATACATTCATCGGTTACTCAGCCATTCCATAACAGCTCGTGGTCAAAGCGAGGGAGTTGTTAATTTGAGGGACTTGTTTATTTTATATTGTATGGTTAATCAGTTGCCATGTAATATTGGGTATTTGTTTTGTAATCTTTTTGCCAGGAACGCGATTGCAGGTGCTCCAACACCCATGTTTGGAGGAAGCTGGATTTTGAACTTATATGAAAGCTATGGTTATAACACTGAGGGAACCGAAAGAGTGATGCCAGGACTGTTGGACTTGAGCATCTGTACAAGTATGTACATGGTGACAAGTTTACCAAATGGGCAGCCGAGATTCATGGATAAGAAGGGACAAATCTGGGATCCGGCGGATCCCGAAGAAATTATCATGGACCTCGACATGCCGATACAGCCGGAAGGAGCCAGAGCTGGATCTTCAAGTTCACAAATAAGGGAATTTCCAACCATGATAGACCTTTATGAGTCAATCCAAACCACTGAAACCCATGAAAGGCGATCATTTGAATATGCCCAACGAGCCTTCAACCGAGTCAAAAACCTGAATTCCCGAGTCCATGACTTGAGCAGAGATGTCACGTACATCAGAAACCGAATGTACCACGAGTGGGGGGATATCCCACCACAAAGCCCTTGAAAACCGTATCATTTTCGGCTCCGGCACAGTTGTTTTGTGCCAATCTATCTTTTAATTTATGTCATTTTATTTTTATTTTGTGTGCTTAGGATTTTAATGCTTTCAATAAATTGGTGACATTTCAGGTGATACCGAGGATTCTAACACCGCGAGGGCAACCAAACACAAGTGAAAAATTCATCATTTTTAGGGGAGTTATTTCGTTACCCTTTCTCGATCATGAATATTTTAATCACATTGAGGACAATGTGAATTTTAAGTGTGGGGATGGGAGTAATGCATTTGACTTTGCTAAAAAGGTCCAAATTAAAATTTTTAAGAAAAGATCACTTACCAATTTTTGTGACAAGAAACCAAAAATTTAATATAATTTTTGATAAACCAAATTATAAATATTCGTTTTCGGGAAATAGAGAAGTAAATCCATGACGTCCAAATAAAAATTGAAAATGTTTTTTGTGATATCCTTAAAAGCAATAATCTAGTAAAATATTTAATCATGTAAAATGAAACACTTTTACCCAGTTCCATCCGTATGTGAGTTTATTTTTGAGCCTTAAACAAGCTTTTGCAAGTTGCAATTCTACTTTCATTCTGGATTTAATTTAGGGTACCATATGATACGTGTGATTAGAACTTGCTTTGGGTATACATTTCAAGACCTTAATTAGTATTTGTTGCATAAAAATGAGTTAGGCACTAGGAAACCTTAACCATTCAAGCCCCAACCATTGTCTTTAATTTTCCTTACCCGAACGTCAACCCTAGTTAGCCCCGTTGAGCTTAAAAGTTTTTATCTTTCAATCACCCGAGTCACCAAGTCACTTAACCAAAAAGCCTTCAACAAAACTCGTTTTCGTTAAAGACACGTTTTTGGCTTATAAAAAAAAATATATGTATTTGGTCTTTTACCGGCAGACCTTAAAGAACTGGAATGCATTCTTTTGATTTCAATTTGCTTTGTTGCCTTCATCACGCAAAACCGGGACTTCCCCCGGAAATCCGCGAACAAATTTTCAATTTCATGTTTTCGCAAGAAAGAAATGGCGAAAAAAGGAACAAGTTCCGCCATTTTGTGGGATTTCTGCAGGACCGGTTAAGGGCATGAATAAATTACAACACAACAACACAATGAGGAGAATAACTAAACTTGATCAAACAGTGAACTGGATTAACCAATATGTTGATACAAAGAACACAAGTAAAGTAAAGAGACAGAACAAGAGAGTTGGGTTTGAAGGAGGCAGTATATTGCTTTCTCAAGTTCTTTTACAAGTGTTACCAAGCATAAAGAAAGATACAAGAACTTGGAATACTTATACTACAACCTACAGCCGGCTATACTTTGAAAGCCAGCTGGATACAAT
Organism: Flaveria ramosissima; assembly: GCA_025215565.1. NCBI lineage: Eukaryota > Viridiplantae > Streptophyta > Magnoliopsida > Asterales > Asteraceae > Flaveria > Flaveria ramosissima. The sequence goes on along the minus strand of CM046029.1, from coordinate 24,847,449 downwards.
TGACTAGACACTAACAAAATCAATTGTAGGATCAAAAGGCATATTTGCCTTTTGACCTTGTGACTATGACATGCCATAGCTCACATCCTTATCTATTACAAAAAGGATAAAGTACATAAAGTAGAAAGTTACAGACTCAAGACCTCAATGTACAGTTACCAAAAGCATGGACCTTTTCACCAACTCATGTAAGTTGGTGACTTTACAGAGATGCAGCGGAAAGGTGTCCAGCTTTATGGAACAGTACATCAGATAAAGCATGTTTACTAAAAGTCTTCGGAAGAAATCTGTCTTCATAGGTTGAAGCTTCGGAAGACTTTGTCTCTGAGGCTTCGGAAGACTTCATGTTTGGCTTCGGAAGATATTGGTCTTGGCTTTGGAAGATTTTTACACTTAGAGTATTTTCTAGTGCATGGTGTAAAACTTCCGAAGCATTTCTTACTTCAGTACTTAGTGCATGTGTTGCAGAGAGACATTGGATGTTTTGGTTTGCATCAGACTTAAAGAATCCTTACAAACTCCCCCTAGGCTGATGCTACCAAAACATTTAGAAGATCTTCAGATGTTAGTGGTCTTCAGTACAATCATGACCATACCCTTCTTCATTAGATGGTCAGGATCATTAAGACCTTCATAGTATCTTCTCATCTCAAAGAGATCATGCAGAGGTAAGTTGATTATGTCTTGCCAAGTATAGACATTTTCAACACCTTGATCTCTGATTACATGCCATCTTTCTGGATTGGTAGAGTAAGTCCAGGACAAGATGGGTGTCTCAGCTGTCAGAGGAGCCACTTGCATTGGAGTTGATTGGGCTGCCTCATCATGCACTTCCTCAGGTTGATCTGACTCAGCCTGAGGTGTAGAGGTAGATGACTTAGGCTTCTTCTTCTTCTGACTTTGGTTTAGAAGCCATTCTCTTCTTCCTCTTAGATGACTTTAACTGAGAAGACTGGTCTGCAGCACCTTGTTGATCATCCTTGTCTTTCTCAGTTGGGTGTTCCTCCCTCACAGGTTCAGAAGGAGAGGGAGTTTGACCCTGCTTTGGATCAGAAGATGAAGCTTGCTGAGGCTCAGCTGGAGGTCCTTATTGAGGTGTCTCAGGTTGTTCAAACTTAACCTCCACTTCAGGTGGGACTTGACTTGGAAGAGAGTGTAAGTCAATCAGTTCACCACTCTTAATCTTCTGCTTGATCACCCTTATATGCTCATCCATTGTGGATAGAGACATAGGGCCAAGTCTCCTTTCGAAGAATCCATATAGCTTCAAGAAGCTCATCATCCTTTGTCTATCAGCAGACTTCTTCATACTCTTTTGGATGATGGCTCTTGACTTTGCAGCTTCTTCCCTTAGCTTCCTTTTAGTTGTCTTTCTCTCTTTGACTAGCTCAAGTTCAAGTTGTTTCAAGTACTCAAACTCAATAAAGTCATAGGACAGGGGGAGAAGTGCATCTGCCTGATAGAAGCCTGTGGCACTCAGGTAGTTGATCATCTTGATCCTATCTTCTTCTTTGTCTACCTGAGGTTCTTGTGGAGCCACATCTTCCTGTACAGGACTTTCTTGAACTGGAGAGAGAGTGGGAGCATGCTTGTAGAGTCTCTTCTGTCTCCTCTCCTCTTTGAATTGGAGAAGTAGCCTTGCATCCTCTTTTTCTTTAATCTCTCTTGACACTTCCATGTCAGCCAGTTCATTCAATTCTTCTAAGGGGAGGGAGATGATTTCATCAATATCATAGTTCCTGGTCTGTAAATAAGTAATCATGACTGCCCTCAACTCATCATCTTGAGTATTTGGTCTGGGGGCAGCCCTGATTGCAGCTTGCATAAAGCTTGAAGACCCAGAGGAACTTTCTCCCCTTAGCTTCCTTTTCCTCTCTCTCTCTTCCTCCTCAATTTCCTCAGGAGTCATAATTTTTTCCCTTTGTCACCCACAGACCTTTGTGACTCAGGGTGGATAGAGGCTTGGCCTTCATTGCTTGGTGTAGCTTCCATGCTCTGGCCAGAGAGAGGCTGAGAAACACCTTCACCAGCAGGTGTCTCAGAAGGAGTGTGAACCTCTGCAGCAGTTGTTGATGATGAGACAGGGGTCTCAGGTTCTGCCACTGGGCCTTCAGTCAAGGTTTCCCCTATGAAACTAATCTTAGGGTCCACCTCAACATCCAGTTGACCGATGACATTGCCTGATTGCCTAAGTCTCCTTCTTAGAGTGAACTCTGCAAGGATCCTATCTTGGATTCTTTGAGCCAATCTGTCAGCTTGTCTTGAGTTGCTTGGATTGACAAGTGGCATGTTGACTAGATCCAATCTTTCATAGAAGTTCAAGCTTTGAAAATCAAATACTTCTTGTTGCCCTTGAACTCTGTGAAGAATAAGGGCTCTTCTGTCAGCATCATACCTCCACCTTATGATGTAGTTTGAAGTTCCTTGTGGTGGAGATGACACAGCCCTTGGTATACCTTCCTCAAAGAGACTCCTGATGATAGAGTCTATAGAGTCCACATTAATGTGAACTTGAGGAAGTTGCTGAGAATGCACAACTGCAAGTGAGGATGGTGAGTCCTCTATGTCCATTCTCTGTGAAGAACTCCCAGGTTCTGTGGCTGCAATAACTTTCTCCCCCTTTTTGGTAGCATCACCCACTTGCATAGGTGAGCTGGAGGATAAGTCAATCACTTCCACAGGTTCTTGTGTTCCTGGTTGAGCTCTCCTTAAAGGTCTCCCAGCTAGTTTTTCCTTAAGATATGAAATCTGAAGTTGCTGATCATTGACCCTGTTTTGTAAGGTAGTCACCTGAGATTCAAGGTGACTAACCTTAGAGACTAAATAGGAGCATGTTTTTGACAGTTTTTGCACCTTTAGTCTCAAATTCCCTTCTTCTTCATCAGAAGAATCATTGGGGGATGAGATGATTGGACCAAAGTCCTCTCTCTCACCACCAGCTTGAGGTTCTTGGCTGCTGGTTTTCCTCTGCTCACTAGCAATCTCAGTTGAGATGTCAGTGGGCTGAGTTGCCATGGTTGAGGTCTTAATAATGTAATCACTTGCAGAAGTGAGAGCCTCTTCCATATGGACATCCTGAACATGTTCAGAAGTGTCCACCTCAGTAACAGGTGACTGATGTGGGATAGACTGAGGAGAATCAGAGGTACTCATCTCTCTTTGAGTATGGGAGGAGAAGAGAGACTCATGTTACTCACTGAATCCTAAGTCTTCATCAGTATAGAAGGATAGGTTGGGAATGGGTTGGTTTAGATCTAAAGGCTGGGGATGGTAGCTGTCCCCTGAAGGTTGTTCACTTGAGTGTTGAGACTCAGAGTGAAGGCTTAAGGCTGTTGGGCTTGTGAGCTCATCAGGGTGAGCATGAGGAACCTCAGCCCTGATAGTTGAAGAAATGGGAGTGGTTTGCTCCTCAGGGGAAGTGGGAGCTCTAGTGTCCACTTCCTCCTGTAAAGGTGAGTATATGGGGACCTGCACAGACTCAATAGCCTGAGCAGGGGTTCGTTTGGATTTTCTTTGGTAGGTGAGGGTTATTTGTGGTCTTTTTAGTGGTAAGGAAAAAGAAGGTGTGGGTTCAACACTAGCTTGTGTTGCTAGGTTGTCACCTTGAGCAATGAGCTCTAACATTTTGGGGACTAGGGCTGTTTCTACCCCTGAGAAGCCTACAGTTGGCTTCTTCATGATTTTAAAGATGTCGGGCTTCATCTGTCCCAATTTAAGAATATTACTTGTTTCCTCAACTGTGAGCCCAGTTCACAGTTAAGAATGTGCTGAACATATCTAGGAAACATGTAATACTCTAAGGAGTCCAAGTTTGCAAGTAAATTGGTATAAACAAATTGAGAGTACCTGAACTTGACCCCCTGAACCATTCCATGCACTATAAAGGAGAGATCCTCAGGAATCTGGTCCCACCCTCCATGCTTGTTTGACAAGCTGTGGATAACCACATGGAGCAGGTATTTCCACTGGGATGAGACCTTCCCTTTCCTGAAGGTCTTTACAGAGAAATCTCCCTCATAGCCCATCTGCTCAAAGGAATGATTAACAGCTTCCTTTGGGAAGGACAACTCACCTTCTTCATCATCCAGCTGCAAATGATGGTTGATGATGGCCGGAGTGATGAAGATTGTCCTCCCTTGCACTGTGGCAGACAGTGCCTTCTCCCCATCCATAATGACCTCTTGGCAGGTCTTCCAGAATTCAAGCAAATGATCCTCATACAGAGTAGGATCAATGGTCAGGGAGGTGAAGTAGTTGGATAGAGTTAAGAATTGGCAAATCTCTGAGAAACTTGCATCTTTCTCAGAGCTTAACAGAGCAACCTGATTGTGTTGCCTGTGAAGTTGCATGGAGAAATCTGGGTTGTTTCTGCGGTTAAGTTGGCCATTTTAGAAGCTTAAGGGTGAAGAAAGGTAGAAAGCAAAGGCGGTTTAGAGAATTAGGTTTAAGGAATAGTGGAATTGAGAAGATAGTGAGGAAGAGGGGGAACCGTTGGGTATTTATGTGAAAAGGATTTGAACCAAAGTTAATGAAAGAGGATAAACTTTGAAATCCGAAAGTCGGTCCCACCTCTGAAAAAGTAGTTTACTTTTGCTCAAAAAGTAGTTTTCTTGGAATTCGAAAAGCTTCCGAAGGTAAATTGTCTTCGGAAGTTTTAATGAAAAAGCTTCCGAAGCTAAAATGGCTTCGGAAGATTTTCCTGAGAGTCTTGAAAATTTTGCTTCGGAAGAGAAATAAACACTTGAATGCTTTGTATAAGAAACAACAAAGCTTCCGAGAGTTAATTTTGCTTCGGAAGAAAAAGTCCTTAAAAACAAATAAGTGTCTGAGATAAGAATTTAAGCTTCGGAAGATAGATTTAGACTTCTTCCGAAGGTAAAATTTCTTAGACAGTTATTTATTTTGAAGACATGATTTTCTTCCGAAGATAAAATTTTATCTTCCGAAGGATCAGAAAATCTTCAAGAATCTAAGGAAAGTCTTCAAAAAGAATTTTATATCCAAAGAAAACATGAGCTTATGAAAGTGATGAACTAGACAACTTAGGACACACATATTTTAAGAAATAATTAGAATTAGTTTTAAGAAAAAGTCTACTCAAAGTTAATCATCCCAATAGCTGATATTAGATATTTAAATCTCTGTTCATCAAAAGCTTTTGTAAACAGATCAGCATATTGTTCATCTGTATGAACTTTGACTAGTTTAATTAATCCCTTTTCATAGTTATCTCTTATTAAATGATACCTGATATTGATGTGTTTGGTCCTTGAGTGCTGCACAGGGTTCTCAGTGATAGAGATAGCACTATTTTGTCTATGTGGATAGGAGTCTCCTTGAAGTTAAATCCATAGTCCAGCATCTGATTTTGAATCCAAAGCACTTGAGCACAGCAGCTTGCAGCAGCAATGTATTCAGCCTCAGCAGTTGATGCAGACACACAGGATTGTTTCTTGCATTGCCATGAGACAACCCTTCCACCAAGGAATTGACATCCCCCAGATGTAGACTTTGCAGTCATGTTGCAACCACCATAATCACTATCTGTATAAGCATACAGATTGAAGTCAGGATTCTTTGGGTACCATAAACCAAGTGTTGAAGCACCTTTGAGGTATCTTAGAATCCTTTTGACAGTGATTAAGTGAGACATCTTAGGGTTGGCTTGATATCTTGCACAAATACATGTAGCAAACATGATATCAGGCCTGCTAGCTGTAAGATACATAAGAGACCCAATCATAGCCCTGTATAAATGTTCATCTACACACTCCCCCTCAAGATCAGGTCCAAGGGAGTGGTTTCTGGCTATGGGTGTCTTAGCAATCTTACAATCAGTCATGTTGAACCTCTTGAGTATGTCCTGAACATACTTTGACTGACTTATGAAGATGCCATCTTCAACTTGCTTCACTTGAATTCCCAGAAAGAAATTGAGTTCTCCCATTGCACTCATTTCAAATCTGTCTTTCATCAGCTTCTCAAAGTCTTTGCAGAGCTTTGGATTAGTTGAACCAAAGATGATGTCATCTACATATACTTGAACTAGCAATAAGTCATTTCCCTGTCCTTTGATGAAGAGAGTTCCATCTATAGTACCTCTCCTGTATCCATGTTTACAAAGATACTCAGACAATGTCTCATACCATTCCTGGGTGCCTGATGCAGCCCATAAAGAGCTTTGTCAAGCTTGCAGACATAATCAGGATGATCAGGGTCTACAAAACCAGGTGGCTGTTTGACATAAACCTCTTCATCAATCACTCCATATAAGAAAGCACACTTTACATCAAGTTGAAAGACCTTGAAGTTCTTGGATGCAGCAAATGCCAGGAATATCCTAACAGCTTCTAATCTTGCTACAGGAGCAAAGACATCAGTGTAGTCAATCCCTTCTTCTTGTGTGTATCCTTGAACAACTAGTCTTGCCTTGTTCTTGATGATAATTCCTCTATCATCCTTCTTATTCCTAAAAACCCATTTGGTTCCAATGGTAGTCTTCCCATGAGGAAGAGGACAAAGGTTCCAAACTTTCTGCCTTTTGAATTGAAGTAGCTCTTGTTGCATAGCTTCAACCCAACTTCCATCCTTTAGAGATTCATCAACTTTCTTTGGCTCTATCTGAGATAAGAAACAAGAGTGAAGAAAAACATTTGCTTCATGGGTTTGTCGTCTTGTTCTTACCCCTGTGACAACATCTCCAATGATGTTTGTGGTGGGGTGAGACTTGTGGATCCTTAGCTGAGGGATCACAGCAAGTTGCTGAGAAAGATCCAAATTTGAGAAATTTAGATCTGGCATAGATGATTCACCCTCCACATTAGCACACTTATCAAGATTAACTTGATCCAATGAGTGCGTGACATCATTGATGTTGTCATCTATGGTATGGTTATTAGCATCAAGGAATTCCTGATCACTACCATTGTTGTCTTCTACAATTGAGGTATCTTTATCTAGTTGAGGAGCCTCTGAGCTGGAATTTGAAGGCATCCCAGATGTATCAGCTGAATTTGTCATTGTAGTGCTGATAGAGACCTCATTTGCTGAAGTAGTTCCCAACTGGAGCTGAAGATGTATGAGTTGAGGGTCTTCCTAGCTCAAATCTTGGATCAGGATCACCTGTATTTAGATTTTCTGCAGATCCTGAAACATTCTCATAAGATTTGTTAAAACAGTTGGTAACTAAATCAAGATCAAATAGCCAATCAGGACCAGAACCAGCCACACAGGGTGTGTGTTCATTGAAAGTCACATTGGCTGACTCCTCAACAATTCTAGTTCTGAGATTGTATACTCTATAAGCCTTAGCTTGGGAAGAGTATCCAATGAAGTGTCCATCATCTGATTTCTCAGCAAACTTGGCAATTTGATCCTTGGTATTCAAGATGGTGGAGGGACATCCAAATGACCTGAGAAAACCAATGAAAGGTTTTCTCTTGTGCCAAAGTTCATAAGGAGTCTTACCATGTGTCTTAACTACCAAAACTCTGTTTTGCACATAGCAAGCAGTATTTACTGCCTCTGCCCAGAAGGTGATGGGCAGTTTAGAGTCAGACAACATAGTTCTTGCAGCTTCAATTAGTGTCCTGTTTCTCCTCTCAGCAACTCCGTTTTGCTGAGGAGTCCTGGGAGCACTATATTGTCTTGTAATACCTTTTTCATCACAAAATGTATCAAGGATTTGGTTCTTGAATTCAGTTCCTTGATCACATCTTATGGTTTTGACCTTGTGATCACTTTGATTCTCAATTTTTAAGATGAAATTCTTCAGAATCTCAGGGGTTTCATCCTTAGTTCTAAGAAAAAAACCCAAGTGAATCTTGTAAAATCATCTGTGATCACTAAAAATAAGAGGTCCTTCCTAGACTCATTACACTGGTGGGGCCAAAGAGATCCATATGTAATAAGTGTAGGGGAGTAGTGATGGAGTTCCTTTCCTTAGGCTTGTGAGATACCTTATGTTGCTTCCCTTTCAGGCATGCAACACAATGATCATCACTTGTAAACTCTTTCTTTGGCATTCCAGTTACCAAATCATGTTTAATTAACTTATTCATGTTCTTAAAGTTTACATGGCACATTCTTTTATGCCATAGGAAAGACTCATCACTATTTGCTTTAGATAGAAAGCATGAAACTTCTCCAGAGGGAGATGTTTCTTGCAAATCCATCTTGTACATGTTCCCTTTCCTGGGGGCTCTGAGCAGGATATGCTCATGAGGAATGACCACTCCAGGCTTGAGAACAATGCACTCATGCTCAGTAAAGAGCATGTTATGACTCTGATCACAAAATTGGGATACACTCAGAAGATTGTACCCAAGCTCCTTAACAAAGTTTACCTTTTCAATGCTGAGCTTACCATTTGTGACCTTGCCCCTTCCTGAAATGTAACCACCTTCATCTCCTCCAAAAGCAACTGGTCCTCCATCAATTCTCTCAAAGTTATGGAGTAGAGACCTATTGCCTGTCATGTGCCTGGAACAGCCACTATCAATTATCCAGACATTCCTGCTTGTCTTGAGTTGTTCCTGCACAAAGAAAATGATTAGTTACATTTGGAAACCCAAGCCTTACTTGTCTTGGGCTCACTAAGTATAATAGAAGGTAATGCAACAGTAATAGATCCTATGGTTGTACTAGGGGGATCTTCAGCTGTTGTTGATGGAGAAACTTCAGTCATTTGGTCTTTCTTAGACTTCCACACCACCTTTGGAGTCTTGGACTTGACCTTCAAAACCTTAGAAGCTTTTGGGACTTCACAAGTTTTGATGACTGAACCTTCGAAGATTCTACAGTCACTGCAGCAGACTTCAGTGCTTCGGAAGAACTCCTTTCTTCCGAGACCAATTTTTCTTCCGAAGGTAATTTTCCATTTACCTTCTTCTTTGATTTGGAGCTTCCGAAGGAAACAGACTTTCCTTCCGAAGCTTGAATCTTCTTGAAACTCTTTGAAGTCTTTGTATTGGTCATATGGATAGTACTTTTAGGATTGTATGGGCAATCCTTAGCAATGTGAGAGGTACTTTCACACATGACACATAACATTTTCTTCTTCAAAAGAGTCTCCCTATGAGAGCAAGACTGGCTTTGGTCACATCCCTTCTCCACCTTCATCTTTGTAGATGCTGAGACAGTTCTTTTGGGCTGTGAACTGTTCTTGGAGTTTGATGGTCCAGGCTGTGCAGCAGTGGTACACAGCAGCTCAGTCTTCTTCTTTGTACTGAGATGATTTGAACAAGAACCAGAACTCTTAGCTGAGGAGTCTTGGTTGATGTCTTCAGTCTTTACTACTTTAAAACCTGCAGAGATAAAAACTTGTTTCTGCTTGGAATCAAAAGTAGCCTTGATCTCTTGAGCCTTCTTTGCTTTTCTTTTGCTCTTCCTGATCAAGTTCTTTCTCTTGGACTTGGTCATCACAGTAGATTTCTTCTCTCAGAAGGATAGTGGCCCTTGGTAGAATCCTCTTCTTCACTCTTCTCAGAGGAATTCTTCACTATCTCTTCTTTATCCTCTTCACTTATAGGATCTATAAGAGGAAGCTCATCTTCACAAGTTCCACACCTAGGAGATCTTACAGACAAGATTGTGTGTGGAGGAGCTATCTCATTTGATCCCAGTCCCTGTCTATTTTGATAGCACACTTTGTTGTGCAGGGATGAGGATATCATGTTCTTGAAGGTCTCTTCTTCAAGAACACTCTTTTCTGCCTTGGCTTTGCTGATCACAAGCTCGGCATGGCACTCAGTCAACTTAGTTATGAGATCCTGAATTTGAGTCCTAAAATCTATATGTTCATGTTTTAGTACTGAAATGGTTTTCTCCAACTCCTCTATCTTTAACTTGTAATCATTTTCAGACTTTCTAAAATCAGATTTTAATATGTTTAATGACTCAAGATCAGATCTCATTTCTAAGTTGTAGGACCTGTATCTGTTTACTTTAGCAATGCGTTCAGGAGTACAGAGATGTTCCAATACCTTGGCTTCATCATGGTCTGCCATTAGTGCTTGGTTTGGAGAAGCATCTTCCACCTGAAAGCTCCAGTCAAAGCCTCCCTCTTCAACAGCAACAGCAGCATGTTGCTTTGGCTTCTCATTCTAAGGGGCTTTGTCAGTGTAGTTTGGTCTGGTTTGTGTTTGGCCACCATTTGTTTTAGGTGCCTTACACTCCCTAGCAAAGTGGCCCATCAAGTTACAGTTGTAACACTTGACTCTGCTTTTATCCAGCCCAAACTTTCCACTGGTTGCATTGCTTGGAAACCTCCTTCCTGTTCTCTTGTAGAACTTCTTGGCTCTATGAGTGAGGAGAGCCATCTGCTGAACTATTTCCATGTACTCCAGGTCATCTGGATGGATACAGTCCAGGTCTTTAAGAGTGAAGAGAGAGTTCCTACAGCTTTCATCAGAAACCACAAAGGCTTGAGAAGAGCTTGTCTCTTGGAATGGGCTTCCGTGAGTATAGTTCTCCCTGGGTGTCTCTGGGAAGGTGATGAAAGGACCCTTTGGTGAGTTGTCAGGGTAGCATATGAGATGATGTTAGGGTTCTATGCTATCCCTTTCAACCACATGAATGGCTGAACCCATTTGATTGTTGGAGTTGCCAGATGAACCTTGCATGTTCATCTCCATCTGGTAGCCACTGTGAATCCCATATAACTCTGTCAGAGTAAGAGTTTTGAGATTCTCAGTCCTCTTGATCACCACACAGTAGTGTGTCCATTGCCTAGGAAGTGAGGACATGAACTTCCTTACAATATCCCTGTTCTCAAGAGGAACTCCTCCATCCACTAGGGTATCCACTATCTCAACATACCTGAAGTATTGTTGAGTCATGGTTTCACCTGTTTTGAAGGTGAAGTTTTCAAACTGCTGCTTCAGGAGATCCTTCTTGTTCTCCTTGGCTTCAGAGGAGCCTTCATACATCAGCTTCAGTGCATCCCACAGCTGTTTAGCTGTTTTGCACTTCTTAAAACCTCTGTACACAGAGTTTGGAAGGGCAGTTTGAAGAGCAGTCATGGCCTTCCTATCAATCTCTACTCTTTTCCTATCTTCATCAGAGTAGTTGGCCACATCTTTTGGAATCATACCAGCACCAGTAGTAGAAGGAGTGCTGGGTATGAAAGGTCCATTCTCAACAGATTCCCACATTGTTGAGTCTAGAGACCTGATGAAACCTTCTATTCTCATACACCAGGTGTCAAAGTCATCAAGAGTGATCAGTGGGGATTTGTTCATGGTTCCAGTCTCCATATCAGTCTTTGAGATGGATGCCATTTGGAGAGTTTAGTTTTTGTGTGTGTAAGGGATCTTAAGATGGTGAGATCTTATATCAAGAGCCTGAAAAGCTCTGATACCAATTGCAGGACCGGTTAAGGGCTTGAACAAATTACAACACAACAACACAATGAGGAGAATAACTAAACTTGATCAAACAGTGAACTGGATTAACCAATATGTTGATACAAAAAACATAAAGAAAGATACAAAGCATAAAGAAAGATACAAGAACTTGGAATATTTATACTACAACCTACAGCCGGCTATACTTTGAAAGCCGGCTGGATACAGATGACTAGACACTAACAAAATCAATTGTAGGATCAAAAGGCATATCTGCCTTTTGACCTTGTGACTATGACATGCCATAGCTCACATCCTTATCTATTACAAAAAGGATAAAGTACATAAAGTAGAAAGTTACAGACTCAAGACCTCAATGTACAGTTACCAAAAGCATGGACCTTTTCACCAACTCATGTAAGTTGGTGACTTTACAGAGATGCAGCGAAAAGGTGTCCAGCTTTATGGAACAGTACATCAGATAAAGCATGTTTACTAAAAGTCTTTGGAAGAAATCTGTCTTCATAGGTTGAAGCTTCGGAAGACTTTGTCTCTGAGGCTTCAGAATACTTCATGTTTGGCTTCGGAAGATATTGGTCTTGGCTTCGGAAGATTTTTACACTTAGAGTATTTTCTAGTGCATGGTGTAAAACTTCCGAAGCATTTCTTACTTCAGTACTTAGTGCATGTGTTGCAGAGAGACATTGGATGTTTTGGTTTGCATCAGACTTAAGGAATCCTTACAATTTCAAAAAGTGCTATAAAGAGACGGGCGAAAAGATATGTAAGATGCCTGAATTGTGGAAATTGGTCCCATAATGGAAAATGCAAAAAGCATTAAACCGAATCTCAATACGAATACACAGAATTAATCCGATTGGGTGCTATTAGGCTTCAAGCCGAACGATTCATACTAGGCAATTGAGTGTATTAGTCATACTTAATCTTGATTATGACTCCATATATTTAGCCGAGTGTGAGTGCATCTTGTGAGAAGTGTGGATTTTTACATGATAATAATCTTTACTAACCAACCTATTGCTTGCTAGGATATCATTTTACATGTGCTTAGAATATTTATATTTGGATGAAAATAGTATTTACTTGCATACTTCTCGAAAGACATGTTTATAATTTGATTTATTTGGTTTTTGGTGGAATTGTCATTTTAAGTGATTTTTGCTTGAGGACAAGCAAAGTTCAAGGGTGGGGATAATTGATGTGCTCCAAATTATACATAAAAATCCTATCCAAAGCACATCAATTATTTCATTAATATCTTCCTTAAAATGATGAAAATATACTTAAAAGTGTTAAATTGTGTTTTCAGGTGTTTAAAAGGGCAAGATGGACAAAAGGAGCATATTTAACAAGAAATTGAAGCAATCCGAGCTTTGGACTCCAAGCATGGGGTCGTGCCTCATTAAGCACGCCCCCATGCCTTGCCAGAAACACACCCCCGTGCTAAATTAACACACCCCCGTGCTTGGACATCTGACAGGACAAAAAGTACTGTCCCCTAAAAGTAGACACGGGGCCGTGCCCAATAAGGCACGGGGCCGTGCCCCACCTCCAACACGGGGCCGTGCCCCATTTAGCACGGGGCCGTGCCCGACACAACCTGCACGTACGAGCCGACCAACTTTCGTAAGCATTGTACTAGCACGGGGCCGTGCCTTTTAGGCACGGGGCCGTGCTTAACCACTCCGGAAAGCCTATAAATAGAAGCCTAAGCTCACCATTTTTGGCAAACTTTGGTGGGAGAGTTACTCTGCTGAATTCTCTCGGGAATCAAGACTTCAAGATCATTCGGAGGCACGGGAGGTGCAAACAACACTTGGAAGAAGCTTGGGATCACCTAAACGTCATCCATTGTGGATTATCGGTTTGATTGTTCCATTTGACCGATGATCACTTATCTATCTTCTTTGTTATCCGTTGTTATGTTAAAGCTCATCATGAGCTAAACTCTATTTATCATCCTAATCGGATGAAACTTATGTAATTTGTGATAAACTAATGGTGTGATAAGTATTATGTTAATGTTATGGTGGTCTTGGGAAAACTATTGATGGGTAGCATCTACATTTGAACGGGAAGTTATAACTTTATGGTTTGTGATTGTGATTGTCATACAAGGTTGAAAACCGTATGATTAACTTTCATTCGCGAAACCGGTCTTCATAATAAATCCATGGCTAATGAACTAGAAATGGTTATTAGAAATCATATCACTTTAACTTCATGATCATTTGCGGGTTCCCTTTTATTGTTCGGAAACTTCAGTAATTGTTACGGTTTTCTAAAATTAATGGTGTGTTAGGAAGGAACATGATCAATTCTCTTTTTACAATTAAATTATGTTTTCAGAAATCGTATGTCAAATAGGACACAAGAGATTTACCTACATTACTAGGGCTTTGATCTGAGCAGTAAAATCAGCCTGACATGATCAAGTCACTACGGCAGCAGGATAGTCGTGAAATCGCGCCGGCTCATCTTTATAAACATTAACATAATCACATCACATCACCAATTCATCACAATTGCATAAGTGGATTCTATTTAGGGTGATAACTTTTATTCCCTGATTTTAAAACCAAACGCTTCAATTCTTATTTTACTTTCTCATTATTATTGTTTACTTTTAACCCCTAGAAATCTTTCCAAAACAAAATATCACCTTCTTTAACAAAAACCAAATCTGATAGTCAAACATCAAGTTTGTTGAGTAGGCTAGGTGTGTCCACGGATTGATACTCGGTTCTTACCAACGCTATATTACCACACGATAGGTACACTGCCTTTTGTGTGTGTGGTTTAGTATTAGTAACAACCAATTAAAACTGAATTTGTGCAATAAATCTTTATCAAATATATATACTATCCGCAGACCATCATTCTCCCTCAATGTTTTCAGACTTGATTCTTGCTTTATCAACTGATCTTCCTTTTCTTTTATTAGACTCTTCAAATCTTGAATTCTTTGCTTTCTATTGTTTGACTTGATAACAAGTTTGTTGTATTTAGCCACCAAATAGCTTTTGCTAACAGGGATGTCATCTTCACTAAGATCATCTTCATGATAGGCAATTACATCAACATAGTTTGCTCCTTCTTCCCCTTGTTGATGTTCAGCAGCTAACTCATCATCATGTACTTCATCATGTGCTACACTGACTGAGCTTGAGCTTGATTCAACTGCTTGATCTGCCCGCTCTTCATGTTGTTGTTGATGTTGCTAAAGATCAATTATTGGAGAGACAGGTTCAGTATCATTTGAATGGACAAGGGATTTAGTCTTCATTAGTGATAGTTGAACTGTACTTGCTTGTGAAGCTAACTCTGTTTCCCCGGTGTAGAAGCTCTCAACGGATTAGTTTTTAGGGGTTGGAGGTTGTTGAAAAAGTTGTATTTGGAGTTGATTTAGTGATAGAGGGTGAATTGGAGAGATTGGTTGAGTGTTTTGACTGGCTGGTGATTGTGGTTGGGGAGATTGAGGTTGTGGAGATTGATGATGTTGGTGAATGGGTGATTGATGAGGTGAAGGTGAGGCTTGCACAATGTTAGCAGGTGAACTTCCTTGCTGGTCTTCCCATACCAGTTCTTGTGGGATGTTGGCATTAGCGTCCACCACATGAGCAAACATTGGTATGTCCTCTCCTTGGTATTTTCCACTAATCTTGTTAAGAATAGATCTACCCAAATGAGCTTGCACAAATACATCACCATCTTTTGCTATTCCAGGCATTTCACCATTGATGATCCGTTGTAGGAACCTTGGGAACATGAACATCTTTTCTGCCTTCTGAACTCTTATTTGATCACATAAGCATCCAAGGATGTACTTAGAGTAGTTGTAATGCACTTCAGATAGGTGTGACACAGGAATCTATATGGTTTGCACAATCTTCCTTTCTTGATCTCTCCTTTGTCAAAATCTCCATCATATCCCATCAAATAGAAGATTTTTTCTATGTATTCATTCTCGAACACATCTGGATGACCTATCTCGATATCTCCCAAGTTGAGATTTCTCCTGATACATTGTTCATCAATCCTTAATTGTTCATTCCCAATATCTGCATGGATCACCTCATCTTCTCCTTCCTTTTCTACTCTAGCCGAGTTCCAGAAATCAACAATGTGTGATTAATGTATCACCGGCTCCGCTGATAGAGCATAGAATAGCCTGGATCGTCGCAGATATCTGATGATATCTCGACACCCTTCCGATACAGGGTCATCAACATTTAGAAATGCACACACATTATGCTCTCTAGCAAAATGATTAGCCATCTGTTTATGAGAGTTAAGAAGAATATATTAGAATCAACATTACAGATATGAGAATGTGAACAGTTTTAATGATAATCAATAATCAAGAATCAAACAGTTCATTATTGATGTTTATGACACGATTTACCTTCAAACCAATGATTTGGAATCAAGATTATGTGTTTGTTTGATGTTTTGATTTGGTAATTTTGAATGTTTGTGAAAGGGGAAAAGGTTTGTTGAGTGGGTTTTTCTAGGTCTGAAAAAGTGTTTTGAAAAAGTTAATAAAATATTAAAGTCCAAAACATCATTTTTTACACTTGACCACATTAATTTCCTTTATTTAATGAACTGGGTCCCACTTTTCTTATTACTATTCCGTAGAGTTTATTTGTTCCGTAGATTTCAGTTCATCCGTAGCACATCTGCGGATGCCTAACTTAAAAAATGAAATTCTAATTGAATTGAAGTATAACTTGATTTTCCATAGGTTAACAATCTATAGAAATTAATTTTTCTTGTAAAATATTAACATATTCGTAGGATACCAACCTATGGATAGTCATATTTTACTCCCCCTTAAGTTTCACATTGTACCTTCTGCTGGTGTTTACAATGCACTGTAGCTTTGCTGATGCTTAAAATGTACTGTAACTTCTGCTGATGCTTAAAATGCCACGATTGAAACTTATTTTATTGTATGGTCCTAATCAACTGATAGAACCATTTACTGCTGTTTGACTTAGTTGACTTTGTATTCATGCCAATTATGTATAAGAAGGTTTGTATTAAAAAAAAACTTCATGTATCCAAAAGTAGTGCTCAGGTTCCAATTCCTTCATATTGACAATTCATTTGACAAAATTTTGTTGTTAACTTATTTTCATGATTCTACTCACCCTAAATTTTTGATTAATGATGAATGAATGCATTTATCATAAATTTCTAAGAATATCATGAAAGACACATGTTTGTCCAAACATAAAGAACTTAAACTAAACAAAATTGAAATGAGGACTATGTATAAGCATATATACACATAGAGTGGAATCATCTATAACACTAAGCATCTGCAAGACCGGTGAAGGGTATGCACTTACAACACAACAACGCAATGAGGAGAGTTGCTTAGAACACTTAACAGATCAAATAGGGAATTGATTAACTTGTTAATGAAAGGTGCTAAGAACACTAGTAAATGTGAGACAGAACAAGATTGCAAACAACACAAGTATTTGGTTTTCAAGAATGATGTATATTGCTTCTCAAGTTCTATTACAAGTTACAAAGCATCGATAAGAAAGTTACAAGTACTTGAGATACTTTATACTACATCCTATAGCCGGCCATACTTTGAAGGCCAGCTGGATACAATTGACTAGACAACTACAAAATCAAATGTAGAGTCAAAAGGCATATCTGCCTTTGGATTTGTGACTATGACATGCCATAGCTCACATCCTAATATATTACAAAAAGGATAAAAGTACATAAAGTAGAAAACATGGACTCAAGACATCAATGTACAGTTACCAAAAGCATGGACCTTTCACCAACTCATGTAAGTTGGCAACTTTATAGAGTTGCAGCAGAAAGGTGGTCCAGCTTTATGGTAAAGTACATCAGATAAAGACATATCTCTAAAAGTCTTCGGAAGAAATCTGTCTTCACTCTTTGGCTTCGGAAGACTTTGTCTTTGAAGCTTCGGAAGACTTCACTTTTGGCTTCTAAAGATATTGGTCTTGGTTTCGGAAGATTTTACACTTTGAATATTTCTAGTGCATGGTGTAAAACTTCCGAAGCATTTCTACTTTAGTTCTTTAGTGCATGCTTGCAGAGAGACTTTGGATGTTTTGGCTGCATCATACTTATAGGAATCCTTACAAACTCCCCCTAGGCTGATGCTACCAAAACATTTAGAAGATCTTCAGATGTTTGTAGTCTTCAGCACAATGATGACCATACCCTTCTTCATTAGATGGTCAGGATCATTCAGACTCTCATAATATCCTCTCATCTCAAAGAGATCATGCAGAGGTAAGTTGATTATGTCTTGCCATGTATAGACATTCTCAACACCTTGATATCTGATCACATGCCATCTATCTGGATTAGTAGTGAAGGTCCAGGATAAGATGGGTGTCTCAGCTGCAAGAGGAGCCACTTGAATTGGAGTTGATTGGGCTGCCTCTTCATGCACTTCCTCAGGTTGATCTGACTCAGCCTGAGGTGTAGAGGTGGATGATTCAGGCTTCTTCTTCTTAGACTTTGGTTTAGAAGCCATCCTCTTCTTCCTCATACAAGATTTTAACTGAGAAGACTAGTGTGCAACACCTTGTTGATCATCCTTGATTTCTCAGTTAGGTGTTCCTCCCTCACAGGTTCAGTAGGAGAGGGAGTTTGACCCTGCTGTGGATTAGAAGATGAAGCTTGCTGAGGCTTAGCAGGAGGTCCAGGTTGTGTTGTCTTAGGTTGTTCAACCTTAACCTCCACTTCAGGTGGGATTTGACTTGGAGGAGAGTATAAGTCAATCAGCTCTCTACTCTTGATCTTCTGCTTGATTACCCTGATATGCTCATCCATTGTGGACAGAGACATAGGGCCAAGTCTCCTTCCGGAGAATCCATACAACGTCAAGAAGCTCATCATCCTTTGTCTGTCAGCAGACTTTTTCATACTCTTTTGGATGATACCTCTTGACTTTGCAGCATCTTCCCTCATCTTTCTCTTTATTGCATTTTGTTCTTTGAGCACTTGAAGTTCAAGCTGTTTGAGATACTCAAACTCAATGTACTCAAAGGGAAAGGGAAGAAGTGCAGATGCCTGGTAGAGACCTGTGGCACTCAGGTAGTTGATCATGTTTTGCCTATCTGTTTCCTTGTCTACCTGAGGTTCTTGTGTAGCAGCCACATCCTCTTGCACAGGACTTTCCTGAACTGGGGAGAGAGTTGGAGCATGCTTGTATAATCTTTTCTGTCTCTTCTCTTCTTTGAATTGGAGAAGTAATCTTGCATCCTCTTTTTCCTTCATCTCTCTTGACACTTCCATGTCAGCCAGTTCATTTAATTGCTCTAGGGGGAGAGATATAATCTCATCTATGTCATAGTTCCTGGTCCAAGGTAAGTAATCCTGACTGCCCTCAACTCAGCTTTTTGAGTGTTTGGTCTGGGGGCAGCCCTGATTGCAGCTTGCATAAATCCTGAAGACCTAGAGGAACTTTCTCCCCTTAGCTTCCTCTTCCTCTCTCTCTCTCCTCCTCCTCAATCTGCTCAGGAGTCAAAATCCTTTTCCCTTTGTCACCCACAGACCTCTGTGACTCAGGGTGGATAGAGGTTTGGCCTTCATTGCTTGGTGTAGCATCCAAGCTCCGGCCAGAGAGAGGCTGTGAGACACCTTCACCAGCAGGTGTTTCACTGAGGGAATGAATTTCTGAAGCATTTGTTGGTGTGACAGGGCTCTCAGGCTCTATCACTAGGCCTTCAGCCAAGGTTTTCCCTTTAAAGCTAATCTCAGGGTCTGCCTCAGCATCCAGTTGACCAATGACATTACCTGATTGCCTTTGTCTCCTTCTAAGGCTAAACTCTTCAGTAATTCTGTCTTGAATCCTGAGTGCTAACCTGTCAGCTTGTCTTGATTTGCTTGGGTTGACAAGTGGCATGTTGATCAGGTCAAGACCTTCATAGTAGTCCAAAGTCTGAAAATTAAACACTTTTCTTGCTATCCTTGAACTCTGTGAAGAATGAGGGCTCTTCTATCAGCATCATACCTCCACCCAATAATGTAGTTTGAAGTTCCTTGAGGTGGAGATGACACAACCCTTGGAATGCCTTCCTCAAAGAGACTCCTAATGACAGAGTCAATTATGTCCACATTAATGTGAACTTGAGGAAGTTGCTGAGTATGCATAGTTGCAAGTGAGGATGGTGAATCCTCAATGTCCATACTCCCTAAAGGACTCCCAGGTTATGTGATAGTAATGACTTTCTCTCCTTTTTTGGTAGCATCACCCTCTTGCATAGGTGAGCTAGAGGTTAGGTCAACCACATTCATAGGTTCTTGTGTTCCTGGTTGAGCTCTTCTTAAAGGTCTCCCAGCTAGTTTTTCTCTGAGATAAGATATCTCAAGTTTAGAAATATCCACCTCAGTTATAGGTGACTGATGTGGGCTAGACAAAGGAGACTCAGTAGTACTCATCTCTCTTTGAGTTAGAGAGGAGTAGAGAGACTCATGGTACCCACTAAAACCTAAGTGTTCATCAGTATAGAATGAGAGGTTGGGAATGGGTTGATTTAAGTCTAATGGCTGGGGATGGTAACTGTCCCTTGAAGGTTGTTCACTTGAGTGTTGAGACTCAGAGTGAAGGCTTAAGGCAGTTGGGCTTGTGAGCTCATCAGGGTGAGCATGAGGAACCTCAGCCCTGATTGTTGAAGAGATGAGAGTGGTTTGCTCCTCAGGGGAAGTGGAGCTCTAGTGTCCACTTCCTCCTGTATGGGTGAGTATATGGGGGCCTGCACAGACTCAATAGCTTGAGCAGGGATTCATTTGAATTTTCTTTGGTAGGTGAGGGTGATTTGGGGCCTTTTTGGTGGTTGAGAGGTAAAAGGTGTGGGTTCAACACTAGCTTGTGTTGCTAGGTTGTCACCTTGAGCAATGAGCTCTAACATTTTTGGGACTAGGGCTGTTTCTACCCCTGAGAAGCCTACAGTTGGCTTCTTCACAATTTTAAAGAAGCCGGGCTTCATCTGTCCCAATTTAAGAATATTATCTATTTCCCTCAACTGTGAGCCCAGTTCACAGTTGAGAATGTGTTGAACATATTTAGAAAACATATAATACTCTAAGGAATCCAAGTTAGCAAGCAAGTTTGTATAAACAAATTGAGAGTACCTGAACTTGACCCCTTGAACCATTCCATGTACTATGAAAGATAGATCCTCAGGACATCTGGTCCCACCCTCCATGCTTGTTTGACAAGCTGTGGATAACCACATGAAGCAGGTATTTCCACTGGGATGAGACCTTCCCTTTCTTGAAGGTCTTTACAGAGAAATCTCCCTCATAGCCTATCTGCTCAAAGGAATGATTTACACCTTCCTTTGGGAAGGACAACTAACCTTTTTCATCATCCAGCTGCAAATGAGTGTCAATGATGGCCGGAATGATGAAGATTGGCCTCCCTTGCACTGTGGCAGACAGTGCCTTCTCCCCATCCATAATGACCTCTTGGCAGGTCTTCCAAAATTCAATCAGATGATCCTCATAGAGAGTAGGATCAATGGTTACGGAGGTGGAGTAGTTTGATAGAGCTAAGAAACGGCAAATCTCTGAGAAAATTTCATCTTTCTCGGAGCTTCACAGAGCAACTTGGTTATGTTGCCTATGAAGTTGCATGGAGAAATCTAGGTTGTTTTTGATGTTTAGGTTGGCCATTTTAGAAGCTTAAAGATGAAGAAAAATGAAGAACAAAAGGAGGTTTAGAAGAATTTAGTTTAAGGAATAGTGTAATTGAGGAAGATAGTGAAAGAGGGGGGAACCGTTGGGCATTTATGTGAAAAGGATTTGAGGCAAAGTTAATGAAAGAGGATAAACTTTGAAATCGGGATGTCGGCCCACCTCTGAAAAGTAGTTTACTTTTGCCCAAAAAGTAGTTTTCTTGAAAGTTGAGACATCTTCCAAAGGTTATTTGCTTCGGAGGTTCTGAAGAAAAAGCTTCCAAAGGCAAATTGGCTTTGGAAGAGATTTCAAAGATTTTTGAAAATTTTGCTTCCGAAGAGAGTTTTACACTCAGAGATTTTTTTTATTCTAAGAAGAATAAATACATTCGAAGGTAAATTGCATTCGGAAGAAACTTGTTCTTTGAAAACATACAAAGTACTTAAGTTGATTTTAAGCTTCGGAAGATATTTCAGAAATTTCTTCCGAAGGTAAAGTTACTGAAGCAATTATTTGTTTACTAAGACATAAACTATTTCCGAAGGTAATTTCAAAGTTTTCCGAAGAGATCAAGATTTTTAAAAATCTAAAAAAAGTCTTTTGAAAAGATTTTTCTTCCAAAGAAAACAAAAGGGCTTATGAAGGTGAAATAATAGACAACTTAGGACACACAGGTTTTAGAAATAAATATGATTAAGTTTTAAGAAAAGCTATTCAAAGTTAATTATCCTAATAGCTGATACAAGATATTTAAATCTCTGCTCATCAAAAGCTTTAGTGAACAGATTAGCATATTGTTCATTTTTGTTAACTTTGACTAGTTTGATTAATCCATTTTCAAAATTATCTCTAATCAAATGATACCTGATGTTAATGTGCTTTGTCCTTGAGTGCTGCACAGGACTCTCTGTGATGGAGATAGTACTATTGTTGTCTATGTGGATGGGAGTCTCTTTAAAATTAAATCCATAGTCCAGCATCTGATTTTGAATCCAAAGCACTTGAGCACAGCAACTTGCAGCAGCAATGTATTCAGCCTCAACAGTTGATGCAAACACACATGATTGTTTCTTGCATTGCCAAGAGACTACTCTTCCACCAAGAAATTGACATCCCCCTGATGTAGACTTTGCAGTCATGTTGAAACCACCATAGTCACTATTTGTATAAGCATACATATTAAAGTCAAAATTCCTTGGATACCAAAGGCCAAGTGATGGAGCACCTTTGAGATATCTTAAAATTCTTTTGATAGTGACCAGATGTGACATCTTGGGGTTGGCTTGATATCTTGCACAAATGCATGTAGCAAACATGATATCTGGCCTGCTAGCTGTGAGGTACATAAGAGACCCAATCATTGCCCTATAAAGGTGTTCATCAACACACTCCCCCTCAAGATCAGGACCAAGGGAGTGATTTCGGGCTATGGGTATCTTAGCAACCTTACAATCAGTCATGTTAAACCTTTTAAGTATGTCCTGTACATACTTTGATTGACTTATGAAGATGCCATTGTCAACTTGCTTCACTTGAATTCCTAGAAAGAAATTGAGTTCCCCCATGGCACTTATTTCAAACCTGTCCTTCATCAGCTTCTCAAAGTCTTTGCAGAGCTTTGGATTAGTTGACCCAAAGATAATGTCATCTACATATACTTGAACTAGCATTATGTGATTTCCTGTTCCTTTGATGAAGAAAGTTCCATCCATAGTAACTCTTTTGTAGCCATATTGACAGAGATAGTGAGATAGAGTCTCATACCACTTTCTTGGTGCTTGGTGCAGCCCATATAGAGCTTTATCAAGCCTGCAGACATAATCAGGTTGATCAGGATCTGCAAACCCTGGTGGTTGTCTGACATATACCTCTTCATCAATAACCCCATAAAGAAAAGCACAGTTGACATCAAATTGGCAGACCTTGAAATTCTTGGATGCAGCAAAAGCTAAGAATATTCTAATAGCTTCAAGTCTTGCCATAGGAGCAAAAACATCTGTATAGTCAATTCCCTTTTCTTGTGTATATCCTTGAACAACTAGTCTTGCCTTGTTTTTGATGACAAGTCCTCTATCATCCTTCTTGTTCCTAAAAACCCATTTGGTTCCTATGGTAGTCTTCCCATGAGGAAGAGGACATAGGTTCCAAACCTTTTGCCTTTTGAATTGAAGCAGCTCCTCTTGCATAGCTTCAACCCAACTTCCATCCTTTAGGCCTCATCAATTTTCTTTGGCTCTATCTGGGACAAGACACAAGAGTGAAGACAAACATTTGCTTCATGGGTTTGTCCTATTGTTCTCACCCTTGAATCAACATCTCCAATGATGTTTGTGGTAGGATGAGACTTGTGGATCCTTAGCTGAGGGATCACAGCAAGTTGCTTAGACAGATCTAGATTTGAAAAATTTTGATCTGGCAAAGAAGATTCACCCTCCACATTACCACACTTATCAAGATTGACTTGATCCAATGAGTGTGTCATATTATTGATGTTGTCTTCAATATAGTGGTTATCAGCATCAAGAAATTCTTGATCACTACCACCACCATTTTCTCCAACATTTGAAGCTCCTTCTTCTGAGTTTTGTGCCTCTAAGCTAGAATTTGAAGGCACCCCAGAAACATCAGCAGGATTTGTCATTGATGTGCTGGTAGAAGCTTCATTTGCAGGAATAGTTACCACTAGAGCTGAAGATGTGTAACCTGAGGGTCTTCTTAGCTTAAATCTTGGGTCAGTATCACCTGTTGGTAATATATCTGTAGATCCTGAAACATTCTCACAAGATTTGTTAAAACAATTAGTAACTAAATCAAGATCAAATAGCCAATCCGGACCAGAACCTTTCACACTGGGAGTGTGCTCATTGAAAGTCACATTGACTGACTCCTCAACTACTCTAGTTCTGAGATTGTATACTCTATAAGCCTTAGCTTGAGAAGAGTATCCAATAAAGTGTCCATCATCTGATTTCTCAGCAAACTTGGCAATTTGATCCTTGGTATTCAAGATGGTGCAAGGACATCCAAATAACCTGAGAAAACCAATGAAGGGTTTTCTCTTGTGCCAAAGTTCATAAGGAGTCTTACCATGTGTCTTAAGCACTAAAACATTTTTTTGCACATAGCAAGCAGTGTTCACTGCCTCTGCCCAGAAGGTGATGGGTAGTTTAGAGTCAGACAACATAGTTCTTGCAGCTTCAGTTAGTGTCATGTTTCTCCTCTCAGCAACAACATTTTGCTGAGGAGTCCTGGGAGCACTATATTGTCTTGTAATACCTTTTTCATCGCAAAATGTATCAAGGATCTGATTCTTGAATTCAGTTCCTTGATCACATCTTATGGTTTTGACCTTGTGATCATATTGATTCTCAATCTTTAAGATGAAATTCTTCAGAATCTCAGGAGTCTCATCCTTAGTTCTAAGAAAGAAGACCCAAGTGAATCTTGTAAAATCATCTGTGATCACCTAACAATAAAAGGTCCTTCCTAGACTCATTACACTGGTGGGGCCAAAGAGATCCATTTGTATTAAGTTAGGGGATTATTGATGGAGGTTCTTTCCTTTGGTTTGTGAGATACCTTGTGTTGCTTTCCTTTTAGGCATGCAACACAATGGTCATCACTTGTAAACTCTTTCTTTGGTATTCTAGTTACCAAATTATTCTTAATTAATTTATTCATGTTTTTAAAGTTTACATGGCACATTCTTTTATGCCAGAGGAAAGATTCATCATTATTTGCTTTAGATAGAAAGCAGGAAATTTCTCCTTAGGGAGGAGTTTCTTGCAAGTCCATCTTGTACATGTTCCCTTTCTTGGGGGCTCTGAGCAAGATGTGCTCATGAGAAATGACCACTCCGGGCCTGAGAACAATGCACTCATGCTCAGTAAAGAGCATGTTATGAGTCTGATCACAAAATTGGGATACACTCAGAAGATTGCACAAGCTCCTTGACAAAGTTTACCTTCTCAATGCTGAGCTTACCATTTGTGACCTTGCCCCTTCCAGTAATGTAACCTCCTACATCTCCTCCAAAAGCAACTGGTCCTCCATCAATTCTTTCAAACTTTAGGAGTAGTGACCTATTGCCTGTCATGTGCCTGGAACAGCCACTATCAATGATCCATACATTTCTGTTTGTCTTGAGTTGTCCCTGCACAAAAGAGATGATTAGTTACATTTGGAAACCCAAGCCTCATTGGTCTTTGGCTCATCAAAAGAAGTTGAAGACAATGCAACAGTAAATGATCCTATAGTCATGCTAGAGGGATCATTTGCTGATGTTGATGAAGAACTTTCAGCCGCTTGGTCTTTCTTTGACTTCCATACCACCTTTGGAAGCTTAGACTTGACCTTCAATACTTTAAAAGTTTTGATGACTTCAAAAGTTTTGATGACTGGCCCTTTGGAGGATCTTGCTTTCACTGTAGTAGACTTCAGTGCTTCGGAAGTATTCCTTTCTTCCGATACCAAATTCTCTTCCGAAGGCAAATTTCCACTTGTCTTCTTCTTCATTTTGGAGCTTCCGAAGGAAACGGATTTTCCTTCCGAAGCTTGCTTATTCTTCTCCAAACTCTTAGAAGTTTCTTTCTTGGTCATGTGGAGAGTACTCCTTGGATTGTAAACACAATCTTTAGCAAGATGAGAGGTACTCCCACACATAACACAATCCATTTTCTTCCTTCTAGGAGTTCTTCTTTGTGAACAAAGCTGAACTTGATCACTTTCCTTCTCCATCTTCACCTTTGCAGATGATGTGGCA
Source organism: Flaveria ramosissima (assembly GCA_025215565.1). NCBI lineage: Eukaryota > Viridiplantae > Streptophyta > Magnoliopsida > Asterales > Asteraceae > Flaveria > Flaveria ramosissima. The sequence continues at coordinate 24,821,631 of CM046029.1, read as the reverse complement.
ATTCTTGTGGGGTTAGAACTACCTTTGGAGCAGGATGGTTCAGGTTGTACAGCAGTAATGCACAACTGATCAACCTTTTTCTTGATGATAGGATGATTTGGACATGAACTAGAACTCTTGTTGATGGAGATCAAGTTTGTGTCTTCAGCCTTTACTACTTCAAATCCTGCAGAGATGAAGACTTGTTTCTGTGCAGAATTGAAGGTAGCCTTGATCTCTTGAGCCTTTTTGGACTTTCTTTTGGCCTTCCTGATCAAGTTCTTTCTTCTTGACTTGGTCATCCAAACAGCTATGCTCTCCTTAGAGGGATGGTGACCCTTCTTAGAATGCTCTTCTTCACTCTTCTTAGAGTCATTCTCCACCATATCCTCTTCATCCTCTTCAGTCACAGGATCTATGAGGGGAAGCTCATCTTCACAAGTTCCACACCTAGGAGATCTTACAGACAAGATCGTATATGGAGGAGCTATCTCACAAGATCCTACTCCCTGCTTATTTTGATAGCAAACTTTGGCATGCAAGGATGAGGATATTATGTTCATGAAGGTCTCTTCTTCAAGAACACATTTTTCTGCCTTGGCTTTGCTGATCACAAGCTCAGCCTGGCATTCAGTTAATTTAGTAATGAGATCTTTGATCTGAGTCCTGTAGTTTGTATGCTCATGTTTAAAAGTTGAAATGGTTTTCTTTAAGTCCTCTATCATTAGTTTATAATCATTTTTAGCTCTTTTAAAATCAACTTTTAAAATATTTAAGGACTCAAGGTCAGATCTCATTTCTATTTATAGGACCTGTATCTACTTACTTTAGCAGTGCATTCAGGAGTGCAAAGATGTTCCAATACCTTGGCTTCATCGTGGTCTGCCATGAGTGCTTGGTTTGGAGATGCATCTTCTACTTGAAAGTTCCAATCAAAGCCTCCTTCTTCAACAGCAACTACAGCTTGCTGCTTTGGCTTCTCATTCTGGGGGCTTTCTTAGTGTAGTTTGGTCTGCTTTGTGCTTGGCCACCATTTGTCCTTGGTGCGTTACACTCTCTTGCAAAGTGTCCCATCTGGTTACAGTTGTAACACTTTACTTTGCTTTTGTCCAGCCCAAACTTTCCACTGGCTGCATTGCTTGGAAACTTTCTCCATGTCTTCTTGTAGAACTTCTTGGCTCTGTGAGTGAGAAGAGCCATCTGCTGGATTATTTCCATGTACTCCAGATCATCTGGATGGATACAGTCCAAATCTTCAAGAGTGAAGAGAAAGTTGCCTGAAGTTTCATCAGCAGAGACAAAGGCATGAGAAGAACTTGTCTCTTGGAAAGGACTTCCTTGAGTGTAGCTTTTCCTTGGAGTCTCTGGGAAGGTGATGAAAGGGCCCTTTTGTGAGTTGTCAGGGAAGCATATAAGATGATGTTGTGGTTCAATGCTTTCCCTTTCAACCACATGGATGGCTGAACTCAGTTGATTGCTGGAGTTACCAGATTAGTTTTGCATGTTCATCTCCATCTGGTAGCCACTAAGCATACCATACAACTCTGTGAGAGTAAGAGTCTTAATGTTTTCAGTCCTCTTGATAACAACACAATAATGTGCCCATTGTCTAGGAAGAGAGGACATAAACTTCCTTACAATGTCCCTGTTCTCAAGAGTTACTCCAACATCCATTAGAGTATCAACAGTCTCAACATACCTGAAGTATTGTTGAATCATGGTTTCCCCTGCCTTGAAGGTGAAGTTTTCAAACTGCTGCTTCAGGAGATCCTTCTTGTTTTCCTTTGCTTCAGTAGACCCCTCATACATTAACTTCAGTGCCTCCCATAGTTGCTTGGCTGTTTTGCACTTCTTGAAGCCTCTGTAGATAGAGTTTGGAAGAGCAGTTTGAAGGGCTGTCATGGCTTTTTGATCAATCTCTATTCTCTTTCTATCTGCTTCAGAGTAATCAACCACAGCCTTAGGAATCATACCACCACCAGTAGCAGAAGTGGTGCTTGGTATGTAAGGTCCTTCAACAACAGAGTCCCACATCCTGGAGTCTTGAGACTTGATGAAGCCTTCCATTCTTTGACCCCAAGTATCAAAGTCTTCAGGAGTGATCAGTGGAGACTTTGTCATAGTTCCAGTTTCCATATTAGCTTTGGTTATAGCTGCCATTTGAGTTGTTAAGTATTTTGTGTGTGTGAGGGATCTTAAGATGGTGAGATTTCATATCAAGAGCTTGAAAAGCTCTGATACCAAATGCAAGACCGGTGAAGGGTATGCACTTACAACACAACAACACAATGAGGAGAGTTGCTTAGAACACTTAACAGATCAAATAGGGAACTAATTAACTTGTTAATGAAAGATGCTAAGAACACAAGTAAATGTGAGACAGAACAAGATTGCAAACAACACAAGTATTTGGTTTTCAAGAATGTTGTATATTGCTTCTCAAGTTCTATTACAAGTTACAAAGCATCGATAAGAAAGTTACAAATACTTGAGATACTTTATACTACATCCTACAGCCGGCCATACTTTGAAGGCCAGCTGGATACAATTGACTAGACAACTACAAAATCAAATGTAGAGTCAAAAGGCATATCTGCCTTTTGATTTGTGACTATGACATGCCATAGCTCACATCCTAATATATTACAAAAAGGATAAAATTACATAACGTAGAAAGCATGGACTCAAGACCTCAATATACAGTTACCAAAAGCATGGACCTTTCACCAACTCATGTAAGTTGGTGACTTTACAGAGTTGCAGCGGAAAGGTGGTCCAACTTTATGGTAAAGTACATCAGATAAAGGCATATCTCTAAAAGTCTTCGGAAGAAATCTGTCTTCACTCTTTGGCTTCGGAAGACTTTGTCTTTGAAGCTTCGGAAGAATTTGTCTTTTGGCTTCGAAAGATACTGGTCTTGGCTTCGGAAGATTTTACACTTAGAATATTTCTAGTGCATGGTGTAAAACTTCCGAAGCATTTATACTTCAGTTCTTTAGTGCATGCTTGCAGAGAGACTTTGGATGTTTTGGCTGCATCAGACTTATAGGAATCCTTACAGCATCTTCCTGATGAATTAATATGGTGAAATGATACCTGATCTTCATTCTGACTGCAAGTATGTTTGTCCACTTAAATCCATACAAGAGTATTGTATCAACTAGGCATGTTGTTTATCATGTTTTCATGTTTATTAGTGAGTAAGTGTAATGGGCTCCATATTTAATTCACTAAGAGTTTCTCCTCCCTTTGTGAGTCAAATCATCACTTTTTCACACTTAGAAACTATGTACTTTAAGTTATAAGTTCTATCTTGAGATGCATTGGACATCTCATTAATGCATTGATGTAAAAGCTCTAGATTTAATATACAGTTGATCACAGAAGATTCTTTTGAGAGCTTAGATATGATCATCATCAGGTCACCAGGTCTTTACTTACGTAAAACAAAGGTGCCTTAAACCCAGGTCTTTGTTTACACAAAACAGATGGATGATGAGGATCATGATCTTTTCACCAGTTGGTTACAAACGTATACCATGGTGATCATACACCCAGGTCTTTGTTACATAAAACAGAGGGAATATGATTTGCAAAGATAGATATTATAAAGTGTTGGTACATAGTGTGCTTAGATGAGTGATTTGGTCATATCAGAATAAGACTCACTTTCTGTATTCTCAAAATGAAGTTTCCCACAAACAATCACTTTGCATTATGTTTGGCATGCTCTTAGTGTAGTTTCCACTCAAGATGAACCTACTCACATATCAAGTAACTTTTAGATTTTAATGATATTTAAGAATGCAGGTAGAAGCAAAGGCATAATGTACTATCATTTCCCACATATGTTATGCTGAATTAAAATAGGCAAAAAGAAAGACAATATTTTTATGAAAAAATTTTATTATATTTTTTGTTATAATTACTCTTTACAAGGACAGACACATGTTTTTCTTTGTTTTTCATATTGATTAATCTAAGTTAATCATGCCTAGAGACTCAATTAGAAAATTAAATGTCACACCCCGGGCCCAGGTAGGGTGGGACGTCACAGACTAGCAACAACATATGGTAGCGGAAACAAATCATTATAAGAGCTCAAAGGAGAGAATATCACATGGCATTAAAGTTTTAAAAAGGTAGTAGGGCTAGAGACACATCGAGCCCCAAATAAGTTTTACAATCATCCATAAAAATGAAATTGTACTTGTTCAACACAAAATATAAATTGTTCAATCGTTTCATCAAGGAAATAAGCCAATGCCATGTCACGGGGATAAGTCTAGGTCTTCACGACTGCTAGGATCTCTTCATATATTACCTGAAACATGCTCAAAAGAAAATTGTGTCAACTAAAATGTTGGTGAATTCAAGTGCTTAAAGTTTAAAAACAAAAGGACTTAATAAATCCTTCTTTGATTAAAAGAAAATAATCATTGTTTATCATCGTCGGAAGAATAAAATCATAATCAACCCTGCACTCAGTCCCGGTTAGCCTCTTCTAAAGTTGTGTTTTACCGGATATTCCCGAAGGAAGAAACTGTGCGCCATACTAGTGAACCCTACCTGCCCGGATGGTTCACCATAGAATCTTAGCAAAACTTGTTACATGCCACAACGATCCCTCAGGATCTCAGTGGGGTAACCTTCCTGGAACGGAAGCCACTGTGTGTGGGGGATTCCCCAAATAGATCTATCCATATAAATCAAGCGGTTCGCGAAAGAATTAATGATCATGATATAAGAATCAGCAGGTAACCACAAATCCCACATAGAATCATCAAATAAAGCACAATCATAGTTCATAAAAAGTAGAGCATGTTTCATCCCAAAACAATAGTAAAAAGGGGGATCACTAGAACTCACCTTAGGTTTCCAAATCAAAGTCTCTTGGTGTGCCGGGAAGTGTCACAAGTCTAGCACCCTAACAAGTACATATTAAGCAATAATCTACTGCCCTAAACTCATTCAAAGTGCAACATTGATGTCAAGAGTTTAGCTATAGGGTAAGGCTTTGGTTTCGTGAAGGTTTTTATAAAAAGTTTCCTTTTATGGCAAGTCAAGGCGTCTTCATGAAAATTAGGGATTTTCACTTCATTAGATTAAGTATATTAAGAGATTTTATTGTTCAAGTGTTTATTAGCTTCCTGGAAGTCGGTTATGAGGTTTGGAAAAATTTTACAGTTTAATCCCTCAAGTTTCAAAATTGACAGTTTCTACCCTTAAGTTTAGTTTCTTGCCTTTTATGTCATTTAAGTCCAAAATCAGATTATTAGAGTCACATTATGATTATTATGGAGTATGTGATTCAAAACTTTAGTCTACGGGTTCGATTTTAAAAAAAAACTGCGCGTTTAACGCTCCCGGTTACGGTAAAAGCCGGATTGTTTAAACAGTAATTTGGAGTTTTCAAATATTTAAATCTTGGACCAGTAGGTATTTTCTAAGAGATTTCTTTATAAATCTTTAAGTCCTTAAATTGTATAAATTGGCCTTTTATAGTTAAAAATCTTGTTTTTACGTTTGACCCGTTAATACGCGGTTTTGACCGGGTTTGACCATTTAAAGCTCATTTGACCGAATTTTTAAATCTTTTAGGTCCTTTATCACTTATCTTACTGAAATCATATGATTTTTATAAATCTTAGTTTTAAACTCTATTTTTATGGATTTTTCTCAAAAACTATGCTCGGTTTGTACCCGTTTTTAGTTAAAACGTCATTTATTTGTGTCTTTGACCATTTAAATTATCCATTGACTCCAGAGTACTTTATTTATCATTTTTGAGCCTGGAATACTTTTCAAGAGTGTTAAATTCATATTCTTACTATTTTTAAAGTCATTTTACCATGTTTTCGGGTCCCGAAAGTGACTAAAAGAGGGTAATTCACAACATGTCCTTTATTCCAGAGATTAAACATGGCTAACACTTCTAATATTCACTAAAACCAACTGTAATTTCAGTCCCAACATGTTGCCTAGTTTATCTATACATCCATATGCTTCAAATATGTAGAAAATGCCATAACCGACAATTACACTAGTGTAAACCATCATAACTTGAGTTTAAATGTTACCAATGCTTCATTTAACTTCATAAACAGATTATTAAGGTGTCATTAAGTCGTTCATGAGTAGGTTATGGGTCTTGGTTAAAAGGATTTTTCAAACAAATGCTCAAGAGGGTGTTGTTACATGTAGAAAGGAGGGTTTCAAGGTGAAATCCATGTATCAACCGTGGGTTTGAGTATGTAGCCACTTGGAACTTTTAAAAACAGGTTCTTGAGAGTCCATTAAGTCATAAAAATGCAGGTCACAAGTTTGGTTTACAAGAGTTTAAGCTTTCACAAGTTAGATGATGTCAAAACACTCAAATTGAGGGTTTTCATGGTGGAACTCGGTTTCCACCTCAAGGATGACTAACATAACATGAAGTTTACCTTCAAGAACGTTGGGAACTCCTTAAGAATGAGATGATGGTGAGATGTTTCTGCTACAACAAGGAAATACACGGTTCTTAGATGTTAAATGATGAAAACAAGAGAAATGTCACAAAACCGACATCTTGAGCTTACACTCGATGTAACTCATGGTTTAGAGGGTGTTGATGGCCGTGAATGGTTTGAAACTCCTTGGACTTGGATGGAGAAACTCGAACTAAGGCTGGAGAGGTGGAACAAACACGGTTGTGTGACCAAATATTGCAAATAAGGTCACTCCTTTGCGGTTTTGCTCTTGGTCGAATGGTTTTTGGTGTAGTCTTTGAATTTCCTTCACAAGGCTAGAGAGAATAGTTGGAGAGTATTGTGAGATGTGTGTGAAGGTTTGAATCAGCTGGTTCGACTAAAGGGAGAGAGAGGGAGAGAGATGGAGAGAATGCATGAAAGATTAGTGGGTGAGAGGGGTGGTGTGAAGAGGAGAAGAGAGTGGTGAGGGAGGGGGCGGCCGCTCTTGGAGTGTAGTGTGGAAGAGTTTTGATTTAATTTTAATTGTAAATTAATATTGTGTAGTGTAATTTGTAGTATTGGGTATTATGTATTATTTAGTGGAAGGTGATTTGAGGTGTCTAATGCATACCCATGCATGCATGGCCGAAATTATGCAAGTGTGAGTGTGTATGCTCAAATTTTTATTGCCTTCTCTTGAGTTTAATTTTGTAAGGGTGACTAGTTGACATTCCCGGAACTCTAATTTTCAAAAAGGTAGAAACCTAAATTGGTTAAAAGCCAATAATAAAAATCACATGAAATCATAATTTACATCAAATAGTAAGAATTGTTCCCAATTCCATAGTAGGGTTGTATAGTTTCAATTATTAGCACTCATAACATGGATAACGATGCAAGTAATCTAGGGTTAGGGTAACAACCTGGAGGTCGGTTGTCACATTCTCCCACCGTTTAGAAAATTTCGTCCCGAAATTTAACTCTGATTAGAGACTGAACGGGTGGGTTTGAAGAGGTGTGGATAGTTCTTCCTCATTTCATCTTCACGCTCCCAAGTAAATTCAGGTCCTCGCTTGGAGTTCCATCTAACCTTAACCTTGGGTATGCGGCTCCGCCGGAGTTGTTTGACCAAACGATCCGTGATCTCCACAGGTTCTTCCACAAAGTCCAGTTTGTCGCTTATCCTTGCTTCTTTTAATGGTAGTTCCAGGGTTTTGTCTACCATGCTCTTCTTCAAGTTTGACACATGAATGGTGTCGTGTATGTGACTCAATCCCGGGGGTAGTTTCAACTTATATGCCACTGGGCCAATTCTTGCCATTATCTCAAATGGTCCAATGTATCTAGGGTTTAGTTTTCCTCTTTTTCCGAACCTCACTGTTCCTTTCCACGGTGCTACTTTTAGCATCACTCTGTCGCCCACTTGGAACTCTAGAGGTTTCCGCCTCCTGTCGGCGTACTTCTTCTGTTGGTCTCTAGCTGCTCTCAGTCGTTCCTTTATCTTATAGATCTTATCGGTGGTTTCCAACACTATGTCGGGTCCCATCACTTGGCTGTCACCAATCTCATTCCAACTCAAGGGTGATCGGCATTTCCTGCCATAAAGGGCCTCGTACGGAGCGGCTTTGATACTCGCGTGGTAACTATTGTTATAGGCGAATTCCACCAAAGGAAGATGGTTATCCCAGTTTCCGCCAAAGTCCATCACGCAAGCTCTCAACATGTCTTCCATCGTTTGAATAGTTCTTTCGCTCTGTCCGTCGGTCTGAGGGTGGTAAGCCGTGCTAAGATCTAAACGGGTTCCTAAAGCTTGCTGGAACAATTTCCAGAAACGAGAGGTGAAACGGCTATCACGGTCTGAGATGATCGACAGAGGCACTCCATGCCTTGTTACAATCTCGTCGACATAAAGTTGGGCCAGTTTCGTCATGTCGTAGTCTTCTCTAATTGGCAAGAAGTGAGCTGATTTCATTAATCTATCCACAACTACCCAGATAGCATCGTGACCTTTAAACGTTCTAGGCAACTTGGTAACAAAATCCATCGTAACATTATCCCATTTCCATTCTGGAATTTCAGGTTGCTGCAATGTTCCCGATGGTTTTTGGTTCTCAGCTTTTACCATGGCACAAGTTAAACATTTCCCCACATAAACAGCGATTGATCTTTTGATTCCTGGCCACCACAAAAGTGTCTTTAAATCCTGGTACATCTTATCAGGGTGAATTGAATACCTAGACTTGTGTGCTTCATCGAGGATTACTTCTCGAATTCCTCCGTGTTTTGGCACCCAAGTCCTTCCACCATATCTATATGTACCATCGTCCCCTATCTCCAACTGCTTTTCCATTCCAGTCAATCCTTCTTCCTTTAGTTTCTCTTCCTTTAATGCCTCGCCTTGAGCTTCCTTCAGTTTTGCTATAAGGTTGGTATACACACTCATCCTTAAGGCTCGTACTCGAAGAGGTTTCTCTCTTTCCTTTCGGCTCAACGCATCCGCCACAACATTGGCCTTACCAGGATGGTAGCGGATCTCGCACTCGTAATCGTTCAATAGTTCAACCTGAAGGAAATGATCTGCCCAAGATATATATTAAATTGATGTGGCTAGTGTGATATGATCCAAGTCGGGTCATACCCAATAACAAGCCAAACAAACACCGACAAATATTTATTTGTTGATTAGATCAAACAAATAAATATAAACACCAATTTAGAAACCGGGTTTTCTAAATCATTGCTTTTGCGAATGAACAAGTTTATATATATATATTTGTTCATATGGGATTATTTGTTCATTTTTTAAATTAGTTAGACAATGACAAATAATAGTGTGTGTGTTAGTGATATAAAATTAAAATGGTTTAATTTTACATCATAAGGGTGCAAGAGTGTTTTAGTTTTTATTGAAAAATTTGAATCAAAGGGGAGACAAAGGGTGCCAAATTTCGGCCGCCCCTTTGTCTTGGGTCCTTCCCCTTTTTTAGTTCCAAGGCCATGCATTAGTTGCTCACTTGAACACTCTTGCTCCTCTCTCTTTCTTACACACACACACTTGAGGAACAATCCCAATCTCTCTCTCTCTCTCTCACGGTTTTGAAGGAGAAAAGAGGCAGAATTTTCAGCTCTCAAAGTGGTTTTGGTTGCTGAAAATTTGGTGTCAAGATTCCTAGCAATCAAAGGTGTTTGTACAAGCTTGGGGTATCACCTCTTGAGGTCTTCTTCCTTGAAGATTCAGCCACGTTTTTCATCTTCTTTCACCTCAAGAAATTCGGTTTTTGAGCTGCTACAAAGGTTATTCACCATCTAATGTTCTTTATTGTATGCATTTGTATAATGATCCATGGATTGGGGTTCTTTATTAAATGGGTTTAATAATCACCTTATTAACATGTTTTAAAACCTATATTTTCCGCTGCGTTTTCATATAAACAAGGTTATATGAGCTTTGATAAACATGTTAAAACCCCTACAATGGCATCAAGAGCCACTTATACATATGCATACATATATTTCCTCCCTAGTTCACGGTTTTGTGGTGCTTGACACCAAAAATCCGTGAGTTAGGGGCTGGATTTTGACCCCTTTGGTGTTTTAAAGATGCTTCTTTATGCATATAAGGATCTTTAAAACTCTAGATTATTAGATGTTTATTTATATATTCTTAACCCATTTGTTCTTGGTTTATGTTGGCCAAAAACATGGGCTAAAAGGGGCTGCCAAAATCGATCATCTTGTGTATGTTTGATCATGTTGTTGTTGATTATGCATAACAAAGCCTAGACCATTTGGATTGAATGATTGGTTGTCATGTTATATTCATTTGGGCATGTAATATTTATTTTTTGTTTCAAGTCTTGTTTTGTAATCTATTCATTCATATGGTAATGTATTAGGATACATATTTTGTAAGGATGCTCAAGATCAAGACTTGAAGAAAAGATGGACAAAGAGGATGCTTGAAGATGTGGATTCAAGTGGGAGTTCCTTTTGTCAACCATGTGTCATGTTCTTAACCCTTAGGACAAGACCTTTTGACACACTTGTTTTGGCTAAACAAGTGTGCTCAATTTAGTATGCTTTGTTATGCATATATGAATTGTTTGGTTATGCTTGGTTGAATGCTTATGATGTTGTTTTGTTTTGGATATTTGGATGTCATTAACAAACCATCAACTAGAACAAGCTATTACAAGAAATTGGTTCTCAAATCATTAAGCAAAATAGAATGGGTCTATAAAAGGAGTTAATGGTTTGCAAAATAAAATAGGTTTTATTTAAAAGAACCAAATGGGTACCATATGGTTGAATGCATACAATCATATAGTACATGGCCTTTTCTAAAACAAGAATTGTGAAATTATAAATTCCTTTTGAAAAACAAGTTAAACACCATCCTTTTACACAACACTTAGGTTACTTGCAAACTCTTAGTGGGATAAAGGTCACCTAACCACTTTGAGGGAACTTGTAACTTGAGGTGATAATGCCATGTTTGTGGGATAAAGGTCACCTAACCACTTATGTGGTAAACTCACACGTGTGTGTAAGTAGGATGACTTGATTTATAAAATATCACCTAAAATGTGTTTTATATAAAAGGTGTTGATGGGGTAAACATGCCGTTATAAACATAAGATGTTCAAACGATCCCATACCATTAGAAGTTGCAATGGGTTGCAATTGTCATTTATGACTACCTTGTTTATATAAATAATGGGATAAAGGTCACCTAACCAATATTTAAATATAACGTTGGATTCTAAAAATATTTTTTTTATTAAAAGTCTATGAGACGTAAAGGGTGTTAATAAATGAAATATATAATTATATCAACGATTACTAAAATGGATCTTTGTAAAATCTTGTAGATGGCCGACCACACCAACGCTAATAACGATGTACCAAACCAAAACAACCAATCGCTTAGGGCGATCCTTCAAAGGGATCGTCTAACACCTAACAACTTCATGGATTGGTACCGCAACTTGAGAATTGTTCTCAAGCAAGAAAAGCGGGCCTACATTCTTGATGATCCCATCCCCGATGAACCTAACGAGGAGGATGTGGAGGCCTATAATGATTGGGTTAGATATACGGAAGACTCCATCCAAGTCTCTTGCTTAATGTTAGCAAGTATGACACCCGAACTCCAAAAGGAGTATGAGCTCCATGGAGCCTATGACATGATCACTCAGTTGCGGGAAACGTTCCAGCAACAAGCTAGAGTGGAGCGCTTCGAAACAGTTCGAGCGCTTCATGCATGTCGGATGGAGGAATCCCAATCAGTTTCATCTTATGTTCTTAAGATGAAAAGCCACATCGACCGCCTTCAAAGGCTAAATTGTCCTGTCTCAAAGGAGTTGGCCACGGATTTGATCCTTAATGGCCTAACTAAAAGGTTTGAGGCATTCGTCATGAATTACAACATGAACGGATGGGACAAGAGCATAAATGAACTTCATTCGATGCTCAAATCAGCTAAGGCGGGAATGGGTAAATGGGTTTTACCCGTTCTCACCATTAATGAAGGTGGGAGAAGGAAGAGGTCTCTACCCCCTCCCAAGGCAAATGTTGCCAAAGGAAAGGGGCACGTTGGAGGAAAGGGGAAGATGGTTGTTAGGGCGGAACCTCCGAAGCCCAAGGAGAAGAAGCAAAAGGTTGCTGTAAACGACCCATTCTTCAAATGTGGTGAGATAGGGCATTGGATGAGAAATTGTCCAGTCTATCTCAAAGAGTTGAGAGAAAAGAGGGATGCAGGGCAAACCTCAGGTATAATTTACATGATACATGTTGAGCTAAATGTTATTTCTTCTAACACATGGGTATTAGATACCGGATGTGGAACTCACATTTGCAATTTATTGCAGGGGTTCAAAAGAAATGAGCATTATGCAAAAGGGGAAATAAGTCTCTTCATGGGCAATGGTGCAAAGGTTCACGTTGAAGCCCAAGGAGACTACATTTTGAAGCTTCCAGATGGTTTGGAAGTTATTTTAAACAATGTATTATATGATCCTAGCTTGACTAGGAACATAATTTATGTTTCCCGTTTAAGACAATGTGATTATGATTTCAAGTTTGTTGACAATGATATTCATGTTTCTTTAAATCATGTATTTTATTTTAAGGCTATCCCTTGTAATGGTATTTATGAATTGGTTCATGAAAACGTAACATATGATAGCTCAATATACCAAGCAACCACCAAAAGACTCAAATTAGATTTGAGTGATACCTACCTTTGGCATTGCCGTCTTGGTCATATAAACAAGAAACGTATACAAATACTTCAAAAGAATGGTCTTTTAAAAACAAATGAATGTGATTCATTTGATGTATGTGAATCTTGTTTACAAGGTAAAATGACTAAGGCACCCTTTAGTGGAACTAACGAAAGGGAAAAAGATTTATTAGGTATCATACATTCGGATGTATGTGGTCCTTTTAAGCCAATGACTAGGAATGGTGAAAGATACTTCATTACCTTTACCGACGATTATAGTCGCTATGGGTATGTGTACTTATTAAGGCACAAAGATGAAGCTTTTGAAATGTTCAAAATCTTCAAGAATGAAGTAGAAAATAAACTCAACAGGTCAATTAAAATTCTCCGCAGCGATAGAGGTGGCGAATACCTAAGTGATGTTTTTCAAGATCATCCTAGGAGTTGTGGGATTGTCTCACAACTCACTCCACCTGGAACACCACAACATAATGGTGTGTCTGAGAGGAGGAATCGAACCTTATTGGATATGGTTCGATCTATGATGGCTAGAAGCACATTACCTCTATCATTTTGGGGTTTCGCTTTGCTCTCCTTGGCCCGTATTCTGAATATGGCCCCAACCAAAAAGGTGGAAAAGACACCTTTTGAGATATGGCATGGAAGAGTTCCATCCCTATCGTACTTAAGGGTCTGGGGTTGTGAGGTTTATGTTAAGACTCCCACCCCAAACAAATTAGATGTCTGATCCACCAAGTGTATCTTTGTTGGATATCCTAGAGATTCTATGGGATATTATTTCTATGATCCACTGGAACAAAAAGTGTTTGTTGCCAGAAAGGGTGAGTTCTTAGAAACTAAGTTCCTTATGGAAGGAACTAGCAGTAGAACAGTGGATCTTGAGGAGGATCAAGAAACACAGCCCGATGCACGTTTGGTTGAAACTAGCACTCAACGTGAGGATGTTGAGGATGATCAAGCGGTTGATCAATACACACAAAACGTTCGCAGAAGTGGTAGAACTAGTAATCCACCTGAAAGATACGGATTTTTCATGGATGGATGCTATGTGGTGGATTCAGATGAACCAGCCACATATCATGATGCAGTGTCCAATTTGGATTGTGACAAATGGCTTGAGGCCATGAACGTTGAGATGCAATCCATGTATGACAATCAAGTTTGGGAACTTGTTGAGCCACCTCTTAATTCCAAAGTAGTTGGAAGTAAGTGGGTTTTCAAGAAGAAAACCGATATGCATGGAAACTTGGATACTTACAAAGCTAGACTTGTAGCAAAGGGTTTCACTCAAACTCAAGGGGTTGATTATGATGAAACCTTCTCACCTGTTGCAATGCTTAAGTCTATAAGGATATTGTTTGCCATAGCAGCTCATTATGATTATGAGATTTGGCAAATGGATGTCAAAACCGCTTTCCTAAATGGATATCTTGAGGAAGATGTCTATATGGTTCAGCCTGAAGGTTTTGTCGATCCAAAATATCCTAATAAAGTATGCAAGTTAATGAAATCAATATATGGATTGAAACAAGCATCAAGAAGTTGGAATCACCGTTTTGATGATAAAGTAAAGAAATTTGGCTTCATCAAAAACGCTGATGAGGCTTGCGTGTATAAGAAGGCTAGTGGGAGCACAATAACCTTCCTAGTATTGTATGTTGATGACATACTACTATTTGGAAATGACATTCCAACCATGGAAGGTGTAAAAACCTGGCTTGGAAGTTGTTTTTCCATCAAGGATCTTGGTGAAGCCGCCTATATTCTGGGAATAAAGATCTATAGGGATAGATCAAGACGGCTAATTGGTTTGAATCAAAGTGCATATATTGACAAAATCTTGAAAAGGTTCAAGATGGAAAACTCTAAGAAAGGTACTGTACCTATTCAAAGAGGGACAATATTGAGTACAACTCAATGTCCAAGCTCCAAGGAGGAGCAAAATAGAATGAAGGCAATCCCATATGCATCTGCTATAGGATCCATCATGTATGCAATGATATGCACTAGACCAGACGTGTCATGCGCTTTAAGCATGACAAGTAGATACCAACAAAATCCTGGTGATAGTCATTGGATGGCTGTCAAGAACATTCTGAAGTACCTAAGGAGGACTAAGGACATGTTCTTGATCTACGGGTCTGGTGAAGAGGAACTGGTTGTAAAAGGTTACACGGATGCGAGTTTCCAAACCGATCGAGATGATTCACGATCTCAATCGGGGTACATCTTTATTCTGAAATGGGGAGCTGTTTCTTGGAAAAGCTCAAAGCAAGAAGTCGTAGCGTTGTCCACTACAGAGTCAGAATACGTCGCCACTTCAATGGCAGCACAGGAAGCTGCATGGCTGAAGAAATTCATAGCCGATCTAGGGGTAGTCCCTTCCATTCAGGATCCCCTAGAGATCTTTTGTGACAACGAGGGTGCGATTGCTCAAATCAAGGAACCTCGTACTCATCAAAAGACTCGGCACATTGAACGGAGATTCAACTACATAAGGGATGAAGTTGAAAAAGGAAAGATATGTATTCGCAAAGTCCATACTGATAAAAACGTTGCGGATCCACTCACAAAACTCCTTGAAAAGGCAAAGCATGAAGGTCATGTTTGTGCCATGGGACTTAGATATTCAAGTGACTTGGTTTGATGTTGTATTTTGTATTTGGATATTGGAACTAATGTTATTTGACTTAATTATATGGTCATAATTTCATTTGTTCTTCTATTTTAGCATGTTTAAATCCGTGAATAAATAAATTATTCTCAACGTCCGTAGTCGATCATACTTGTGGGAACAACTATGAATGTAAGACTATAATGAACTTGGATTGGTTGATATTCATAAGGTATGAATATAAAGCAAGAGGTTGCTACCAAGGTTCATTGATATCTATGGGATATAGATATTGGACTGACCCGCTCTCAATTATTTCTGCATGGAATCTTTCTGATTAGTCATAAGAAATTTTGAGTAAAGGCGAATATCATTGTATCCTCAGACCTGAGATACATATTGGGTCTTGATATTCACCAAGTATTGTACTTTGACTTAGTCCTTTGCTGTTCTAAAAAGGCAGTACATAAGGCTGAGTTCAGGTATGACATGAGGTGATTGTGAGAGACGTATGTCGTCAAGATGGAATTTGTTCCTCTTATTCGTTGAGAGTTAGATGTCTAAGGCCTGTTAAAGTTAAATCATCGGAGAATGACTATTCTGTGTCTCTTGGATTTAACATGACATCTACAACAAAAGGATAGATGATTAATTCACCTAAAACATATTCAAGTAAGGTACTTGAAAAGGATGATGTTATTGAATGGCACTTAATCATATACATTAGGGGTAGCAAACCATTGCTAGGCGTCATTTGCTGCTTGCATCAATCTTCTATAAATCTTGTGCAAGTGGGAGATTGAAGGAAATGATCTTCCCAAGATATATATTAAATTGATGTGGCTGGTGTGATATGATCCAAGTCGGGTCATACCCAATAACAAGCTAAACAAATACCGACAAATATTTATTTGTTGATTAGATCAAACAAATAAATATAAACACCAATTTAGAAACTGGGTTTTCTAAATCATTGCTTTTGCGAATGAACAAGTTTATATATATATATTTGTTCATATGGGATTATTTGTTCATTTTTTAAATTAGTTAGACAATGACAAATAATAGTGTGTGTGTTAGTGATATAAAATTAAAATGGTTTAATTTTACATCATAAGGGTGCAAGAGTGTTTTAGTTTTTATTGAAAAATTTGAATCAAAGGGGAGACAAAGGGTGCCAAATTTCGGCCGCCCCTTTGTCTTGGGTCCTTCCCTTTTTTTAGTTCCAAGGCATTGCATTAGTTGTTCACTTGAACACTCTTGCTCCTCTCTCTTTCTTACACACACACACTTGAGGAACAATCCCAATCTCTCTCTCTTTCTCACGGTTTTAAAGGAGAAAAGAGGCAGAATTATCAGCTCTCAAAGTGGTTTTGGTTGCTGAAAATTTTGTGTCAAGATTCCTAGCAATCAAAGGTGTTTGTACAAGCTTGGGGTATCACCTCTTAAGGTCTTCTTCCTTGAAGATTCAGCCACATTTTTCATCTTCTTTCACCTCAAGAAATTCGGTTTTTGAGCTGCTACAAAGGTTGTATATTCACCATCTAATGTTCTTTATTGTATGCATTTGTATAATGATCCATGGCTTGGGGTTCTTTATTAAATGGGTTTAATAATCACCTTATTAACATGTTTTAAAACCTATATTTTCCGTTGCGTTTTCATATAAACAAGGTTATATGAGCTTTGATAAACATGTTAAAACCCCTACACAACCCATCTTCTCTGACGCATGTTGAGCATCTTTTGGTCAAGGATATGCTGCAGGCTTCTATGGTCAGTGTAGATGATGCACTTTGTGCCATAAAGGTAGTGCCTCCACATCTTAAGGGCAAACACCACGGCACCCAACTCCAGATCGTGCGTCGTGTAGTTCTTCTCATGATCATTCAGCAGTCTCGACGCGTAAGCAATCACCTTGTTGCGTTGCATCAATACACATCCTAGCCCTTGACGCGAAGCGTCACAACAGACCACGAAGTCTTCTACTCCTTCTAGAAGAGCAAGGATAGGTGCACTGCATAATTTCTCTTTAAGCGTTTCAAACGCCTCGTTCTGCTCTCGCTCCCACACAAAGGTTGTGTTTTTCTTGGTTAGTGCGGTCAAAGGTTGCACTATACGCGAGAAGTCCTTTATAAATCTTCGGTAATAGCCAGCCAGTCCTAAGAATTGCCTTATCTCCGTAGGAGTTTCAGGAATCTTCCAATTCTTTATGGCCTTAATTTTGGAAGGGTCAACTTGAATCCCATCCTCATTTACCACATGACTTAAGAATTGGATCTGGCGCATCCAGAATTCACATTTCGAGAACTTGGCATATAGTTGCTCATTCTTGAGCAATTCAAGAATTAGCCTGAGATACTTCTCGTGCTCGTCTTTACTTTGAGAATAGATCAGTATGTCGTCGATAAACACGATCACAAACTTGTCGAGGTAAGGGCGGCAAACGCGATTCATGAGGTCCATGAATGCTGCTGGAGCATTAGTCAGTCCAAAGGGCATGACCAAATACTCATAGTGTCCATACCTAGTTCGGAAGGCGGTTTTGGGTATATCTTCTTCTCTTATCTTCAACTGGTGGTATCCTGACCTCAAGTCTATTTTGGAGAAATAACTTGCTCCTTGCAGTTGATCAAATAAGTCGTCTATTCTCGGGAGAGGGTAACGGTTCTTTATAGTCAGCTTATTCAATTCCCTGTAATCAATACACATTCATAGGGTTCCATCCTTCTTTTTCACGAATAGTACCGGGGCACCCCATGGAGAGACACTCGGACGTATAAATCCCTTGTCCAGTAGTTCTTGAATTTGTACCATTAGCTCCTTCATCTCAGGTGGGGCGAGCCGGTATGGTGCCTTGGCTACTGGTGCAGCACCAGGCAACAAGTCTATCTGGAATTCAACTTGTCGATTCGGAGGAAGTCCTGGTAGTTCTTCCGGAAACACCTCTGGGTATTCCGAGACCACGGGAATCTCTTCGATCTTCTTCTCCTTTTGGGCTTTCATCGCATATACTATCAAAGCTGGACATCCCTTCCTCAAGCTCTTGGTAGCTTTTAAGTGGGATATCATAGGGTATAGAGTGTTACTCCTTTCACCTTCTACCACTAACACTTCTTCGTCGCTCAACGGTATTTTGAGCAGTCGCTCATCGCATATGATTTCGACTTTATGCTTCGCTAACCAGTCCATACCCACGACCACATCAAATCCTCCTAACTTAATGGGCATCAAGTCAATCTTAAACATATTCCCTTTTAGATTCAGGGGGCAATCCCTAATGATTTCGTTAGCTTCTAAAATGTTACCGTCAGCTAATTCTACGGTAAATGTATCAGTCAAGGTACACGCGTCTAAGTCAATCAATTGCCTAAAAGTACTAGAGATAAAACTAGCAGTCGCTCCAGTATCAAACAGTACAGTAGCGGGATGATTGTTTACAAGGAACGTACCGTTGACTACGTCGGGTTCCCTACGAGCTCCTGCTGGGTCCATAACGAAAGCTCTTCCCTTAGGCTTGTTGTGCTTGGCATCCTTGTCTCTACCCAGCTTAGGACACTTGTTCCTCATATGCCCTGGGTCTCCACACTCGTAGCATTGTTTCCCCGGTACATAAGTACAGTCTTTAATTAGATGGCCTGTTCTCTTGCACCTAAAACAGGGCATCGGGTTACATTCTCCTTGATGATGTAACTTGCACTTGCTACAGAGTGGGCTTGTCCCCGTATACAATCTCCGGTTTTTGCTTCCTAGATCATCACGTCTCACTCCTTCAGAACTCCTTCTACTTGACCCACTGCTACTTGCAACCGCTCTTTTCGCTTCAAACCACTTCCTCTTAGCACCAACAAACTTCTTCTTCTCATCAAGCCTTCCTTGATCGGTCCATCCAGCCCTAATTAGATCATCAGTCAAACTGCTGGTAAGGTCGACAGTAGCTTGCAGGGTCACAGGCTAAGAGGCACGAACCATACCCCTAACTCTTGGGTGTAGTCCCCAGATGAACCGTGCTACACCTTTGGCTTCTGGCGTCACCAAATGTGGCACCAGTCGGGACAGGGCTAAGAAACGATTGATGTATTCGGTGTAGTTGGGTCCCTTCATCTCCAAGCTTAAAAATTCTGTCTCCAGCTTCTCGAGTTGATTGATGGGGCAATATTTGTTGGTCATTAGCTCTCGGAATTCAATCCAACCCATTCGATTAGCCACGTTTCTTCCACGGCTCTGAGTAGTGGACTTCCACCATTCAAGAGCTGATCCCTTGAGAGATTGTGATGCAAATCTCACCATATGCTCCATCTTGCACTCGCTGATATCTAAGACGGCTTCCATTTCGTCGATCCACCTGTAAGTCCTTATAGCACCCTCGGTGCCATAGAAGTCCTTGGGCTTGCATGCCATAAAGGTCTTGTAAGAGCACCCATTCCTTATCTCCTCAGCTTCATCGTCGTGGCTCTCATCGTTTACCGGCCGTTCATTACCAGTAGTGTTATCCCGGTCTGCATTTATCTGTGCAATGATAGTCGGAATGGCGTTGGCCAGTTGTTGAGCTACGAGGTTAGCAATCCTTTCATCACTCTCTTGATTAGTATTCTCCCGTGGGGAGTCCCTGGTGGAGTAGGTTGGTTTCCAATAGGCCTTGCTTCCTCATGGCAGCCCCTGGTGGCTCCACGTCGACCAAAACGTGTTGCTCTGCGAGTCGGCATTCTGATAGTATCACAAATAGATTCGTTTAGCATCTCATAAATTTTGTTTTGGATAGCCTAGGCATCATTATCCTATCACACCATGCCTCGGAAGAGGGATCATGGCATGCACATATGTATTTACAACCCACTAAAGAACCTTAAAAAGTCCAATTCAAAACATGACATAATAGTTGGGCAACAATTAGAAAAGGCACAGACAATTTCAAGGCATAACAAAACATATAGCAATTCAATACCGACAGTTTAATAATTCTAGCATCTCAATAGCAGTTTACGATAGTATCATCCAAACAAATAGAATCAGAGTCATGCTCTTACAATTTGGAAGGTGCCATCACCCCCTTAATAATAAAATAATAGTCTCGAATAAGAATTCAAATAGTTTCCTTCTACTGTCCACAGACAGATAAATCCCATTGAGTACTCCAGTTCTCACATCCACTTCCTCTTTAGCCATCCAAACCACCCTGTACCCTTCTTCCTCTGCTCCTGCTCCAAACGCTTCACTCCCTGTGTAGCCATCATCGCCTGGAACTGAGCCGATTGAGAAGTTCGAGTGGTGTGCTAAACAGTCAGCTCATGACGGCGAACAGTCCTCAAAATCTCATCTAATGTCGCATCGGAGGGTCCTACATCACTTGCCCGGCGACTCGACTAGGAGTACCTATCACCAGCCAGTACAGTAGGGCCGTCATACATACTATGTCTCGGCGGCATCAGGCGTTCGTCGCGAGGGTCAAACAGTGGGGGTACTGATGTCGGAATCCTAACAGGCGGGGGAGGAGGAGGAGGCATCCTAAAGGATACGGAGGATCCTTGCCTAACGCTTTTGCGAGGTCGGGTGACAGTACGCGCACCCCTATTCCCAATAGGTGGGATGGGTGAGAGGGTCGGAGCAGCTACTTGAGGAGAGTGGGATCGCGTTCGGCTTCGGGAAGGTGATGTGGAGGAAGAGTCCTCGGAAGCCTCAGTGTCTTCGGACGTGACGGATATCCACCATGGATGTCCGCATCTCCGGAGGTACGCCTCATACTCCATCTGGGGTTCCTTTCTCCTCAGGTGTCCGGTAGGAGCGGTCTCAGTGTCGGGGTGAGCAGGCGCCTTTCCTTTATCAGCCATTGACGTTATCCTGTAAGAAATACATCATGAGTAATTTGGTTTCTCATAGCTCATGATTTATATAATAGTACTAATAATAGTAGTATCTGTTATTCCAACATATAGGTGTCTGTTTTGCCCAGATCAATAGTCTTTTCAAGTAGTATCGGATAACATAGTTCATCATAAAAATCATTTAAATCCCCTTTAAAAAAAATTAGTTTCAAATCATCAATATAAACCAAAAAAAGTCCAACCATAACCTAAAGATCAGTGATGGAAATTACGCGTCCGGTACATTCATGATTACGTTGATCAAGTGTAATCATCAATTTACCCAACCCGATCATTCCAACACTTCCCACAAGGACAGTCCTAGGGTATCAGGGTTGTAGCCTAGGGTCTACTATGGCATTCCCGACTTCTCTACAACCTTTGGCTCTGATACCAATCTGTCACACCCCGGGCCCAGGTAGGGTGGGACGTCACAGACTAGCAACAACATATGGCAGCGGAAACAAACCATTATAAGAGCTCAAAGGAGAGAATATCACATGGCATTAAAGTTTTAAAAAGGTAGTAGGGCTAGAGACACATCGAGCCCCAAATAAGTTTTACAATCATCCATAAAAATGAAATTGTACTTGTTCAACACAAAATATAAACTGTTCAATCGTTTCATCAAGGAAATAAGCCAATGCCATGTCACGGGGATAATTCTAGGTCTTCACGACAGCTAGGATCTCTTCATATATTACCTGAAACATGCTTAAAAGAAAATTGTGTCAACTAAAAAGTTGGTGAATTCAAGTGCTTAAAGTTTAAAAACAAAATGACTTAATAAATCCTTCTTTGATTAAAAGAAAATAATCATTGTTTATAATCGTGGGAAGAATAAAATCATAATCAACCCTGCACTCAGTCCCGGTTAGCCTCTTCTAAAGTTGTGTTTTACCAGATATTCCCGAAGGAAGAAATTGAGCCCCATACCAGTGAACCCTACCTGCCCGGATGGTTCACCATAGAATCTTTGCAAAACTTGTTACATGCCACAACGATCCCTCAGGATCTCAGTGGGGTAACCTTCCTGGAACGGAAGCCACTGTGTGTGGGGGATTCCCCAAATAGATCTATCCATATAAATCAAGCAGTTCACGAAAGAATTAATGATCATGATATAAGAATCAGCAGGTAACCACAAATCCCACATAGAATAATCAAATAAAGCACAATCATAGTTCATAAAAAGTAGAGCATGTTTCATCCCAAAACAATAGTAAAAAGGGGGATCACTAGAACTCACCTTAGGTTTCCAAATCAAAGTCTCTTGGTGTGCCGGGAAGTGTCACAAGTCTAGCACCCTAACAAGTACATATTAAGCAATAAGCTACTGCCCTAAACTCATTCAATGTGCAACATTGATGTCAAGAGTTTAGCTTAGGGTAAGGCTTTGGTTTCGTGAAGGTTTGTATAAAAAGTTTCCTTTTATGGCAAGTCAAGGCGTCTTCATGAAAATTGGGGATTTTCACTTCATTAGATTAAGTATATTAAGAGATTTTATTGTTCAAGTGTTTATTAGCTTCCTGGAAGTCGGTTATGAGGTGTGGAAAAATTTTACATTTTAGTCTCTCAAGTTTCAAAATTGACAGTTTCTACCCTTAAGTTTAGTTTCTTGCCTTTTATGTCATTTAAGTCCAAAATCAGATTATTAGAGTCACATTATGATTATTATGGAGTATGTGATTCAAAACTTTAGTCTACGGGTTCGATTTTAAAAAAAAAACTGCGCGTTTAACGCTCCCGGTTACGGTAAAAGCCGGATAGTTTTAACAGTAATTTGGAGTTTTCAAATATTTAAACCTTGGACCAGTAGGTATTTTCTAAGAGATTTCTTTATAAATCTTTAAGTCCTTAAATTGTATAAATTGGCCTTTTATAGTTAAAAATCTTGTTTTTACGTTTGACCCGTTAATACGCGGTTTTGACCGGGTTTGACCATTTAAAGCTCATTTGACCGAATTTTTAAATCTTTTAGGTCCTTTATCACTTATCTTACTGAAATCCTATGATTTTTATAAATCTTAGTTTTAAACTCTATTTTTATGGATTTTTCTCAAAAACTATGCTCGGTTTGTACCCGTTTTTAGTTAAAACGTCATTTATTTGTGTCTTTGACCATTTAAATTATCCATTGACTCCAGAGTACTTTATTTATCATTTTTGAGCCTAGAATACTTTTCAAGAGTGTTAAATTCATATTCTTACTATTTTTAAAGTCATTTTACCATGTTTTCGGGTCCCGAAAGTGACTAAAAGAGGGTAATTCACAACATGTCCTTTATTCCAGAGATTAAACATTGCTAACACTTCTAATATTCACTAAAACCTACTGTAATTTCAGTCCCAACATGTTGCCTAGTTGATCTATACATCCATATGCTTCAAATATGTAGAAAATGCCATAACCTACAATTACACTAGTGTAAACCATCATAACTTGAGTTTAAATGTTACCAATGCTTCATTTAACTTCATAAACAGATTATTAAGGTGTCATTAAGTCGTTCATGAGTAGGTTATGGGTCTTGGTTAAAAGGATTTTTCAAACAAATGCTCAAGAGGGTGTTGTTACATGTAGAAAGGAGGGTTTCAAGGTGAAATCCATGTATCAACCGTGGGTTTGAGTATGTAGCCACTTGGAACTTTTAAAAACAGGTTCTTGGGAGTCCATTAAGTCATAAAAATTCAGGTCATAAGTTTGGTTTACAAGAGTTTAAGCTTTCACAAGTTAGATGATGTCAAAACACTCAAAATGAGGGTTTTCATGGTGGAACTCGGTTTCCACCTCAAGAATGACTAACATTACATGAAGTTTACCTTCAAGAACGTTAGAAACTCCTTAAGAATGAGATGATGGTGAGATGTTTCTGCTACAACAAGGAAATACACGGTTCTTAGATGTTAAATGATGAAAACAAGAGAAATGTCACAAAACCGACATCTTGAGCTTACACTCGATGTAACTCACGGTTTAGAGGGTGTTGATGGCCGTGAATGGTTTGAAACTCCTTGGACTTGGATGGAGAAACTCGAAATAAGGCTGGAGAGGTGGAACAAACACGGTTGTGTGACCAAATCTTGCAAATAAGGTCACTCCTTTGCGGTTTTGCTCTTGGCCAAATGGTTTTTGGTGTAGTCTTCGAATTTCCTTCACAAGGCTAGAGAGAATAGTTGGAGAGTATTGTGAGATGTGTGTGAAGGTTTGATCAGCTGGTTCGACTAAAGGGAGAGAGAGGGAGAGAGATGGAGAGAATGCATGAAAGATTTGTGGGTGAGAGGGGTGGTGTGAAGAGAAGAGGAGAGTGGTGAGGGAGGGGGCGGCCGCTCTTGGAGTGTAGTGGGGAAGAGTTTTGATTTAATTTTAATTGTAAATTAATATTGTGTAGTGTAATTTGTAGTATTGGGTATTATGTATTATTTAGTGGAAGGTGATTTGAGCTGTCTAATGCATACCCATGCATGCATGGCCGAAATTATGCAAGTGTGAGTGTGTATGCTCACATTTTAATTGCCTTCTCTTGAGTTTAATTTTGTAAGGGTGACTAGTTGACATTCCCGGAACTCTAATTTTTATAAAAGGTAGAAACCTAAATTGGTTAAAAGCCAATAATAAAAATCACATGAAATCATAATTTACATCAAATAGTAAGAATTGTTCCCAATTCCATAGTAGGGTTGTATAGTTTCAATTATTAGCACTCATAACATGGATAACAATGCAAGTAATCTAGGGTTAGGGTAACAACCTGGAGGTCGGTTGTCACATTAAATCTAACTAAATCAAAGGCTTTAGTGAATAAATCCGCAAGCTGATTTGTTGTATCCACTTTGACTAACTTGATCAAACCTTTTTCTGAGCAATCTCTTAGAAAATGGTATCTTATTTCAATATGCTTTGTTTTACTATATTGCACTAGATTAGTAGTGATAAACAAAGCTGCTGAATTGTCAATATAAATTGGAGTCTGAAGGAAATTGTAACCATAATCAAGTAATTGGTTTTGCAACCAAAGGACTTGAGAGCAACCAGCTGAATCAGCTATGTACTCAGCCTCAGCTTTGGATACAGATACATTGGTCTGCTTCTTGCACTGCCATGAAACTAGTCTTTGTCCTATGAATTGACATCCACCTGTTGTGGATTTTCTGTTATTGTTGCCTCCTCCAAAATCACTATATGAATATGAGTAGAGAGTGAAATCACCATCATTTGGATACCAAAGTCCATGGGCTGGTTTTCCTCTGAGATATCTAAAAATTCCCTTCACAGCATTCAGATGAGACTCTTTTGGATCTTATTGGTACCTAGCAGTGATCCTATCAGTGATCTATATAATCTTTAGTCAATAGTTTTTCCTGTGGATCAGGTACAATCTTTTCAATGGTTGAGGCTGGTGTTTTGCATGAAGATGCATTAGCAAGGTTGTACTTCTTCAATATTTGATGTATGTATTTCTCTTGATTAATGAAAATGCCATCTGTCTTCTGATGAACTTGTAAACCAAGAAAGAAAGTTAATTCTCCCATTGAACTCATCTGAAACTCTGATTTCATCAACTCTTCAAAGCTTACAAACAATCTCTTGTTAGTTGATCCAAATATAATGTCATCAACATAAATTTGAACAACTAAGAGATCTTGTTGTTCTTATTTGAGAAAGAGAGTCTGATCAATGGTTCCCTTTTTGTATCCATGCTTGAGCAAGAAAGATGATAATGTTTTATACCACTTTCTTGGTGCTTGGTGAAGACCATACAAAGCTTTATCAAGCTTGTATACCCTGTGTGGGTAGTGAGGATCTTCAAATCCGACTTCTTCATCAATTTTCCCATATAGGAAAGCACACTTGACATCCATTTGATAGACAGTGAACTTCTTATATGATACATATGCTAGGAATACTCTTATGGCTTCAATTCTTGCAACTGGTGCAAAAACTTCATCATAGTCTCTTCCTTCTTCTTGTGTGTAACCTTGTGCAATCAACCATGCTTTGTTTCTCACAATTATATCTCTGTCATCAAGTTTACTTTTGAAGAGCCATCTTGTTCCAATTGGATGTTGGCCTTCAGATAAATCAACTAGATTCCAGACTTTCTGCTTTCTAAATTGTTAAAGCTCTTCTTGCATAGCTTCAATCCAACTATTGTCCTTTAGAGCAGCTATGATGTTTGGAGGAACCACTTGTGAAAGAAAACAAGTGAAAAGACGGATGGTATATGAGGAGTTGATGAATCATCTCCAATGTTTGTTGTATGTTCTTGAGAGCATGGAACAGCTGCTGAGACATTATTCATATCTCCGGATGCAGAATGCACATCTGCGGATGCAGAGTATGCAGCTGCTGATGAAGTGTTTCCATCTGAGGATGTGCATCCATTTTACTAGACTTGTGTAGCATCATTGTTATTAGTTGTTGCTCCTTGTTCCAAGTATTTGATGTGTGTATTCTTGGAGGATCAGTAGACAATGACACTTCATTCATATTTGGGGGAACAAATGGATAACATGTATCATCACATCCTGCATTATTCAAATACCAGAGTTAAATGATTCTGTTAGTGCATCTATATCAAACAACCATGATGATCCTTTTACTGATTTAGGAAATAAGGATTCATCAAATGATACATTAGGAGTTTCTTCCATAATGTTATGTTGTGGAATGTAGATCCTATAAGCTTTAGATGTTGAAAAATATCCAACAAAGAAACCATCATAGGCTTTTTCTGAAAATTTTCCCAATTGTTCTTATTTGTTTAAAACAGATACATGACACCCAAAAGCTCTAAGATATCCTATGTAAGGTTGTCTTTTAAATAAAAGCTCATAAGGTGTTTTATTATGTTCTTTGACAATCAATGTTCTATTTTGAACATTGCATGCTGTATTCACTGCTTCAGCCCAAGAGGTGATTGGCAATTGTGAATCAGCTAGCATTGTTCTTGCTGCTTCAATAAGTGTTCTGTTTTTTTTCAACAACTCTATTCTATTGTGAAGTTCTTGGTGCATTGATTTGTCTTGCAATACCTTTATTCCTGCTAAAGGAATCTAAGTTAGTATTAACAAATTCAGTCCCATTATCACTCCTGAAAATTTTAACTTTTAAATCAAGTTGATTCTCAATCTTGATGACAAAGTCCATTAATGTTTCTGATGTTTCCCTCTTTTGTTTTAAGAAGAAAACCCATGTGAATCTAGTGAAATCATCAACTATCACCAAACAATATTGCCTCTTTCCAAAACATATGTGTTTCCTTTTCTTGATGCTTTAAGAAGGATCCAATCTTCTTGAACTGAAAAACCTGCCTTAAGAATGTAACAATTAGTGTTATCAAATAATGTGGTATAATTTTGATCACAAATTTGAGACACACTCAGTAAATTATATTGTAAATTTTAACAATAGTTTACTTTCTCAAATTTGAGCACACCATTAGTTACCATTCCTTCACCAACTATTTTTCATCCCTTCGTATCCCCACCAAATGCCACATATGAGGCATATTTATGCTTGAAGTCATGGGGAAGTGAACAGTTTCCTGTCATATGCCTGGAACAACCACTCTCAACATACTTGATAAGGGGTTCATAAGACCGAGTATCTCTCTTTGGGGTGCCCCGGTCTTGTTTGTGAAAAAGAAGGACGGTAGTATGAGGATGTGCATCGACTACCGTGAGTTGAACAAGTTGACGGTGAAGAATCGGTATCCGTTACCGAGGATTGATGATTTGTTTGATCAGCTCCAAGGTGCCAGTTGGTTCTCGAGGATAGATCTTCGATCTGGCTACCATCAGCTGAAGGTGAAGAAGCAAGATATTCCTAAAACAGCTTTTCGTACGCGTTATGGACACTACGAGTTCCTTGTTATGTCTTTTGGTTTAACTAACGCACCAGCTGCTTTTATGGACTTGATGAATCGAGTGTGTCAGCCGATATTAGATAAATCAGTGATTGTGTTCATCGATGATATCCTGATTTACTCGAGGAGCGAAGAAGAGCATGCCAGTCACATTCGAGAAGTGTTGGAGACACTTAGAAGGGAGAAATTGTATGCTAAGTTCTCCAAGTGCGCGTTCTGGTTGCGTGAATTTTATTTATTGGGTCACGTGGTGAATCCCGAGGGGATTATGGTGGACCCGACAAAGGTGGACGTGGTGATGTAATGGAAGTCTCCAAAGACGCCATCCGAGATTCATAGTTTCTTGGGATTGGCGGGGTATTATAGGAGATTCATTCAAGATTTCTCTAAGATAGCTTCCTTGTTGACTAAGTTGACCCGTAAGGATGTGAAGTTTGTATGGGGTCAAGAGCAAGAGAAGGCTTTTGAAGAGTTAAAGATAAGGTTGACTCAAGCTCCTGTCTTGTCATTACCCGAAGGAAGCGAGGATTTGGTGGTCTATTCAGATGCTTCTTACTCGGGGTTGGGTTGCGTGTTGATGTAGTGAGGAAAGGTTATAGCTTATGCATCCCGACAATTGAAGGTTTATGAAGTTAATTACCCTACTCATGACTTGGAGCTAGCGGCTGTGGTCTTTGCATTAACGATTTGGAGGCACTACCTATACGGGACGAAGTGCACTATCTTCACTGACCACAAGAGCTTGAAGTACTTCTTCGAGCAGAAAGATTTGAATATGAGGCAGAGGCGGTGGTTGGAGCTCATAAAGGATTATGCTTGCGAGATCCATTACCATCCGGGCAAAGCCAACGTGGTAGCGGATGCCCTTAGCCGAAAGGAGAGACCCGAGCCGATTCGGGTGAAGGCTTACCAATTGAATATGACCTCTGATGTGATGACACAGGTCAAGGAGTTTCAAGACGAGGCATTGAAAGAAGATCGTCTTAACTCTGAAAGGATGAGAGGACTAGTTGCGGAGATGGGTGAAAACACTCTCGATGTTAGAACCCGAATCGGACGAATGTGGATTCCTTGATATGGGAATCTACGTGGGAAGATCATGGATGAAGCTCACAAGACTTGATACGCTATTCATCCCGGTGCTACGAAGATGTATCAAGACATTAAGGAAGATTATTGGTGGTTGGGTATGAAGCGCGATGTAGTAGAGTATGTGAGTAAGTGCCTTACTTCTTATGAACCCCTTATCAAGAAACTCTTGCAGTTGCTCCATCAATTCCTTCATCTCGGAGGGGGCTAACCGATACAGCGGCTTAGCAACAGGTTGGGCACTGGGTACCAAGTCAAATTGTAACTCGATCTCGCGGTCTGGTGGCACACCTGATAGATCTTCTGGGAACACATCCGGTAAGTCACACACAACCGATACATCAGACAGTTATGGTGTTGGTGTATCCATATCCTTAACGTAGGCCAGGTAGGCACTACATCCACACCTCATGCACTTTCCCGCCACCGCCATCGAAATCATCTTCGTGATAGTCGTAACTCAATCACCGTAGATCGTCAGCGAACTCCCGTCAGGCGCTGTCAGTCGTATCATCTTTTTGCGACACACAATATACGCCTTGTAGTCCGCTAACCAATCCATTCCTAGGACTACATCAAACCCGCCTAAGGTCATCACGAACGGTCTAACAGGAAACTTATGACCTTCTAATTCTATGTCATAACCTTCTATCAGATTAGAAATCCTGGTAGACTTACCTATGGCAGTTTTTACATTGAAGGGCTCATCAATACTTCTACTACTAACAAGCAAATTAGCACAGAAAGCAACATAAATAAAACTCCTACTAGAACCTGAATCAAACAACACAGAAGCAAGAGTTTGGTTTACTAGAAACGTACCTGACACAACATCGGAGACCTTCATAGCCTCCTCCCGGGTCATCGTGAAGGCTCTGGCGCTCGCCTTCTACCCATCGCTTCCGGTCGTCTTCTTTGCTCCGAAACTTCCAGCCCTCAGCTTTTATAATCCCTACTTAGGTGACCCTTTCCACCACAGCTATAACACTTCTTCACCCCACAATTCCTTCCCACATGACCGGACTTCCCGCACTTGAAACAGAGGTTTGATCCCCATCTACACTCCTCCGTATGCTTATTTCTGCATTTATCACACCTCCTCGTCCCCACCCCGGACGTTGTTCGTCCACCCTTGCACTTTTGCTGTTTGGAGTGACACCCCCACTTCCAAATTGCTTCCATTCTGGTTCTTGTAGCCGCTACCCTTCTTGTTCATCTCAATTTCGGCCACCTCCCTCACTCCTCTAATCACTTCAGTCACAACAGACGGCAGAATCGTTTACATGACCTGCTGAACTCCCTCGATGATAGCCTCCTTCACTGAGGCCCTCAGATTATCACTCTTATCACCGCCTTCTGGGTGATGGGTCTCGAGCTCTTCAGGTGCCATCTCGGCAGCCTTAGCCCTGCCTCTCGTGACACCCGGTTCAAAACCACATCCACCACGACCTCCACCTCGAGAAGCCGCTGAAGATCTGCCTCCAGCCATCCTCTAAACACACTATAAGATTCAAACACCAACACTGCCATTCAAGGTAATAGCTAAGTTTATGTTAAGTATAGTAAGTCCTTAATTACAGTGGCCAGTTGTGATTAGCCACTTACTTTACTCTTCATAACGCAAGCATTTCCTATCCTGACTACATCAGTATCTAAATCTACTAATAGCTCATTAATCATATAACATTCGCACATAATACCGGTTAACATTAAAGAAAATACCTGATGGCACGTAGCTACTTGGTCTGGCATCCTTTCCCTTTGTCCTATCTCAGTTTAAGTTTAGGTTTTTGAAAATATTTACCCATTTCTCTTAAACTTTGGCTCTGATACCAACTTGTAAGGCCCTGTTCCGAAGACAATCACAGTTGGCCAATCATCGTACATAAAACATAAAACATACTTTACATTCACTAAAATACAGCAGCGGAATCATTTAACTAAAACCATTTCATATATTAATAATTGCTTTTGCGAAATAATACATCATTGTTAAGTTACAAAATATCATTCGTTGCATTATATCACAAAAACATTATCATAACACCAAATGGATGCCATCCAGAATAAGACAAGTAGCTGCTCCCGTGCCACCCTCAGCAACTTTTACCTGCCAACTGGAAAATACATAAATAGTCAGCGTTGCTGAGTGAGTTCTAGATTTATAACAAAAATACTTTACTTTAGGTTAAAATCCTTCTTTACTTTTGTTCGCAATCATGCATCTTACGTAAAAATAGATAATCAAATTATTATCTTTTATCATCGTTCTTTGACATTCATTCGTTCGTTAACATCCATTCATTCTTATTCTTATTATACACTTCTTACATTTCATACATCCGTCATTAGCTTCGGATGCCATGTACTATACCCCAAACATCATGCACAAGTGCTGGTACTAGGCCAAAGTCTATAAATAGTCTTCTAATCATCATGCACAAGTGCTGGCACCAGTACCGGGGCAAGTTCATTCACCATTATCTTTACTTTCGTTCCGGACCAATGCCATATGCTATACCCCAAACATCATGCACAAGTACTGGTACTGAGCCGAAGTCTATAAATAGACTTCTAATTATCATGCACAAGTACTGGCACTAGTACCGGGGCAAGCGACAAGGGTCCCATACATCTGGTCAATCATAAGGATTAGACCCCTGTGTGCATACTCCCGGGGTAGCTAACCCACACACAGTTAAGCTAACACCCTTCATTGACATTTGCTTGCAAGACTTTCTTACATTCATTCTTACTTTCATCAATGCATGCGTTCATTAATTCTCTACGTTCCTCTTTTCATTATCATTAACTTCCTCTTTACGTTACATAATACTTTACGCTCATTTCATAACCATACCACGTAAAGCCATGGGATAATACGTAATAGGAACATAAAGAAAACATAACATAACCATACATAACATCATCATAAACATCGCATACAGCATCATACATTACCATATAATCATCATACATCATCCCCGGGAACACCGCAAGTCAAAGCCTAAAACTTCCTTTTTCCCAGAAATCCAGAAATAATTCTAAGTCTTTAGGCGCATGGGCACTATGCAGGCGCATGGACTTTTAGGCGCATGGGAACACTTAGGCGCATGGGAACTTTTGGGCGCATGAGCACTATATAGACGCATGGCCAACACTTAGCCATTCTGGGCAAGTTTCTAGGCGCAAGGGCACTATGTAGGCGCATGAGCCTGACTTATGCGGATGGGCACTTGGGCGCATTGGCAGGCTGGGCGCATGGGAACACTTAGTCGCCTAGGCACAAATCTAGGCGCATGGATACTATTTGGGTGCATGGGTTTCAGGTGCATGGGACTTAGGCGCATGAGCAACTAACCTTAACTAACCAACATAATTTCAGTCCTAATTTCAATCCTAACATGTTCTAAGCTTAGTTCTTACACTCTAAGCCACTAAAACACATACATAACATAATCATAACCTCGTAATCACCCAAAACACACCCCACCCACATACATATTCATAGATACATACGGGTATAAATACCCACTTATAAAAACATACATACATGCATTTCCAGCCCCAAAGAAGTTTAAAACATGTAAAATAGGGGATCAGAACTCACCTTTGACAACTTTCGGGTGGAACTCTTTCAAACCCGAATATAACTGAGTTCAAGCACCTAGAACCCATCAAAAACACACATATGAACACACAAACACAAAAATATTGTTTTTTGGGTAAAGGGTTACCCCGGTGATTTGTATATATCAACAAAACCAAATACAAGCAAGTAGCATAAAAGAGTTCTATGCTAGTTCATAAATAGGGCATACCCCATTTATGTGAAACCAAGAAATGACATTACATAGAAACAAGATTACTAAAATAATCATCCTACATAGGTAAGAATCTAGATTGTTTCAATACCTTCAATCTTCCAATCATTAAGAATCATCGTAACCCCCACTGTTTTGCGAACCTTCAACTGCATAAGGCGACACCGTATAGTATCCAAAATGATGCCAAGCAATAAATCAGGAGGCCGTGCATTATTTTGAAATATCCTATTATTTCTCTCCTGCCAAACCATATACGCTGTAGCCGCAACCGCTATACGGCCTACCACATCCATAAGCCTCCTCGAATTACCTTTAGCAGTATCTCAAGCCATAATATCCAACCAATTTTGATTAGCTCGATGCATTCCTATTTAGTCTTGACAGCATTCCACACAATAGTTGAACATTTACACTCAAAAAATAAATGCGAATGAGAATCAAAATCTCCTAAACAAAGCGGGCAAGTCATAACATTCATGATTTTCTTCGAGACGGTGGCCATTTAAGAATCTTATCTTGAGTTAACAATTTACCCTGCATAATTAGCCAATGTAAAAACGCATGACGAGGGATACATTGAGAGAACCATACACTATTATGCCATTGAACTTCCACTCCACGAGCCCTGATCGATTGCCAAACAACTGTTGTTGAGAAATCCGAAATAATATTGCCTTCCTTCCATCGGATAACATTCAACCGGTTTACGTCAAGAGTGTGCTGCACATTAAGGAAATCCGGATTCTTAGCAACCCATTCCATAGGCCAGTTCTAGTTACCATTTGAATACACATCCGCCACCCTAGATTTTAAGCTGAATCCAGCCCTTGAACGTCACGATTCGATAAAACATCAGCCAATGGACTCAAATAACAACAATTATCATACAATAATGAAGTCTCCATCCCATTACCAATACTAGACCAAAAAAACTTACGAATACATGGACGTAACATCAATATCTTCCGCCAGCTCCAAGCACAATTGGATGGAACTTTAATAGTCCAAAAATTACCTTCTTTTAGCCGATACTTCCACACCCAATCTACCCATAAGGAGTCACGATGAGAAAGAATGCTCCAAACCTGAAATGTCATTTAGGCTTTATTACTCTCCTCAACTCTTCTAAAACCCAGCCCACCCTCATATTTTGGTTTGCACATATTCTTCCATGAAACTCTAGCTTTACTAATTTGCATTGGGCCTTCACACCAAAGGAAACCATTCATTTTAGCTTCTAACTCTTTTATGACCCGTTTGGGAAGAATTAAAACCAAGGACCAATATACATGTAAAGCCGATAGAACTGAGAGAATTAATTGACACCTCCCAGCAAACGATAAGCATTTGTTTCTCCAATCAAGAATTCTACTCTCCATTTTGTCAAGTAGGATCTTACAATCTTTATAAAGTAAGCGAGATGAAATAAGATGGACACCTAAGTACTTCACAGGTAAAGTAGCTTCCCTAAATGGCATAACCTCAAGAATCGCGAATTTCACATTATCCCGGACATTACAAAAATATACAGTGCTCTTCTGGACACTTGGAACAAGCCCAGACATATTTTCAAACATCTTTAAAGCCTCCATAATGCACACGGCCGAATGTAAATCACCTCTTGCAAACATAAATAAATCATCCGCAAAACACAAGTTAACAAGGCGTTGTTTGTCACACTTGTTGTGGAATCTAAACCGGGTGTCAATCTTGGTAGCTTTATATAGTAACATCGTAAGAACCTCCATAACGAGTGTAAAAAGATAAGGCGACAAAGGGTGTTAGGATCGTGTATTGAACAAAAATACTAACTAATTAACGTGTATACCAAATCATTTAGTGCGGAATCCTATTTGATTCGCGATCCAATAAGTGAGAACGCACGTAGAATCAATTATGGATTGAATCTAAACGTTAAGAGCGATATGGAATCGATCTAGTGCGATCTATGAACTTGGAACAGGTTCTTAGAGGTCTCTGGACGGCTACGGTACGTCTGTAGTCGAAGGGTTCTGAATTGTTACGTTTTTCCACGAATTAAGTGGTATTTATAGGTTAGGGTTTCTCATTCGGGCGACTGAACCATTAGCATGGTTCAGTCGTGCGATTGAGCCATGCGGTTGATCCATTCGTACGACTGAGTGTTCAATCGTGCGACTGAGCCAATCTCATGTTACAATCATACGACTGATCCAGTCTCCTGGTTCAGTCGTGCGACTGAGTCATTCGCATGAAGTTGTTCATGCGTATGGTCCATCAGCATGGGCCATTCGCATGATAACTTCATTATACTTAGTTTGAATGTATTAATTGTCATTACATTATATATATTTATTCAAACAACCACAAACCTATATAATCAAGTCAATATGCGTTAAACAACTCATTAATGAAATATTAAACATTATAAACACAACCAAACATTTACATTTCATTAAGTACCCAACTATTACATAAGTGTAAGACACTAAAGACATATTACATTCAGTTCAGAAACTAGGAACACATGTACCTACCAAGGGTCACCCTGTCTTAACCCACGCTTTCCTTGAAAATAACCACATATATTACCATTGACACAAACCGAAAAGGATGATGATGAAACACAAACATGATCCATTCCATGATTAAAACCGGAAAACCAAAACCCATAAGAATCCTCCTTAAGAAATCCCAACTTACCGTGTCATATGCTTTCTGAATATCAATTTTAAATGCACATCGCGGAGGACCCACATTCCTTTGATAATTATGCATTAACTTCTATGTTAAAAGAATATTGTCTGAAATTCTCCTTCCCGGAATAAACGCCGACTGATTAATAGTAATGATGTTATTTAGCACACCCTTAATACAGTTGGACAAAATTTTAGTAATACACTTGAACAACACATTACAGCAAGATATGGGATGATAATCCGTAACCACCATGGGAGTTTCCACCTTAGGAAGAAGAGCAATAATGGTATGGTTCCACTCCTTCAGTAACTTCTGTTTAGAGAAAAAGTCCTTAACAACTAGAAACACATCACCTCCAGCTAGTGTCCAGAACTTCTTGAAGAAAGCAGAGCTAAACCGATCAGGACCTGGTGCCTTATATTCACCAATAGAAAACATAGTTTGTTTAACCTCCTCTGAAGACACGCTTCTAGTCATATGAACCGCCTGAGATGAGTTAACTTTATGAACAAAAAGATCATGAGGCGATGACAATGTGGTATCACCCTCACGGCCCAAAAATCCTCATAAAATTTGACAAAAACTTTCTCCACATCCCCACCTTCATACATGACTCCATTAGCATCCCGAATAGCGTCAACTCTACTTCAATTATCCTTAGTTTTAAGAATAGAATGAAAATAGCGGGTATTTGAGTCACCTTCAGCAAGCCATTGCACCTTAGATTTTTGCTTAATGAATCTTTCTTCATCTGAGGCTGCCTCATGAAACGATTTTAGAAGAACCTGTTCACGTCTTCTTAAAGAAGAATCATACGGGTCCTTATTAATTTGGAGCTGCACCTCATCCAATTCTGCTCTATATTTAGACACCTTGGTTTGCAAGTTACCTTGTTTGAACAAAAGAGATCTAAGAGGTGTTTTGAGGGCTTTCAATTTCTTAGTAACTTGAAATGGAGGAACACTTGCCACACTTTTGGTCCAAGCAACTTCCACAATTCTAGCTCATTCAGGTTTATATAGCAGGAAATTCGCCATCTTGAAAGGCCTTGGCTTGTTACGGTTCATAGAAGGAATCTTCAGAACACAAGGACAATGATCAGATAAACAATAAGGCTGGAAAACAACACTTGCCATACTAAATTTATCTAAGAATGGTTCATTTCACATAACCCGATCAAGCTTTTTAAAAATGCCCACACCTGTCTTCGGCTTCTGGTTCCACGTAAAATGACAACCCGAAGCATTCACATCAGTAACTTCAATCTCCTCCACACATTCCCTAAATTCCCTCATACTAATATCAACCCTTGACGTCCCATAAGGTGATCATCCAAATTTAGTGTAGCATTAAAATCTCCCATAAGAACCCATGGATTATCTTTAACAAGCCATTTATGGTATTGCAAGCTATTCCACAAATGACGTCTAGAAATATAGTAATTATTAGCATAAATAATAGAGCAGAAGAAGACCTTTTTATCCACTTTCGATGAAACATGCAATTGCATTACTTGATCCGATTGGTCAATAACCATCACATCCAACATAGCTGGGTCCCATCCAAGAATGATTCTCGTACCCTTAGTACATACATGCCCATTAGATGACCAGTACCATTGTTTAAAAACTTTCTTGCAGACAGAAAACAACCGAGAAATATCAACATGCGACTCAAGTATAGCGCATAAACTTAATTTACTATCATGTACCACTGGTCGAACCACTTTCTGTTTAAGAGGACGGTTCAATCCTCGTATGTTCCAACATGCTAGACTAACCATTGATAACCAATCCAGAAGGAGTGCTTGCCCCTTTTTTTGTATCTTCTTTGTGTAACCCATTCGTAACAAAAGTCGCTATTTCAGTTGGATCATCCAAAACTTCATCTTCCTCCCTTTCTGTAGTTGATGTTGTATTCCATGTAGAATCATCATGATCTAAGGCATCAAAATAATTACTTGTTGAAGGAATATCATCTGGCTTCACATTGGGTTTCGGTTGGGAAGAAGATTGTAACTTGGGACGGTAGACAAAATTTTGCTTGGGAATCGTTTTCTTATTTTTGTTCCTCACTTCCACGAAACCATCACCATCCACTTCCTTGTTATCTACCTGATTTGGCTTTGAGATTGCTTTAATTTACTTAGGACAATCAACAGAATTATGACCAAACACCTTGCAATGAACACATTTGGAGGGTAACCATTCGTACTTCACATCCTTACTAGCTTTAACAAACCCGTCCTCCTCCAATTTTGGAATGTCCATTGTGATAGTCTCTTTTATCTCACGATCAGCTGAAATTTCAATCAACGCACGAGCATAACTACTCCTCCCCCACGCTTCAGTACACATCTTAGTTGTGTATGCATCAAAATCTTTTGGTTTTAGAGATGATGCAATTAAACTAAGACCGTCATCCGTTTAAGCGGCAATTGGAACATCATGAACTTTTACCCAAACCAGAACCATTGTAACCTCCTTCTTCTTTAAAATAGTAGTTGGTGTCCAGAGATTAAGAAACAACGGTTGTGACCTAACAATCCACGGACCCTTATCTAAGACCTCCTTCAATCTTTTTTGTTCTGCAAATTTGAAGAAGAAATAGCCATTCAAGTTCATCATAAGTTTCTACAGCCCATACTGCCTCCAGTGTGTCTTCACATAGTGTTCAACTACGGGGAATGCCTCTCGATGATCTAAGAAATACCCATAAATGGTATTAGCAAAACGGTCCTGGATTACATGCACAGACTCCTTTGGAAGAACCACATCAACCCCCTCTTGGCTCACATTGTTTTTATTGAACTGGAAATTAATAGCTTTAGGGACACCTACCCACTTTTCATGAGAATCAGTCTTCGCAACCGAGGCGTAAGAGCCCTTACTCTCCACATTAACCAGTCCATCTTTGGTAGATTGAACAACTTCAGTATCCACATTAGTCGTAACTTCCACTTCAGCAACGTTCTTCGCCTGGTTGTTTAAAGAATCGGCCTTTGAATTTTGATGCATGCATACGTTAACCATATTTGGAGGCTTCAAATTAGAAGAATGCTTTAAGTTACTTTTCTTAGGCATGGTCAATCCATCAATATTTAGAACTTTGGAAGCTAAGGAAGAAGTTGAATTCGATTTAGGCGGCATCAGATTCAACATTATCAGCAAACCAGAAACCCTGATTCGCAAAACTCACAAACCTAAAAACCCCCGTGAACTCAATAACAAACAAGACCCTTAAAAGGTTAATCGGATTCGTAAAGATCCAGCTAAACTATCACAGATAGTGCGACCAATAACAGACCGACTAAGCAATCAGGTTCAAGAATGTTAAACGAGGCCAAGAAATCAAAACAGAAATAAAACCCTAGTCGCATGCAACACTAAATCGCATGCGAACCCTTCCTAATCAGCCCCTCTTCCCGCTAACAGTGCTCATATCAAGTAGATTTCACGGAGAAGAAACTACTCAATGACAAGACTGGTACACAGGAATCGAAAACGGATCAAGAAAGCGTGAAACAAACTGAAATTGATCAAGAATTGGCCGAAAACCCTTATTCGCAAACACAAACATAAGCATAAACCCGAACTGAAATCAGTCAAAAACACCTCAAAACATAGAATTCTTACCTTGAATTCGACAGTCATGATCATGATGAGGACTGTTAATATTTAAACACTTCTCTATTCTGGTAGCATCAGCCGAGGGGGAGTTTGTAAGGATTATTGAAAGGCTGATGCACCTAAAATAGACCAAGTCTTTCCTACATGCATGCACTTAGTGCAAAGTAGAAGTTGCTTCGGAAGTTTTACACCCTGCATCATAAATATTCTAAGTGTAAAATCTTCTGAAGCCAAGAGCAATATCTTCTGAAGCCAAAGATGAAGTCTTCTGGAGCTTCAAAGACAAATTCTTCCGAAGCCAAGAAGTGAAGACAGATTTCTTCCGAAGACTTTGAAGAACATGCTTTATCTGATGTACTTTTCATAAAACTTACTAACTCTTCGCTGCAACTCTAAAGACTCACCAGCTTATACAAGTTGGTAAATGGTCCATTCTTTTTGTAACTATACATTGAGGTCTTGAGTCTGCAACTTTCTACTTTGTATACTTTTATCCTTTTTGTAATATATTAGGATGTGAGCTATAGCATGTCATAGTCACTAGTCAAAAGGCAGATTTGCCTTTTGACTCTACATTGATTTTGTTGTCTAGATCAATGTTTCCAGCTGGCCTTCTAAGTATGGCCGGCTGTAGGATGTCGTATAAAGTATCTCAAGTCTTTGTATCTTTCTTTTACGCTTTGTAACACTTGTAAAAAGAAATTATGAAGCAATATACTGCAATCTTGAAAACCATATACTTTGTTGTTTGCTCATTGTTCTGTCTCATATTTTGCTTGTGTTATTGGTATCAAATTGTAAAGTCCAAATTCCATATTTGATCTGTTAAGTGTTCTAAACTCTCTCCTCCATTGTGAGACTAAGTGTATTGACCATCCCTTAAACGGTCCTTCACAACACAATGGTCATCACTTGTAAACTCTTTCTTTGGCATTCCAGTTACCTAATCATCTTTAATTAATTTATTTATGTTCTTACAGTTTACATGGCACATTCTTTTATATCATAGGAAACACTGATCACTATTGTTTTTAGATAGAAAGAAAGAAACTTTTCCTCATGGGGATGTTTCCTGCAAATCCATTTTGTACATGTTGCCTTTCTCAGGGGCTCTAAGGAGGATATGTGCTTGAGGAATGACCACCCCGGCCTTGAGAACAATGCACTCATGCTTAGTAAAGAGCATGTTATGTCTCTGGTCATAAAATTGGGATACACTCAAGAGATTGTACCAAAGCTCTTTAACATAGTTTACCTTCTTAATGCTGAGCTTACCATTTGTGACTTTGCCACGACCTGTGATTTAAGCACCTGATTCTCCTCTAAAATAAACTGGCCCTCTATCAGTTTTATCTAAGTTTTGAAGCAAAGAGCCATTGCCCGTCATGTGTCTGTAACAGTCATTATCAATGATCTATACATTAATTTCTATTGGTCCTTAGTTGTTCCTGCACAGAAAAAGATGGTTAGTTACATTTGGAAACCCATGGCTTCTTTATTTGGGCTCATCAAAGTGAAATGAAGATAGTTCAACAATTATTGATCCTATGTGCAAACTATGAGGATCATTTACTATTGTTGATGAATAAATTTTAGTCACATGGCATTCCTTCATCTTCCATACCATCTTTGGGTGGTTAGACTTGGCCTTCAAGACTTTAGAAGTTTTGACAACTTTAGAAGTTTTGGATACTGAACCTTTGGAAGCTTTCGCATCCACTGCAGTAGAATTTAGTATTTCAGAAGCATTTCTTTCTTCTGAGACCAAGTTTTCTTCTGAAGGTTCCTCTTCAAGAACACAGTTTTTTGCCCTGGCTTTGCTGATCACATGCTCAACCTGACAATCAGTTAACTTGGTAATTACATTTTTTGAGTCCCATAATTTGTGTGCTCAAGCTTAAGAGCTGGAGTTCTTTTTTCTAAATATTCTATTCCAAGTTTATAGTCATTTTCAGCTCTTTTGAAATCGTCAAATAAAGTATTTAAAGACTGAAGGTCAGATCTTATTTCCTGGTTATAGGACCTATACATGTTTACTTTAGCACTTCATTTAGGTGTACAGAGATGTTCTAATACGTTGGCTTTTTCTTTTTCAGGTCACCCATCAGTGCTTGGTTGGAAGAAACGTCCTCTGACCTGAAAGCTCCAATCAAAGCCTCCCTCTTCAATAGCAATAGTAGTGGCTGAAGAGGTGCTTGGGATGTTAGGTGCTTCGACAACAGATTTCCATATCTTGCTGTCTTGACACTTGATAAACCTTTCTGTATGTTGGCACCAAGTATCAAAGTCATCAGCAGTGATTAGTGGAGATTTTGTGATGGTACCAGTTTCCATATAAGCTTTTGTGAGAGCTGCCATTTGAGATGGTAAGTGTTTTGTGAAACTAAAGATATTTAAGATGGTGAGATATCAAAATCAAGATACTAAAAAGCTCTGATACCAATTATAGGACCGGTGAAGGGGTCAATGCAAGAATTTCACAAGGTTGGAGAGACTTAGAATACTTAACACATCAAATAGAGAACTAGTTTAAAGTGAAACAATGAACACATTTAAAGAACACTAGCAGAACATAATAAGATGGTTTTCAAGAATGATATATATTGCTCTCAAGTGTTTTACAAATGTTACAAGGCTTAGTCCTTAAGAATGGTAGCTAAGATACTTTATACCACATCATACAACGGGCATACATTTTGAAGGCCAGCTAGAAACAATAATCTAGACAAGAACATAAATGTAAAGTCAAAAGGCAGATTGCCTTTTGACTAGTGACTATAACATGCCATAACTCATATCCTTATCTAATACAAAAAGGATAAAAGTACAAAATTAGAAAGTTAAAGACTCTAAGACCTTAATCAATAGTTGACAAATGTATAGACATTTTAACGAATTCTATAAATTGGTTAATCTTTAGAGATGGCAGCAAAATGTGCTTCATCTTTTGTCAAAAACATGTTAGAGAAAGAATGTCTTCTCTGCCTTCGGAAGAAATCAGTCTCTTGGCTTCGGAAGACTTTGTCTTGAAGCTTGAGAAGACTTCATCTTTGGCTTCAGAAAAATTAGTTTTTTGGCTTCGGAAGAATTGGTCTTTTGGCTTCGGAAGATTTGATACTTAGTGAAATTCCTTGAGTTATATCAAATATTTCAAAGTAACTTTCTATGTACTTCACAGGCGCATGATGAGAGCTCTTTGGTTGCATCAGCCTCTAAGTATAACTCTTACAGGTGTTCTTGCTTGTTTTTATTCTTAATTCAATATCATGGTATAATATGATGCTATATGACTAAATATATAGCATTTACTAAAGATCATGTTAGGTTGGACTCACTTTAGTATAGATGTTTACTTTACATTGTAATAGGACTTTTGTTAGTTTCATTTTGTATTTTGTTAGTAATTAGCAGTTTTGGCAGTCCAGCGAAACTGTGAGCGAATCTATATATTCGCTCACAGTTTGCTGTTTTGGTTTACCCGGAGAACTTGTGTTCTGCCGGGCGAAACTATAGTTTCGGCATGACAGTTTCGCTGGTAGCGAAACTGTCAGCGAAACTATGACTGCTATATATACTATTGTCATTTCACTTTGTATGGTAAGCTTGCAAAACCCTAATCGTGGAATTCTGTTGCAAGCTACCATTTCTAAGCAGTTACTTCATTGAAATACAATTGTGCTTGTTGTTATTGAGTGAGATTGTTCATTTGAGTATCAATTATGTCTTGATTCATCTTATTCATTCTCAATTGTTGTTGTTTGGATTGTGTGTTTGATATTGATCAAATTATCATATCAATTGTACTGTTCATCGATCACATGGACCAACAATATGGTATCAGAGCCTTAGTGCTCTTGATTTGTTGAGTTTTTGTGGTTTTGGTCAATATCTAGTTTCAATCAATTTTCATTGGATTATCAGCTGTTTTTGGCATGGAAATTGATTGAATTATGCTTGTTCTTGATTGAGGAAGATTCTACAATCATCAGATCTCAAATTCATTGAGTTTTGGATGATTTCAGATTGATTTTGAGGTGAAAAAGGGTTTTGAGATCGACCAGCGAAACTACTGTTCTTACAGCGAAACTGTCATCTTCATTCAGCGAAATTTTGAGTTACTTTGGAGCAGAAGTTGTTTTCTAGAGTTTCAGCGAAAGTATTCCCTTGAACGAAAGTTCATTTGTGTTTTTGATCAATCATCAAGCGAAATTGCTGCCGAATCTATTTCTGAACGAAAGTTCAAGCTTGTTTCCTGCGAAGTTAGCAGCGAAACTAAGCAATTGTTGTCTTTGTTCAAGCGAAAGTGCTGCTGAAATTGCAAGCGAAAGTGTCTGTGTTTGCGAAAGTGTCTGCGATTGTATTGTTTCAGCGAAACTGTTAGCCAAGTCACCTCTTTCAGCGAAATTATCAATCTTTCTGCCGAAACTATAATGTCGAAATTAACTACTCTTACACTAGCGGATCTTGAAAGTGTTGCTCCTAATAGACCTCCAAGACTCATTAATGGAGAT
The DNA here is from genome assembly GCA_025215565.1 of Flaveria ramosissima. Taxonomy (NCBI): domain Eukaryota; kingdom Viridiplantae; phylum Streptophyta; class Magnoliopsida; order Asterales; family Asteraceae; genus Flaveria; species Flaveria ramosissima. The sequence goes on along the minus strand of CM046029.1, from coordinate 24,777,877 downwards.
AATTTTGAAGATTGGAAGAGATGTCTCAAAGCTTTCTTTTTCTACACAGATCATAATCAATGGGAATCGATTATTTCAGGTCCTCATATACCTACGATTACGGTTGGTGATGTCGTTTCTCAGAACAAAGACCCATCTTCTTATACTGAAAGAGATCTTAAACTGATTGATCGTGATCAAAAAGCTTTTGGTGCTCTAACTCTTTGCTTGGCTCCAGACATCTACAATCATTTTGCAGAGCATAAAAATGCTAAATCCCTTTATGATGCTCTCTGTGAATTCTATGATGGAAATGCAGATCTGGTGAAAGATAAGAGTATTCAAGCTGAAAAGGAGTTCAATTCGTTTGTAGGATACAAGAATGAAAGTTTGACAGATCTTACAAATCGTTTCTTAACCGTCTCAAGCACTCTGAAGAAGTATGATGAAAGACTCTCCAACAGTGAACAAGTTAACAGGCTTCTCGATTCTCTTCCACCACAGTGGAGTCTTCAAGTGAGGATGCTCAAACAAGAAAGAGGTTTTACAGATTATAAGCTGATGGATATCATTAACAAGTTGAAATCTTTTGAGTTGGATATGAAAAGAAGAGAATTTAACCAGACTATGATGCCCACATCTGGTTTTTCTCAAAATGTTGCTTTGTTGTCATCCGCTGCAAACTCTCACATTCAAAATCCAATTCAAGGAGGGAGCAATACAAGTAACTTCTCGAGTGGTAGTAATCATGTTGGAAAAGAATTGGGAAATTCTAAGGTGAATGCTGAAACTTCAATTCCATCTGAAACAATGGCTCTTTTTGGAATGTTTGTTCAGAGCTATGAAGCTCTTGTTGCTGGTGAATTGAAAGGTAAAGGAATGACTATGGAGGATATGTATCAGGTTGATCCTGATGATCTAGAAGAAACTGACATTCAATGGCAAATGGCGATGTTAACTTTAAGAGCCCGGAGATTCATGGAAAGAACAGGAATAAAGAACTTTGGTGGTCAATCATCTACCTCAAAACTAGGATTTGATAAGTCAAAATTGAGATGCTTTAATTGTAAACAATTGGGACATTTTAAACGTGAATGTCCATTACCAATTGTCACAGATCCTAGTAACACTGGAGTACCAAGATTGACAGCAGAGAAAGAAAAGGAAGAAGGAAATTCAAAAAAGGAGTCAGCCTTGATCTCAAACTTTGACTGGAGTGCGGAGGTGGAAGAAACAAGATCTGAAATAAATCACGCGTTAGTTGCTGAGGTTGTGGAAAGTGATGAGATGGAAGTTGATAAAGATGGATTTGTGCTGTTCAGGGAATTCAAAGGAGAAAATGAATCTTCAGTAAAGGAGAATGAAGAGAAAGCAGATGGAGAGGAGAAAGAGGAAATTACAGGTTCAGATGAAGAAAGAAATTCAAAAGCTGCGAAAGGAAAAGAGAAGGATGATGCGGCCGCTACTGTTGAGGAAAGGAAATCAAGTACTCCAGTATGCATGTGCGATAAAGCTTTAGCTGCCGAAAGGATGGTAATGGGACTTCCTTATGAGGTAATACAGGATATGTGCTCATCTGCTTGCAAAATTAGCATTTTGGGATTTATAAGGCTAATCGTTTGTTAATTGATAATGAAAAGGATTTAAAACGAATTAACGATGAACTTAAAATGAATGAATCAAAATATTTTGTGAAATTAAATAAGGCTTTAAAAGAAACTGATCATTTAAAAAGAATTGTTTTGGAAAGAAATGTAGAGGTTAATACTTTGACTGAACGGGTTGCTCTTGCTGAATTTGAAGCAAGCAAACTTCAGTCAAAGTTAGATAAATGGACTATTTCTGGAATGAAACATGATGATCTTTGTAAATCTTAATGGGGAGCAAGAATTAAAACAGGTTTGGGTTATGAAAATGTACAGGTTTATCCTCCTCCTAGTACATACTGTTATTCTCCTATGCCTGTACCTCATCCTTCTAATGATTTAATCAAATCAGATACTGACAGTATGTCTGCAGGTTTAGTTGGGAATAACTCTAAGTACATTCGTGAAGACTACGACTATGGACCAACTAGTGGGCTTGGATGCACTAGTTCTAGTACACCTGAAAATCAGCAGTCTGTTTTAGATAATAAGTCTAGTTTAAATTCAGTGTTTGTTTCTAGTTCAAATGTAACAGACTTGAATGTCTCATGTTCTCTTGACTGTTCTATTTCATCTTGTACTTCAAATCATGATAGTGATGATTTTTGTTCTGGTAATGAATGCAATGAATCTGATGTTTCTCCTAAAACAACTGAGCAACTTAAAATTAATTCTTTCGAAAAGTTCTTTTCTCAACCTATTCCATCTTTCATACCATTAAATATGACATCATCAGAAAAATGCAGTTCGTCTTTATCTGACACTGGTACCAATGATACGAGTTTTACTGATTTGTCAGAAGAATCATGTTCTGATTTTGTAAAAAAGAACTCTGATTCAAATAAACAAAAACATCATGAGATGTATGAGACATTCAGTGATGTTGATTCTAGTTTGTCTGAATGTGATGAGGAGATTATTATTGATCCTATTTTTACCTCATCACATCATCGACCTAGATTCAAACATCATTGTTTCAGGTGTGGTGAAGAGGATCATCTTATCAAAAATTGCCCTTTGATTCAAAGATCCTCTAATAGGAATTGTTTTGGGAATAAATTGACAAACATGGTTAATAATTTCTTTCATAAAAAATCAGCTTCTTTAAAAACAAAAGTTGTTCAATCTTGGGTCCCTATTGCTCCTGGCTAAATGATTTGTTAATTCATTTCAGGGATCTTCTTCAAAGATTGTACATAGTCTGTGGCATGTTGATAGCGGATGTTCCAAGCATATGACGGGATTAAAGGATTTGTTGACCAATTATCGGATTATAGATGGAAGATATGTGGCATTTGCTGGAGATAAGAAGGGTGGAAAAATGATTGGACAAGGAGAAGTTACCAGTGGTTCTCTTACTCTAGAAAAAGTCAACCATGTTCCTGAATTGGCTTTTAATCTTCTGAGTGTCTCTCAAATTTGTGATAAAGACATTCCTGTTCTATTTAAATCTGACGAATGTTTATTTTTAAAATCAGAGATAGCTATTCCGGAGGATTTAATTCTCATGCGTGCTCCAAGGAAACATGATACATATCTTCTTGATATGAATTCTAATGAGTCAAAGGCTACTGCAACTTGTCTTCTCTCAAAAGCATCAACCTCTGAGTCACTCTTGTGGCATCGTCGCTTAGGCCATGTCAATTTTAAGATAATCAATAAATTAGTAAAGAACAATCTTGTTAGAGGACTTACTTTAAAAGATTTTTCTGTTACTGAAAAATGCATGGCATGTGCCAAAGGGAAACAACATAAGAAACTTCATAAGCCCAAACTTTTAAATAGCATATCAAGTCCTCTTGAGTTGTTACATACTGATTTATTTGGGCCAATTAGTGTTAAATCAATTGCTAAAAAATCTTTTTGTCTTGTTGTTACAGATGATTTCTCACGTTATTCATGGGTGAGGTTTCTTGCACACAAAAGTGAAGTTGCAGAGGAATTGCAGAAATTAAACATTTCTATTGAATGAGTCAGTAAGAGAAGAGTTATGCGATTAAGAAGTGACAACGACACTGAATTTAAAAATCAGATTCTTGATTCATTTTGTGCTCAAAAAGGGATTGTGAGACAATTTAGTGCTGCAAGAACACCCCAGCAGAACGGTATTGCAGAAAGAAAGAATCGCACTCTTGTGGAAGCTGCTCGGACAATGTTGATAGAATCCTCATTACCCATTATTTTCTGGGCCGAAGCTGTTAATTGTGCATCTTATGTTCTAAACAGGGTGCTAATTGTGAAAGATAAAGTGAAGACTCCTTATGAAGTTTTTCATAAGCGGAAGCCACTAATTGATTTCTTTCGACCATTTGGCTGTTCTTGTACTCTTCTGAATACTCAAGCTCAAAAGACAAAATTTGGTGCTGTTTCTGACGAGTGTTATTTTGTTGGATACTCTTCTTCACAAAAGGCGTACCGAGTTTATAACAAGAGAACACGTATTGTTCAAGAGTCATTCTATGTTGATTGGCAAGAATCCAATCCTTCTGAAGTGAAATCTGAACCTGCATGGTTCTTTGACTCCGATACTGTGTTCAATTCATTTAATTTTCCAGTTTTCGATGATGATACATCAATTCCAAGTACTCAAATGAATATTATTCCATCATCTCCATCGTCTGTTCCATCCATCCTGCTAGTAAATGATGCTGTTTCAACTGATGTCAGCTCATCGTCTCCAATGCCTGATCAAGCTCCATTATCTGATTCTTTATCTCCTATATCTCCTAACTTACCTGATTCAACACCTGTCATTGATACACCTTCATCTACTCTTTCTCCGGCAATGGCTGATACTTCTTCAACTATCTTTCCTTCTTCAAGTGATTATAAAACTTTGAAAGATCATCCGCTTGATAATGTGATTGGATCTGTTTCTGATGGTGTTCGCACGCGAAGTCAATCCGGTCTGATTAATGTTTGTTTTTTCTCATGCTTTATTTCTCAAATTGTTCCAAAAAATGTTCATGCTGCTCTACAAGATCCTTGTTGGGTAGAGTCTATGCAATTGGAACTTCAACAGTTCAGAAAGCTTAAGGTTTGGACCTTAGTTGATTTACCTCCCAACAAATATCCAATTGGTACAAAATGGGTATTTAAGAACAAACCAGATGATCGGGGTGTGGTGGTGCGAAACAAATCTAGACTTGTAGTGCAAGGCTTTGCTCAAGAAGAAGGAATTGATTATACAGAAGTCTTTGCTCCAGTTGCTCGTCTTGAAGCAATCAGAATATTTCTTGCTCATGCTGCTCATAAACAGTTCAAAGTGTACCAGATGGATGTGAAATGTGCTTTTCTCTACGGAGACATTGATGAAGAGATATATGTGTGTCAACCACCAGGCTTTGAAGATCCTGATTTTTCTGATAAAGTGTATAAGCTTGATAAATCTTTGTATGGTCTTCATCAAGCACCCAGAATCTGGTATGAGACTCTTACGCAATATCTTCTAAGCAATGGTTATTCTCGTGGTACCATTGATATGACTTTATTTAAAAGAGAGGTGAATGGTGAAATGATCTTTGTTCAAGTGTATGTCGATGATATTATTTTTGGATCTACAAACTCTCAATTGTGTAGAGAGTTCGAAGAAGTGATGAGCCAAAGGTTTGAAATGACTATGATGGGTGAAATGTGTTTCTTTCTTGGATTGCAAGTTGAACAACAGAAAGAAGGAATTCTTATTCATTAAGATGGATGATGCGTCTACGGAGATGACCCCTTTTACTGCTCAGACCTGTCTAACTCCGGATGAAAATGAAAAACCAGTTGATCCTTATCTTTTTCGGTCTATGATTGGCTCTCTCATGTATCTTACTGCAAGTCGTCCTGATATCACTTTCGCTGTTGGTTACTGTGCTAGATATCAGTCGGCTCCAAAGGAATCTCATGAGAAAGCTGTCAAACGAATATTTCGTTATCTCAAAGGATCGTCTCGTCTTGGATTGTGGTATCCATATGGTGGAAATTTTGATTTACATGCTTACTCTGATAGTGATTCCAATGGTTGCAGGTTAAACAGAAAATCTGTGTCTAGAGGTTGTCAATATTTGGAAAATTGTCTGGTATCCTGGCAGAGCAAGAAACAAACTACTGTTTCTCTTTCTACAGGGGAAGCTGAATATATTGCTGCATCCAGCTGCTGCTCTCAAGTTCTCTGGATCCAACACCAAATGATTGATTATGGAATTAATTTCCTTCATACACCTTTATTCTGTGACAATGAGGCTGCCATTGGAATTGCTAAAAATCCCATTCATCATTCTCGCACAAAGCATATTGAAACACGAATTCATGCGATTCGTGATGCTCAGGAGAAGGGTTTCATTAATATTATACCCATCGATACAAAAAATCAAAAAGCTGATCTTTTCACAAAAACATTTGATAAACCTCGTTTTTATGAATTGATTTCTATGCTTGGGTTAATATCTTTTTAAATTTTCATTTTCTATTTCTTTGATAATAAAAAAAAATAATAAAAATTAAATTTAAAATTCATTTATAATAATAGAAATATGAAAATAAAAATTTAGGGGAGTAATATCATTATTCTGAGATCGGAATTTAACATGATGAGAAATGATTGTATATTCTCTAAATATTTTTATTTACATGACCAGTACTTCTATGAGAAATGATAGTAACTGTTACTGGATTCTGTTTCACATTAAAAAAAGGAAATGGATCAGATTCTTTAACGATATGCTTGATAGACTCAGCCTGATGAATGAAGTAGACAGCAGCTTTATGATTAAATTAAACTTCATGTTTAAGAATGTCTGGATTTACTCAATCATTTTGGATTGCACAAAAACTGAGTCCTGACAAAAATTGGATTGAGAATGAATCTCTCGTTCATTTTGCTTTGTTATGTCATCACCCTCTGCTGGTTTATTTAGTGTTAAGATGTCTTGTGTCTGTGCTTATCTCCTCTGCTGTACGTGAGTACTGACCTGGAGTGATGATCTCCTCTGCTGTACGATAGTACTGACCTGGAGCTCTCATCAGCACATGATCAAATGGTTATCTCCTCTTTATACGTGAGTATAGATCTGGAGCTCTCACCATTTTGATATAATTATGTCAAATCATCTTATCGATGAATTTCTCTCAGAATGAAATATTCTTTTATAATCATTTGCACACTAATCCACAAACCTTGTTCTATGAAGATTGATTCATAATTCAAGAAATCCTGAGGTTGGGTGAGGGTTTTTACCAAATGATTGTGGGGTCTTAGCATTCTAAAGCATCTAATCGAACCTTAAATGAATCATAAGCTGTTGGTCAAAAAAGGATAAGGCATGAGTTTAAGTGGACAATTATATCTGCAATCGTTATTGATTTGTTCTAATTTCAGTTGTTTCTGTGCAGATTGTGATCAGATCTTGTATTCAGTATGATCTCATGACTGGTAGATGATTTTTGATCATCTTTATGTTCTAAAATATTTAGAGAATGTGATCTCTGATTATTTTAGATCTCATTATTAGATGTGCTTCCTTTAAGTATTATAATTTAAAAAAATAATATTAATAAAAAATAAAAATTAAAAAATAAAAAAAATAATAAAATAATAATAAAAAAGGGGGTGCGAAATTATTATTTCGCTAACAATTTCGCAAAGCGAAACTGCAATTTCGCTAGGTTGGCTAATAAGTTGTTAATCTGTTATCTCCTAGCGAAATTACAGTTTCACTTGGCGAAACTGTAAATTCGCCAGACGAATTTATAGTTTCGCTGTTTGCGAAACTATTTGCTATATAAGTCATGTTTGCGAATTTTCTCTCATAATTTCGCACATTCGCTCTGCTTCACTTTTAGGGTTTATCCGTAACTTTTAAGGCGATTTTGTCTTGTGTTTATGATTTGGACTGATTTTTCGTGAGTTTCACTTCGTATGTGAGTTTCGAACTCTGATTCACTCTCTAATCTGGATTAAATCATCTATTCTTAAGTAATCTAGATTGTGTCTCTTCGGTGGTTTCGCTGTTCGTCCAGCGAAACTACTAATTTCTCTGCGAAATTGAACGAAAGTTCACATCTTTTCTGCGAAACTGTAAAGTTATGCTGTCCGAGCGAACTTAACAGTTTCGCCATATCTTCTCTAATTTCGCAATGACTGATCTTTAATTTACACAGTTTCGCTTGTATTTTCTTATGTCAGCGAAACTAATTTGTAATAGCGAAACTAAATTAATATTTGGTGAAACTAATTGCGAAACTACTTTAATTCATTCTAATCTTGTCGAATCTACCTTTTGCTCTGCGAAAATAACAAGTTTCAATGAGCGAATTTATAGTTTCGCATGTCGAAACTGTTTGTTTTCCTTGTCGAAATTGTCTTTGATTCAGCGAAACTATCATGTCTTAGTGAGCGAAACTATTGTTTCGCTTGCCGAAACTGATTGTTTCTTATGTTTTTGTCTTATTTTCTTATTTTCAGTATTTCTTATTCAAATTTATTTGTTGTTCTTTTCAGGTTATCATGGCGAATCTTAAGTTTGATGAGGGGAATAACATCACTGCCATATTAGACGATACTCTTCCAAAGGCAGCCGGATTTCGAGACTGTATTAGATGGCTTCAGAGATCACCCATTGCATATGCTATCTCTCACTCACCCACTATCTATGATATTCATATTAGAGATTTGAGATCAGCAGAATACAACACTGGAGGAGATGTACAGAGAATCACAGCTAGAGTGATTGATCATGATATAACTATTACTGCTGAGAGCGTGTCTAGGATTCTTAGACTGGAAGATGATTCTGGTGATGAAGTTGATATGACAGAGTCTGAAGTGTTCCAAGCTTTCAGACAAATGGGATATGAGGGACCAGCGTTTGGTTCGAGGAAGGAGATTAAAAAGTCTTTTTTATCTAAGGAATGGAGATATATAGCTCATGTTTTTATTATGTGCTTAGATCACCGTAAGGGTGGATCCGATGGACTTAATCTTGACTGGGCCAAAGCTATGGTGATATGTTGTAAAGGGGAGAAAGCAAACATTGCTAGACTGATCTTTGCGTGTATGGCAGAAAATGTGATGGCTGTGAAGAAGGATAAATGGTTGTTATATCCTCGCTTTATTCAGATGATTATTGATGATCTTATTCCTGATGTTCCTAAACATGGTGAAGTCAAGAGATTAGTGCAGATGAACCCTCGGATATTTGCTGATTGCTGTGCTATCCGCCATTATTTCAGTGGTAAAATCACCCATCTCTGGGAAAATATGTACCCACCAGAACGATGGAATTATATCAGACGGGTCGATGAGTCTGAAAACAAAAGGGCTGAGGAAACAAGGGTGCAACAAGCTGATGCAGTTAAGAAGAGAAAGAGATATGCAAAAGAGAAAGATTATGATTTCAAAGAAGATATAGATGCACAAGCAGAGGAGATAAGGGTGGAGAAAGAACAGATATCTAAAAAGAAAACTGAGTTTGTTGAGCCTGAACGGAGAACAAAACATCGACACGAGGGATTCACAGCCAGGAAAGAGGCAAGTGCTGGTCTTGATGAGGATGTGATTCGTAGTCTAAATACTTCATTGGCAAATGAGTTGAGTATGATAAAGACTAAACTGACGAATCAGGAGATTAGGGAAAAAACAGAAGGATGAGGTAATTGAAGGAATGAAAAAGATGTTGGTTGATCAGAATAATTTGATTTAAAAGATTGTTTGAAGAAATTTCTCAGATGAAAGCTGCAGCTGGCCTACCTAGTCAACTAACTCAATCTGAGTTAGATGATATGACTGATATATCTAAGTACTCATTCTTGAATGTGGGTACTTCATCCAAGGTAGGAGAGGGCACTTCTGGAGCAGCTGATACTGAAGCAGGGGAACAAGAGATCCCAAGAGAAGATGCTGGAAGAAATGAGGATGATGATATTATCAAAGCAGGGTTTGTTAATCTACAGTTTGATTTTGATAAGGATATTGTGGGTGAAGAAGTGGTTGTTACAGCTACCACTGAGGGAGTGTCAGATAAAGGAAAAGGTTTGATTGATGAAGAAGAGGAGGATGAGCAATTGGTTGATTATGATTCTGAACCAGAGTTTTATGAAGTAGATGAGAGACCACTGGTGTATGTTGCTAAGAAGGGAGATGATGAAGGTGATGTGTTTGAGATGGATAAGAGTGACTGGTTGGTGAAGGAGAAGGAGGCTGAAGAACTTACTCCTTTGTTTCAAAATATGGAAGGTTTAAGCAGGAAAGAGGCAGACAAGAAGATAATAAGGTTGTGTTATAATCCTAGCTTAAAGATGTTTATGATTAAAAGAAGAGGAGGTAATATCAGCTACATGCTCAAGAGGAAGGCTTTTAAGACCTTGCCCAAATGGGATCTGAGACGGTTGGCCACTTTGCATTTGATTAATGCTCATTTAAGTGAAAGGGCAGTATTTCTTGAGAAGGAAATTAAAAATGGACTTAATGATAATTTTGAGTCATTTGGATACATGAAGGCTGAACGAAAAAGATCAAAGAAAGATAAAGGCTGGGAGACTGGCAAAGGGAGGATTGTTTTGAGAGTCAAACCACCAAAGACTGTAAACAGGGTAAGATTGGCTGATCCTCTTCCCCAACGTTTACAGGACTTTGAAAAGTGGTTTTATGATAATAACACTGGCGAGGCAGTGATTAGAGCTAAACACGGAAAAGAGTTTAGGGTGTTTGACCCGATGGAGTTATTCAGCTTCAGTGATGAAGATCTCTTGACTCTTTGTGAAAATCATATTAAGGCTGGGGCAGGAGAGGAAACACGAAAAGAGGCAAGCTTGTTTATGAATGTGGCAAATAAAATAAGAGGAGTACGGGCGGAGGTAAAGAGTTTGGCTGAAAAGGTGAGAGCACAAGATGACTTTGCCATGGATGTTCAAGACATGACCAGGCAGTTTGCTAGAGCTAGTGGTCATTCTGAGGAAGCTGGTGATGCAGGAACTAACCTTGGAGGATCAGTGGCTGAAGCTTCTAAAGATGTTGCTGCGGGAGGTGATGAAGATAGACAAACAGCAGCAGAGGAAACCGGAGCCGACGAGTCAAATCCAGAGAAGTGAAGATAGTGAGGTCCAACCTAGGGGGAGTATTGAAGATCATGTTAAGTTGGACTCACTTTAGTATAGATGTTTACTTTACATTGTAATAGGATTTTTGTTAGTTTCATTTTGTATTTTGTTAGTAATTAGCAGTTTTGGCAGTCCAGCGAAACTGTGAGCGAATCTATATATTCGCTCACAGTTTGCTGTTTCGGTTTACCCGGAGAACTTGTGTTCTGCCGGGCGAAACTATAGTTTCGGCATGACAGTTTCGCTGGTAGCGAAACTGTCAGCGAAACTATGACTGCTATATATACTATTGTCATTTCACTTTGTATGGTAAGCTTGCAAAACCCTAATCGTGGAATTCTGTTGCAAGCTACCATTTCTAAGCAGTTACTTCATTGAAATACAATTGTGCTTGTTGTTATTGAGTGAGATTGTTCAATTGAGTATCAATTATGTCTTGATTCATCTTATTCATTCTCAATTGTTGTTGTTTGGATTGTGTGTTTGATATTGATCAAATTATCATATAAATTGTACTGTTCATCGATCACATGGACCAACATTTACCCCTGTTCATTATTCTTGTTAAAACTATGACCAAGACCCTAGAAAATATGCATCAATATAAATTTTAGATTTTATCTAGGAACTTAGATTAACTTTCATGAGCATAACTTATTCAAAACAAAATCAAAATGACTCATTTTTTAAAAAAATTTCATTGAGTTGACATTCTAACTCCACTTATCTCATCAAATAACTCAACAATTTACCCCCAAAACAGCCAACGCAAATAACTACTTGGGTTCTGGAAAGGTGTCACGGTTTTGAAGGGGTTAGAAGGGTCATAAAACTAATTTTTGGGTATCATTAAAAATTAAGCCACAAAATAATTTTCTTAAATATAGAAAAGCATCTCAAACAAGTAGTAACCGAATATGAAAATTTAGGGTTTTGCACAATACTTTGGTTTTTAATCTTTTTGTTATCTTTTTAACTCTTTCACAACAGTACATTGATTTAAATCCCTTCGTAGTTTAATATAGTATCATCATCAAATCTTGTTAGTAATAAATAAACAAACTAAAATCTTAATCAATAAGGCATCCCATAAATGGTTGATTGGTTCAAGTAAATACACAAGAATTCTAAGGTCCCTTTTAACAACTTTTTATGGGTAAACGTAATGTTGGACTCAACAAGTGTATAAAAAGGATAATGCTTGCCATAATCAAACATAATGTGTTCTAACATTCAAACAATCCTAAACTAACACATTAGCATCATTAACATTCATAACATATACTAATTATTGTTTAAATTTTAATTTTCAGGTTTGTAGATAAAAGAAATTTTGCAAGTGTTAGCAATGGATGAACAACTGTCCATAGTGGATGCATAAGAGTCAACAGCAGATGAAGTATGAAGTGTCCAAGTACTCACAGCGGATGAAGAATTTCCCATACCAGATGAAGAACTTCACAGCTAATGACCAAGTACTCACAGCGGATGAAGAACTTCCCATAGCAGATGAACATATCCACAACAAACACCAACAAGACAAACATTTACGAAGTGTCCACAACAGATGTATATCATCCACAACGGACTTTTATTCATCCACAGCGGACATGTGTTCATCTACAATAGACAACAGTAAGACTTAGGATTATATGTAATTAGTTTTTACATAACACTATTTTTGTAATGGTACATAGCTTTTTGTATAGGCTATAAATAACAGTATACCCTAATCCTTTGTAAGCTTTTGAACAATCAATACAAACAAGCAGTTATTATTATCATTCAAGCATTCAAACAAACAATCATACACACACGTAGATATCATATCATTGATCAGAGGTTTCCATACTATGATTAATCAGTATTGAATATATAACAATCTGTTGTTGTATTTTGAGAGATTGAAAATTGATCCTTCGAGGAATTCATGAGTATTCAATATATAAAATTTATATTGTTTGTTTATTTAGTTTGTTTTGAAAACAATGATGCAATGTAATATTTGATTATTTATAATAAATATTTTCGTATTTTTTTCTTACCTTGTGTTGTGATGATATTTGATTCGTCACACCTAGGTGTTTCCACTTTAGTTGGGGTGTGTCATCAGTTAGCTTAGAGGAACTAGTTCAACTCTTTGCATAATGTTTATGAACAAAACTTCTATTAGCCTCAGTATCAAACAATAATAATGCATAATGATTATTTACTAGAACGTATCAGTCACGAGCTCAAGTTCCTCTCGAGCAACTTCTTCATTCATAAAAATGCCCTACCTTTAGAGTGGCCTACCCTAGGATTTTTGGCGTCATCTTTGGGCAATCTGGGTGAAAATATCCAATCTCCCCACATTCATGACATTTCATCAGCCTACAAGGATATACCTACATTCCCTAGCAAAATGCGCTAGTTGGTCACGTTTATAGCACACATTAGGTTGGGTATCCTTCCCTCGGTGTTTTATCCCTAGCTTAGCTTAAAATTGACCCACATGGTGTAATCCACACTTGCAACAAAATGGTTGCTTCTCTAGGTAGGCTTTCTTTTATCCTGTTTACTTGTTCCCTGTAAAATTTCCACTTCAACTTTTGCTTCAGGCCCAGAGGTTATCCCACTTTCTTTTGATTCCAATACTCTCCAACCCCATCACACCTTCACACCTCACAACGATGTCATTTAATTTTGTTGAACTCTCCATAGTCTCTTGGAATTTCCTTGGTTTCATGACTTCCATTATCCATCTGGTCTTTAGTTCCAACCCTCATATATACCTACAATCTCTTTAAGTCAGGAATAACCAAATAAGGTAGAAGTAGTAACAATTATTGAATTGGTTGGTATACTCCAAATGCTCAGTTTCTTTCATCTTGAAACTCAAAAACTCAAATTCCATCTTCTTAGTCTCGTTAATTGGACAATAGCCTTCAATCATCATATTATTGAATTCTTCCCACCTCATTTGATTAACTGCATTTCTCCTTTAAGTTTGCAAAAGGGTATTAAACTGATGTGTAGGGATTTTTCTACATGTTAACATACTTAATTTTGTGTTATTACATGTTTATTAATGCGAAAACACAATTACTTTGAGAGTTAATTGATTTGCAAGTGTATGGAGCTAAACAGATGAATTCTGGTGCTTTATGGGAGTTATAATTGAAGCCAGAAGCACATGAAGGAAGAAAGGATGTAAACTAGAACTTAAAACAAGGGCAAAACATGATTTCTCTACGGTGGACATAAATTACGTCCCTGAGGACATAAATTTCATCCCTATGAACGTAAATTATGTCCCTGTGTTAGGATCTGGTATTTGAATGAAACACCAACTGATTAACGTGTTAACCAAACCAAATAGTGCGGAATCCTATTTGATTGGCGATCCAATCAGTGAGAACGCACGTAGAAATAATAACGTATTGAATCTAACGTCTAGAATCGATTAGGAATCGATCTACAACGTTCTATGAACTTGGAGTATGAACTTGGAGGCTTCTGGACGGCTAGGGTACGTCTAGAGTCGAATTTGAATGAATGCTTATGTTTTTCCACGAATTAGGTGGTATTTATAGGTTAGGGTTGCTCATTCGGGCGACTGAACCATTAGTATGGTTCAGTCGTGCGATTGAGCCATGCGGTTGATCCATTCGCATGACTGAGTGTTCAGGCATGCGACTGAGCCAATCTCATGTTACAATCATACGACTGATCCAGTCTCCTGTTTCAGTCGTGCGGCTGAGTCATTCGCCTGAAGTTGTTCATGCGTATGGTCCATTCGCATGGGCCATTCGCATGATAACTTTATATTGCTAAGTTTGAATGTATTCATTAATATAACATTATGTGTATCAATTCAAACAATCACAAACCTATATAACCAATTCAATATCAACTCATTAATGAAATATTAAACATTACAAATCACAATCAAACATTCTCATTTCATTAATATCCCAACCATTACATAAGCGTAAGACAATCAAGACATATTACATTCATATCAGGATCTAGGTACATATGTATCAACACCCTGAGGACATAAATATGTCCCTCTTCTATTAGATATGCAAATTTACAGTTTCATGACCTATTTGAAAGCTAGAAAGGGGGCTACAATAAAAAGCTTCCCGAACTCAAATCTAATCATACCAAGGTAGATTTTTGGAGTAGAAAACATCCCAAGATCCAGTTTTTCATGCCATTGATCCTACAACATTTGATTTTGATTCCCTGATGACCATGAGACGCTAAACCACCCATGGTCTTCTCCAGTTGTAGGGTTTGTGTTTATAACATTTGTTTAACTTTAGTTGTTCTTAGATTGGATTGAAATTTTAATTCGCATGTTAAGCCATATGACTTCATTTATTGGTTGATTATTTTAAATATTTTTTATTTGTTTTGAATCTTAATATAATCCTTATTAGTTTTTGGTTTGTTTACATCATGATATTATGAGTCTTAGGTTTTGATTAGCAAATTGAAATTAGTAGTTTATGAAAAGGTCCGTTTGCAACCCATTCTATCTCTATAACTAGAATCAATCAAACCAATAGAAATATGCCTATGTGATTGTTTGTTAAGAATAACTAGGTTACAACTTATGTTTTACAAATCTAAAACCTGAAGTGGATACTTCTCTTATTATTGTTTTTAAAATCAATCAAGTTTGTCACTTTTTAATATTGTTTTCTAAATCAATTTTGAATTCAAAGTGTTCTTCTTAATCAATAAAATATCATTGAAATAAAGTTACACTTTTCATATAATCCTCATGAAGACGACCTTACTTACCCATACAAGTATAGGTGAGCTCGGTGTTAAATTTAACTTGTCTTTAATAATGTTTTTCATAGACCATGATAATCTACATCAAAATGGAATCGTTGCTGCAGAATTAGTGCATAAAGTGTATTTAGTTGATTAGTTTTATTTTGTTCGTTTTAACTTTCTTCATTAAATCGGTGCTACTTAGGTGTGTTTGCTTGTGCAGATGACAACATTGTACATGCATAACAAATTTTCAAGAAAGACCTCGCCTTTAATTTTTGATCAAGAACTTGAAAGGACCACACGACAATCTATATCATCCACCAATTTAATGATCGATTCTTGAGTGAGTGAGTAGCAAACCTTACCTTGTTTTGTCTAGCACAATCTCTTATGTCGAGTACCTCTTCCATATCTTTCAACCAACGTATCTTTCTGTAACACCCGGAAATCTTAAAAGATGTGCAATAAAGAATAAAAAGTGAAGGAGAAAGAAGGAAGTGCAATAAGACCCAAGTTGAAGGGTTAAAAGTGTGCAACGGACAAAATATTATTGTTGGGTTTGTTACATGTTTATCAAAGATAGTTTAACCATTAAACAAAAACGCATCAGATAAAAGAACATATATAACATGTTTATATTCTGAAAATTAAACATTTTTATATGTCAAGATAAAAAACCCAAGAAAAATGATCAAATATATGTGAAAAGAAATGCTATCAAACATAAACAACCATAGGGTGTTCATAGAATACAACCACAAGAATAGGTATGGAATTCGATGGAGAAGACGATGATGTTCTTGAATCCAAAGCCTCCAGAGGAGAAGGCCTCAAGCTAGTATACCCACAAGCTCTTGCAAACACCCCACTTGTTAGGAAGTGCAACACCAAAGCCCCCTTCTTGCTCCTCTTATCAAATCCGAATTTTTAGCAAAGAACCACTTCTAATCCGAAAATTTCAGCTTCAAAACAAGAAGAGAGAGTTCTTATGTGTGTGAGAGAGAGTGTGTATCTAGGTAGAGTGTGAACATGGTTTAAGTCTTGCTTAAACAAGAAAAAAGAATCCCAAGGAGGGGATCCAAAGGGGCAGCCGAAAATATCCCATTTGAAACGGGTTCCCACCCATTTTAATCTTATAAAATTCACACTCCTTAACCCTTAATTTTGTAAAATTAAAACCCTTTTAATTTTAAAACTTAAACATACTTTTATTTGTTATTATTTAACCAACTTAAATAATAAAACAGATAATTTCTCATGAACAAATTATCCATATAATGTTGTTCTATTTCAAAAGCAATGATTTAGAAAACCCATTTTCTAAATTGGTGTCAATATTTATTTGTCTGATCTTATCAACAAATAAATATTTATTGGTGTTTGTTTAGCTTGTTATTGGGTATGATCCAACTTGGATCATAACGTACTAACCACATCAATCTTGTACGTATCTAGGGCATACTGTAACACCTGGAAATTTTCTTTGAAGCCGACGAAAGAAGAAAAAGAAATAAAGTCCAAATTCGAGGGACCAAACTTGCCAAAACGGGAAAATGTTGAATGGGTGGGAGTATAAAAGGAGGAGGGCAGCCCACACCCTTCCCCACACTCACCACTTCAGCTATAGAGAGAAGAGAATAGAGAAAGAAAAGGGGTTACAAGCTCGGTTTTCGTGGATTCGAGCATGAAAATCGATGTTTAGCGGGTTGAATCGAAGCTCCTCTCGTCGGGGTCGTTTGTGTGAGTTCTAGGACCCCTCTTTTACATACTTTTGAATGATTTTCGGGCTGGAACACATCTAAAACCCCTTTTTCAAAAGTTGGGTGTTGAACCCGTTTGTATGCATATGTATGTGTTGGATGCGGGTGGGGTTTGATTTCGGGCTTGTGTGTGGTTGAATGATGTTGTGGTAGGTGTTTCTAAGGTTTAGGATGGTTGATTTGGGCTTAAAACGAGTTTAGGAGAGCTTGGAGGCCGAAAAGGGCAGTTTGCGTTCGGGATGAACTGCATTCTGCATCAGCTAGGGCTAGGCGACCAAATAGGATGCGACTGGAGGCCATACGGCCGATTGGCATGAGACTGAGGTCCATGCGCACGATTGCCATGCGATTGAGGTCCATACGCATGAAAGTCATGCGACTGAAGTTCATGTGCCTGTAAGGCATGCGATTGAAGGTTATGCGACTGAGGTCCATGCGCCTTGAGGGCATGCGACTGAGGTTCATACGCACGAAGGTTATGCGACTGAGGTTCATTCGCACGAAGGGTATGCGACTGAAGCCCATGTGCCTGAAGTCATGCGATTGAAGGCCATACGCATGAAAGCTATGCGACTGAGAGTCCATTCGCATAGGGTCCATTCGCCTGATGTCCATTCGCCTAAGTGTTCAGTCTCCTGAGAGGCCATGCGACTGGAGGGTGTCCATACACCCAAGTAGGGCTCTTACGCCCGAAAGAACAAGGACTCTCGGGGAAAAGTGCAGATGTAGGTTTTGACTTGGGAGATTCCAGGGGGGTGTATGTAAGTTGACTTTTGAGGTCATAGACGTTTAGATGGGCATGTGCGATGTATGATTGTTGTATGATGTTATGTATGATGATTTGCATGATCTCGTTGATGTTTCTGTTTATGTATTTTTATCTTCCCGTGGTTGTGGGATGTATGTTAATGAATGAAATGAAAGTATTATGTAACGTAAAGTGGAAGATAATGAAAAGAGGAATATGATGAATGTATGCATGCATGAATGAATGAATGAGAGTAAGATTGGCTGGCAAGTAAAAGAAAGGAGGTTCACAACTCACTGAGAGTTGTTAGGTCAACTGTGTGTGTATTTACAGCGTGCGATCTTGGCTAACTCATAAGGGACTATAGACACAGTAAGAGTTCAGTCTTGGTGACTGCTCCGATACGTGCGATGTGGTATTCACTGTGTGCTATGTAGCGTACGATTTTGGCTAACTCATGTGGGTTCATACACACAGTAGGGGGTTCAGTTTTGGTAATTGCCCCGATACGTGCGATGTGGTATTCGCTGTGTGCTATGTAGCGTGTGATTTTGGCTAACCCATGAGGCAGCGTGCGATTTTGGCTAAACCCCTAAGTGTTCACACACACAGGGGGAGTATGTCATAGTGACCACTCCATTTGTGCGATTTGTGCGATATATACGATGGATACGAAGATACGAAAGTGTGATATGTGCGAGCGTGCGATATGAACGAACGTAAGAAAAGAAGTTATGAACGAATGAAGCGAATGATAAAGTACCGTGCGATGATTAATGAATGGAAGAATTTAACGAACGTAATGGAAAATAATGATTATATTATCTGTACGTATGTATGTTGTGTGATTGCGTACGAAATTAACGGATGGTTTTAAAAAGGAAGTAAGTATGTTTTATTTAAAACTAGAACTCACTCAGCAACGCTGACTTTTATGTGTTTCCGGTTGGTAGGTACTAATTGCTGAGGATGGCACGGGGCAGCTACTCAGCTCTTTTGGATGGCATCCATTTTTATAATGCTTTTGTGATGTAATGCGACATGTCTTTTGTAACTTGATAACGATGGATTGTTTTGCAAAAGCTTTATGATGAAATGAAATGTTGTCTTTAATGTTTCCGCTGCAATGTTTTATTAAAGTTATATGTATTTTATGTTTTATGTACAATGAGGATCCAACTGTAAGCGTCCCGGGAATGAGGCCTTACAAGTTGGTATCAGAGCCAAAGTTTAAGTGAAATGGGTAAATTTTCAAAATAAACCTTAACTTAAACTGAGAATGGGACCGAAAGGGAAGGGATGCCAGTCTGAGTAGCTGCGTGCCATCAGGTATTTTCTTAATATTAACCGGTATTACGTGCGGATGTTATGAGGTTTATGTGTTGTATGTAGATTAGATACTGATGTAGTCAGGATAGGTAAAGCTCAGGGTTTGAAGAGTAAAGTAAGTGGCTAATCACAACTGGCCACTATAATTAGGGACTTACTATACTTGACATAAATTGAGCTATTTCCTTGAATGACCGTGTTGGTGTTTGAATCTTTCAGTGTGCGTGTGAATGGCTGGTGGTAGATCTTCGAAAGCTTCACGCGGTGGAGGTCGTGGTGGACGTGGTGCTGGACCACGGGTCACGAGAGGAAGACCCAGAGCTGAAGAGGTGGCTCATGAAGAGCCCGAGACCCCTCATCCGGAGGATGGTGATGAAAGCGTGAATCTAAGGGCCTCAGTGAAAGAGGTAGTGGTAGAGGAGGTTCATCAGGTCATGCAGATGATCCTACCGTCTGTGGTGACCGACGTTATCAAGGCTGTAAAGGAAGGAGAAAGAAAGGAGAGAAACAGGTCCTCGGGAGGACGGGAGCAACCGGAGCTTGAAACGGTTCTCTCTAACAATGAAGAAGAGGAAGAAGAAGAGCCTGCACCGGAGGCGGCACGAGGCTGTAACTATGGGGCGTTCCAACGATGCAAGCCCCCTACCTTCAATGGTAAGGACACTACTACTGCTGCTCACTGATGGGTGAGAGAAATGGAAGCTGTTCTAAACATCAGCGAGAACTGGGAGGATCAGAAGGTAAAGTTTGCTGCCCACTCTTTTGTGGACTCGGCTCTGTGTTGGTGGGACAATATAGTCCAAGCTGAGGGTAGTCGGGCAATTGGGAGGATGAGATGGTCGGAGCTCAAGAAGTTGGTGATTGAGGAGTTTTGTCCTCATAGGGAGATGGATAAGGTTGATAGAGAATTCCTGCAGCTGGAGGCGGGAACCATGACACATCAGCAGTATACCACCAAGTTCAACAAAATGGCACGTTTGGTGCCGGATCAGGTGACGCCTCTGTCGCGGAAGATTAAGAGATACATTAAGGGCTTGCCAGCGGATATTCGCAGGCACATGATTACCGCCCGACTAAGCACGTTTAGGTCAGTGGTGGACTTGGCAGGGAGGTTGTTTGATGAGAGGGCTGTAGTGGTGGTGGCTGAAGGTAGCAAGAACGATGGTGGTGATCGGAACTGGAATGGGAAGAGGTTTGGTTGGGCTGATGCCTTGACGGGTAACAAGAAGGCACGGGTGGACGATCGCCGTGTAGTCACACCGGGTACGGGATCGAAGAAGTGTGGCAAATGTGGGAAGGAGCACAGCGGCGAGTGTAGATGGGGGTTGAATGTCTGTTTCAAGTGTGGGAAGCCTGGTCATATGGCTAGAGATTGCAGGGGTACGAGGTGTTTCAACTGTGGGGAAAGTGGTCATATGAGTAAGGACTGTAAGAAGCCGAGGGCCGAGGGTCAGGGGTGAAGAAGACGAGGAGTGAAGGACGAAGGGCGAACGCCAGGGCATTCACTATGACACAGGAGGAAGCTAGGACGGACCTTGATGTTGTGTCCGGTACGTTTCTAGTGAACCAAACTTTAGCTTCTGTGTTATTCGATTCTAGTGCTAGTAAAAGTTTTATTTCTACTGCTTTCTGTGCTAAGCTGCCTGTTAGTAGTAGACATGTTGATGCGCCCATTGATGTAGAAACTGCCATAGGTAAGTCTACTAGGATTTCTGAGATGATAGAGGATTGTGATGTGGAACTAGAAGGTCATAAGTTTCCTATTAGACCGTTTGTGATGACCTTAGGTGGTTTCGATGTAGTTCTTAGGATGGATTGGTTAGCAGACTACGAGGCGAACATTGTGTGTTGCAAGAAGATGATTCGGTTAACAGCGCCTGACGGGAGTTCGGTTACGGTTTATGGGGATTGGGTCACGACGATCCCGAGAGTAATCTCAATGGCGGTGGTGGGAAAGTGTATGAGGCGTGGATGTAGCACCTACTTGGCTTATGTAAAGGACGTGGATACGCCAACACCACAACTATCCGATGTTTCGGTTGTGTGTGACTTTCCAGACGTGTTCCTAGAAGACTTACCAGGAGTGCCACCTGACATAGAGGTCGAGTTTCAGATTGATCTGATACCGGGTGCCCAACCTGTTGCCAAGGCTCCGTATCAGTTGTCTCCGACTGAGATGAAGGAGTTGATGGAGCAGTTGCAAGAGATGCTTGATAAGGGGTTCATTCGACTGAGTATCTCTCCTTGGGGTGCTCCGGTCCTGTTTGTGAAGAAGAAAGACGGTAGTATGAGGATGTGTATTGACTACCGTGAGCTGAATAAGTTGACGATAAAGAACCGATACCCCTTACCGAGGATTGATGATTTGTTTGATCAGCTCCAGGGCGCCAGTTGGTTCTCGAGGATAGACCTCCGATCGGGCTACAATCAGTTGAAGGTGAAGGAGCAGGATATTCCTAAAACAGCTTTTTGCACACGTTATGGTCACTACAAGTTCCTCGTTATGTCATTTGGTTTGACCAACGCGCCAGCTTCTTTCATGGACTTGATGAATCGAGTGTGTCGGCTGATGTTGTATAAGTCAGTGATCGTGTTTATTGATGATATCATGATTTATTCGAAGAGCGAGATAGAGCATGGCGGTCACATTCGAGAAGTTTTGGAGACGTTGAGAAGGGAGAAGTTGTACGCCAAGTTCTCTAAGTGCGTGTTCTGGTTGGGCGAAGTTGAATTCTTGGGTCATGTGGTGAATCCGGATGGGATTATGGTGGACCCGGCAAAAGTGGAGGCCGTGATGCAATGGAAGTCTCCAAAGACGTCATCCGAGATTTGTAGTTTCTTAGGTTTGGTGGGCTACTACAAGAGATTCATCCAAGACTTTTCTATGATCGCTTCTCCAATAACCAAGTTGACCCGGAAAGATGTGAAGTTTGTATGGGGTCAGGCTCAAGAGAAGGCATTCGAGGAATTGAAGGCGAGGTTGACTCAAGCTCCTGTTTTGTCATTACCCAATGGAAGTGAAGATCTGGTGGTTTATTCTGATGCTTCCTACTCGGGGTTGGGGTGTGTATTAATGCAGAGAGGAAAGGTTATAGCCTATGCATCCCGACAGTTGAAGGTTCATGAGGTCAATTATCCTACTCATGACTTGGAGCTAGCAGCCGTGGTCTTTGCGTTAAAGATTTGGAGGCACTATCTTTACGGGACGAAGTGCACCATCTTCACTGACCACAAGAGCTTGAAGTACTTCTTTGAGCAGAAAGATTTGAACATGAGGCAGAGACGATGGTTGGAGCTTATAAAGGATTATGATTGCGAGATCCACTACCATCCGGGCAAAGCCAATGTTGTGGCGGATGCCCTTAGACGAAAAGAAAGGCCCGAGCCGATTCGGGTGAAAGCATACCAATTGAT
Source organism: Flaveria ramosissima (assembly GCA_025215565.1). Taxonomy (NCBI): domain Eukaryota; kingdom Viridiplantae; phylum Streptophyta; class Magnoliopsida; order Asterales; family Asteraceae; genus Flaveria; species Flaveria ramosissima. The sequence goes on along the minus strand of CM046029.1, from coordinate 24,755,144 downwards.
CATGACCTCGGATGTGATGAAGCAAGGCGAAGAGTTTCAAGATGAGGCATTGAAAGAAGATCATCTTAACTCTGAAAGAATGAGAGGTCTGTTTGCAGAGTTGGGTGAAAACACACTTGGTGTTAGAACCCGATTTGGACGAATGTGGATTCCTCGCTTTGGGGATCTATGGGTGAAGATTATGGATGAAGATCACAAGAATTGATACTGTATTCATCCCGGTGCTACAAAGATGTACCAAGACATGAAGAAAGATTATTGGTGGCCGGGTATGAAGCGTGATGTGGTGGAGAATGTGAGTAAGTGCCTTACTTGTCTACAGGTGAAGGCCGAGCATCAGAAGCTGTATGGAAAGATCCGACCTTTAGATATACCAGAATGGAAGTGGGAGCACATCACCATGGATTTCATTACAAAGCTGTCGCGTACCCCGAAAGGGTATGATGCTATATGGGTGATTGTTGACCGCTTGACGAAGAGTGCTCACTTCCTACCGATCCACGAGACATATTCATCTGAGAGGTTGGCTGATCTGTTCATCAAGGAAATTATAACTCGTCATGGTGTGTCGGTGTCTATTGTGTTTGATCGTGACACCCGGTTTACATCTAAATTTTGGAAGAAATTACACGACGCTATGGGGACGAGGTTACATATTAGCACGAGTTATCATCCTCAGACTGATGGTCAGTTAGAGAGGACCGTTCAGACATTGGAGGACATGCTTGGGGCATGTGTTATCGATTTTAGGGGAAGTTAGGATGACCACCTACCGTTAGCTGAGTTCTCATATAACAACAACTATCATGCCAGCATTGGTATGCCTCCTTATGAGATGCTATACGGTAGGAGATGCCGAACACCCGTGTGTTGGGGGGACATTGGTCAGAAGGAGTTAGGGAGCGTCAAGGTAATCGAGGCTATGACTGAGAAGCTTGAAAGGATCAAGGCCTTCATGTAGGCAGCCAAAGATAGACACAAGTCGTATGCCGGTAGGAGACGTAGACCGATCGCGTTCCAGGTGAGTGATGTTGAAAGTCTCACCTTGGAAGGGTATCATTCGGTTCAGAAAGCGGAGCAAATTGAGCCCGAGATACATAGGGCATTTCCGAATCATTGCTCGAGTAAGAGAGGTGGCCTATAGGTTGGATTTATCAGATGAGCTAAGTGGGATTCACCCGACACTCCACGTATCTCATCTGAGGAAATGTTTGGTGGACGAGGATATGATTGTTCCACTAGATGATATCGAGGTAGATGAACGGCTCATTTATGTGGAGCAACCAGTGGCAATCATCGATCGAAGAGAGAAGAGGCTGAGGAATAAAGTGTTTCCATTTGTGCGCGTACAGTGGAAGCACAGAAAGGGGTCTGAGCCTACGTGGGAGACTGAAGAAGAGATGAGACAACATTACCCACGTTTGTTCGAGGAATAACAGGTTCGGGGATGAAACCTAAATAAGGGGGTGGACTTGTAACACCCGGAAATTTTCTTTAAAGCCGACGAAAGAAGAAAAAGAAATAAAGTCCAAATTCGAGGGACCAAACTTGCCAAAACTGGAAAAGGTTGAATGGGTGGGAGTATAAAAGGAGGAGGGCAGCCCACACCCTCCCCCACACTCACCATTTCAGCTATAGAGAGAAGAGAAGAGAGAAAGAAAAGGGGTTCCAAGCTTGGTTTTCGTGGATTCGAGCGTGAAGATCGAAGTTTAGCGGGTTGAATCGAAGCTCCTCTCGTCGGGGTCGTTTGTGTGAGTTCTAGGACCCCTCTTTTACACACTTTTGAATGATTTTGGGGCTGGAACACATCTAAAACCCGTTTTTGAAAAGTTGGGTGTTGAACCCGTTTGTATGCGTATGTGTATGTGTTGGATGCGGGTGGGGTTTGATTTCGGGCTTGGGTGTGCTTGAATGATGTTGTGGTAGGTGTTTCTAAGGTTTAGGATGGTTATTTTGGGTTTAAAACGAGTTTGGGAGAGCTTGGAGGCCGGAAAAGGCAGTTTGCGTTTGGGATGAACTACATTCTGCATCGGCTAGGGCTAGGCGACCAAATGGGATGCGACTGGAGGTCATACGGCCGATTAGCATGCGACTGAGGTCCATGCACACAACTGCCATGCGACTGAGGTCCATACGCATGAAAGTCATGCGACTGAAGTTCATGTGCCTGTAAGGCATGCGATTGAAGGTTATGCGACTGAGGTCCATGCGCCTGGAAACCATGCGACTGAGGTTCATACGCACGAAGGTTATGCGACTGAGGTTCATTCGCACGAAGGGTATGCAACTGAAGCCCATGCGCCTGAAGTCATGCGATTGAAGGCCAAACGCATGAAAGCTATGCGACAGAGAGTCTATTCACATAGGGTCCATTCGCTTGATGTTCATTCGCCTAAGTGTTTAGTCGCCTAAGAAGCCATGCGACTGGAGGGTGTCCATACGCCCAAGTAGGGCTCTTACGCCCGAAAGAACAATGGTTTATTTTCTGACTCTCAGGGGAAAGTGCAGATGTAGGTTTTGACTTGGGAGATTCCCGGGGGTGTATGTAAGTTGACTTTTGAGGTCATAGACGTTTTGATGGGCATGTGCGATGTATGATTGATGTATGATGTTATGTATGATGATTTGCATGATCTCGTTGATGTTTCTGTTTATGTCTGATTATCTTCCCGTGGTTGTGCGATGTATGTTAATGAATGAAATGAAAGTATTATGTAACGTAAAGTGGAAGATAATAAAAAGAGGAACATGATGAACGAATTGGCATGAAAGATTGATACGATGAGATTCGGTTCAAAAACAAATTAATTTCTCAAAATAAAAAAATGCACGAAAAGAGAGTTAACGAATTCCGTGTCAATTAACGGACTTGATAGTGACGGATGTCATAGTATCCCAAAGTTGAGAGAATTTCGTCCCGAAATTCAGCTGGTGTTAGGTCCTGAAGTTCTATCTGCGAACAAATGCGGATATTTGGATTTCATCTGGTCTTTCCATTCCCATGTAAACTCAGGCCCTCGCTTGGAGTTCCATCTCACTCTAACAATTGGAATTCTACTGCGCTTCAGTTGTTTCACCTCTCGGTCCATAATTTCTATTGGTTCTTCCACAAAATATAGTTTCTCATCAATCTTGATTTCCTCCATCGGTACATGAAGGGATCCATTGGCTAAACAATTCTTAAGGTTCGATACATGAAATGTATCATGCACGCCACTAAGTTCTTGAGGTAACTTTAATGGATACGCTACGGGACCAATTCTTTCTATGATCTCAAATGGTCCAACATATCTCAGAGCAAATTTCCCCTTTTTTCCAAACCTTATGATTCCCTTCCACGGAGAAACTTTCAATAAGACATGATCACCAACGTTGAACTCAAAGGGTTTGCGACGGTTTATCAGCATAGCTTTTCTGACGATCTCAAGCTGCCTTAAGTCTATCCTTGATTTGTAATATCTTATCTGTAATTTCCTGGATAATCTCCGGGCCTGTCAATTGACTTTCACCTACTTCCGCCCAAACACTAGAGATCTACATTTCCTCCCGTACATTGCCTCAAACGGAGCACATCCAATGCTCATATGATAACTGTTGTTATAAGAGAATTCAACCAACGGTAAGTGGGTATCCCAACTCCCCCTAAAATCAATCACACACGCCCTAAGCATGTCTTCTAGAGTTTGTATCGTTCCTTCACTTTGACCATCTGTTTGTGGATGATAGGCAGTACTTAAGTCTAAACGAGTACCCATTGCCTTCTATAGAGTCTGCCAAAACCGTGAAGTAAATATACTATCTTGATTTGATATAATTGACATAGGTACTCCATGCCTAGTCACGATCTCATTCACATATAACCTCGCTAACTTCTCCATTTTATAGTCCTCGCGAATAGGTAAGAAATGAGCAGATTTCATCATTCGATCCACGATGACCCAAATCGAATCATACCCCCTACTTGTTCTAGGCAACTTAGTGATGAAGTCCATCGCTATGTTCTCCCACTTCCATTTGGGAATTTCTGGTTGTTGTAACTGACCTGACGGTTTCTGATGTTCGGCTTTGACTTTCGAGCAAGTCAAGCATTCACTCCTATACTTTGCAGTATCCTTTTTTTTTCATGCCTGGCCACTAATACAACTCCTTAAGATCTTGATACATCTTGTCTGCACCAGGATGAACAGAATACTTGGACTTGTGTGCTTCGTTCATAACTAGGGTTCGAACATCACCCCACTTAGGTACCCATATACGATACACAAAATACCGTACACCATCCTCTTTACAGTTCATCTGTTTGTCTAACCCTCGGGACTCTTCACTTGCGATATTCTCCTCCTTCAGCGCTTCGCCCTGCGCCAATGTGACTTTCAATGAGCACACTCCTAGTGTGAAAGGTTCTGGTCTAGATTGGCTATTTGATCTTGATTTAGTTAACAACTGTTTTAACAAATCTTGTGAGAATGTTTCAGGATCCACATATATACTACCTATAGGTGATCCTAACCCAAGATTTAAGCTAAGAAGACCTTCAAGTTACACATCTTCAACTCCATTGGTAACTAATCCTGCAAATGAAGCTTCTACCAGTACATCAATGACAAATCCCGCTGATACTTCTGAGGTGCCTTCAAATTCCAGCTTAGAGGCATAAAACTCAGGGGAAGGAGCTTCAAATGTTGGAGAAAATAGTGGTGGTGAAAGTGATCAGGAATTTCTTGATGCTGATAACCACTCCATTGAAGACAACATTAATTATGTCACACACTTATTGGAACAAGTCAATCTTTATAAGTGTGCTGATGTGGAGGGTGAATCTTTCTTGCCAGATCAGAATTTCTCAAATTTAGATCTGTCTAAGCAACTTGCTATGATCCCTCAGCTAAGGATCCACAAGTCTCATCCTAACACAAACATCATTGGAGATGTTGATTCAGGGGTGAGAACAAGAGGACAAACCCATGAAGAAAATGTTTGTCTTCACTCTTGTTTCTTGTCCCAGATAGAGCCAAAGAAAATTAATGAGGCTCTAAAGGATGGAAGTTGGGTTGAAGCTATGCAAGAAGAGCTGCTTCAGTTCAAAAGGCAAAAGGTTTGGAACCTATGTCCTCTTCCTCAAAGGAAGACTACCATAGGAACCAAATGGGTTTTTAGGAATAAGAAGGATGGTAGAGGACTTGTTGCAATATGCACTTACAACACAACAACACAATGAGAAGAGTTGCTTACAACACTTAACAGATCAAATAAGGAACTGGTTAACTTTTAGTGAAAGATGCTAAGAACACAAGTAAATATGAAACAGAACAAGATGGAAAACAACACAAGTAATTAGTTTTCAAGGATGCTGTATATTGCTTCTCAAGTTCTATTACAAATGTTACAAAGCATACGATAGAAAGTTACAAGTACTTGAGATAGTTTATACTACATCCTACAGCCGACCATACTTTAAAAGCCAGCTGGATACAATTAACTAGACAACTACAAAATCAAATGTAGAGTCAAAAGGCAGATTTGCCTTTTGACTAGTGACTATGACATGGAATAGCTCACATCCTAATATATTACAAAAAGGATAAAAGTACATAAAGTAGAAAGCACAGACTCAAGACCTCAATGTACAGTTACCAAAAGCATGGACCTTTTCACCAACTCATGTAAGTTGGTGACTTTACAGAGTTGCAGCGGAAAGGTGGTCCAGCTTTATGGTAAAGTACATCAAATAAAAGCATGTCTCTAAAAGTATTCAGAAGAAATCTGTCTTCACTCTTTGGCTTCAGAAGACTTTGTCTTTGAAGCTTCGGAAGACTTCACTTTTGGCTTCGGAAGATGTTGGTCTTGGCTTCGGAAGAAATTACACTTAGAATATTTCTAGTGCTTGGTGTAAAACTTCCGAAGCATTTCTACTTCTGTTCTTCAGTGCATGCATGCAGAGAGACTTTGGATGTTTTGGCTGCATCAGACTTATAGGAATCCTTACACTTGTCATCAAGAAGAAGGCAAGACTAGTTGTTCAAGGGTATATTCAAGAAGAAGGAATTGACTACACATATGTTTTTCATGTAGCAAGACTTGAAGCTGTTAGGATATTCCTAGCTTTTACTGCATCCAAGAACTTCAAGATCTACCAACTTGATGTCAAGTGTGCTTTTATTTATGGGGTGATTGATGAAGAGGTGTATATCAGACAACCATCGGGTTTGCAGATCCTGATCATCCTGATTATGTCTGCAAGCTTGATAAAGCTCTTTATGGGCTGCACCAAGCACCAAGGAAGTGGTATGAGACTCTATCTCAGTATCTCTGTCAACATGGCTTCAAAGGGGGTACTATAGATGGAACTCTCTTCATCAAAGGAACAAGAAATGACATAATGCTAGTTCAAGTATATGTAGATGACATTATCTTTTGGTTAACTAATCCAAAGCTCTGCAAAGACTATGAGAAGCTGATGAAGGACATGTTTGAAATGAGTGCCATGGGGGAACTCAATTTATTTCCAGGAATTCAAGTGAAGCAAGTTGACAATAGGATCTTCATAAGTCAGTCAAAGTATGTACAAGACATACTTAAAAAGGTTCAACATGACTGATTGTAAGGTTGCTAAGACACCCATAGCCAGAAATCACTCCCTTGGACCTGATCTTGAGGGGGAGTGTGTTGATGAGCATCTCTACAGGGCAATGATTGGGCCTCTTATGTACAGGCAAGCTAGCAGGCCAGATATCATGTTTGCTACATGCATTGTGCAAGATATCAAGCCAACCCCAAGATGTCACACCTGGTCACTGCCAAAAAAATTTAAGATATCTCAAAGGTGATCCATCACTTGGCCTTTAGTATTCAAAGAATTCCGACTTTAATTTGTTTGCTTATACAGATAGTGACTATGGTGGTTGCAACATGAATGCAAAGTCTACATCAGGGGGATGTCAATTTCTTGGTGGAAGAGTAGTCTCTTGGCAATGTAAGAAACAATCCTGTGTGTCTGCATCAACTGCTAGGGCTGAATACATTGCTGCTACATGCTGCTATGCTCAAGTGCTTTGGATTCATAATCAGATGCTGGACTATGGATTAAACTTTAAGGAGACTCCCACCCACATAGACAATAACAGTGCTATCTCCATCACAGAAAATCTTGTTTAGCACTCAAGGACAAAGCATATCAATATCAAGTATCATTTGATTAGAGATAACTTTGAAACGGGATTAATCAAACTAGTCAAAGTTAACACAAATGAACAATATGTTGATCTGTTCACCAAAGCTTTTGATGAGCAGGGATTTAAATATCTTGTATTAGCTATTGGGATGATTAACTTTGAATAGCTTTTATTAAAACTTAATCATATTTATTTCTAAAACCTGTGTGTCTTAAGTTGTCTATTTTATCACCTTCATTAGCCCTTGTTTTCTTTGGAAGAAAATATTTTCAAAAGACTTTTCTTAGATTTTTGGTAAATTTTAATCTCCTCGGAAGATTTAAAATTACCTTCGGAAGAAAATTATGTCTTAGTAAACAAATAACTACTTCAGTAATTTTACCTTCGGAAGAAATTTCTGAAATATCTTCCGAAGCTTAAAATCAACTTAAGTACTCTGTATGTTTTCAAAGAACAAGTTTCTTCCGAAAGCAATTTTCCTTCGGAAGTTTTTATTCTCCTTAAAATAAAAATCTCTGAGTGTTAATTCTCCTCCGAAGCAAAATTCTAAAAAGCCTTTGAAATTTCTTCCGAAGCCAATTTGCCTTCGAAAGTTTTTTTTTGCTTCAGAACTTCCGAAGCAAATAACCTTCGAAAGATTTCTCAACTTCCAAGAAAACTACTTTTGGGCAAAAGTAAATTACTTTTTCAAAGGTGGGAACGACATCCGGATTTCAAAGATTATCCTCTTTCATTAACTTTGTCTCAATCCTTTTCACATAAATACCCAACGGTTCCCCCCTCTTTCACTATCTTCTTCAATTACACTATTCCTTAAACCTAAATTCTCTCAAACCGCCTTTGTTATTCATCTTCCTTCACCCTTAAGCTTCTAAAATGGCCAACCTAAACCACAAAAACAACTCAGATTTCTCCATGCAACTTCACAGGCAACGCAACCAGGTTGCTCTGTTAAGCTCTGAGAAAGATGAAAGTTTCTCAGAGATTTGCCGTTTCTTAGCTCTATCCAACTACTTCACCTCCCTAACCATTGATCCTACTCTCTATGAGGATCATCTGCTTGAATTCTGGAAGACCTGCTAAGAGGTCATTATGGATGAGGAGAAGGCACTGTCTGCCATAGTGCAAGGGAGGATAATCTTCATCACTCAAGCCATCATCAACACTCACTTGTAGCTGGATGATGAAGAAGGTGAGTTGTCCTTCCCAAAGGAAGCTGTATATCATTCCTTTGAGCAGATGGGCTATGAGGGAGATTTCTCTGTAAAAACCTTCATGTCAGGATCAGTGATCACAAGTTTGATGGTTTATAGTGTAACGCAGCGGAATAAGATCAAGAATTAGACAAATTATAGCAAGAATTTGATATTCGTATGCATTAAGAACAAATACGGATATAACGAGAGAATATATTTCTGTGACAAGGAATGTTTCAATTATAACAAATATTTCTGCTCAATCATTCACATATTATAATAAGGTTGACACTCCTTATATAGAGTGCAATCACTGCTGTTATCACGGGATAGTGACAACTGGCAGATCTAAAACAAAAATAACTAACACTTAACAAACTACTGAAATGTTCACAACTACTGAGAACATATCAGAGTGCTAAGTACAAAATATAAAACTACTGAAACTAAACTACTGAAACTACAACGACTGAAGAACAAGCTCTTCAGTCGTATTACAAAACTACTGAAAATGGAAAACATAAAACTACTGAAAGTAAACCGTCTGATACTTGGTCTTCAGCACTTGTGTCTTCAGCTGTTGTGACAACGTCTGATACTTGGTCTTCAGCACTTGTGTCTTCAGACTTTGTCTTCAGCACTTGTCTTCAGACTTTGTCTTCAGCACTTGTGTCTTCAGACTTTGTAATCAGTTGTTGTCTTCAGCTGTTGTGGACTTCAGCGGTTGTTGTGACGTCTGTGGGACTTAAAGGTTTTTCTGATCCGGCTCATTGGTTCTTTTGGTCCAACAAACTCCCCCTGAACCAATGCAGCCAAAACCTTTAACTTTATTGAGGTCCCACTTATTGTTGGCAGAATGGTTGGTCTTTTTCCTTCTTGATCAGTTGAGAAGATGACCCATATAAGCACTGGCCTGGGAATGAGTCTCTGATGATTTGGTTGGCAATGTATGGATGGGAGCTCTGTATTGGGGAATTGGACACTGAGCTGTTCCCCCATCCATGAGACTCACTTCCCATGTATTAGCCTGTAGGATTCTCTGGTGTATGCTCTGAGAAACATAATTTGTTCTTCCATGGTAAGATTTTCAGCTTCACCATCAAACAATCCTTCACGCCCATACAGCTCTGAAATGTACTTAGCCTGTTTGCCATTTTTGAGCTCAACTGTTGTAATCTGTCTGTATGCAAACTCATCTGGGTGAGTACCTTCAAGTAACAGACTGAGCTTGTTGGGTATTTTACCTTTGAAGAAATTGAAGATTTCCAATATTATTGAAGTTGAAGACTTGAAGAACAAAAGCAACAAAATATTAGTCTAGGATTTATTTTGTAATTACTGTAAATGCTAGATTAGTATAAATATTAACATATATCATCATTGTAAATGGGTGAATAATTCTCCACCAAGTGTGGGAATTAGTTCCATCGCCAACAACATCATATCATCATTCTTCATGGATGATGATTTCATCATCAAATCAATAAACATCGATCATTAAACACTTTTCGTGTTCATCATTATTATTATTTTAGCATCGAATCATCAAGTTTTGTTATTATCAATATGAATCCTAAGATCCAAGCTCAACGATCCCGTTCATATCGGGAACACACAATTGGTATCAGAGCCGGAGTTGATGGATTCATATTGATTTTGATGAGATTTCATGGTTAGATTGCTAAAATTGTTGAAGATCTGAAGAAACTTGGAGAAAAAGTTAGTGTGTTCTTCATGAAAAATCCAATGATTTGGATTCATCAACATAATGCTACAATAGCAATTTCATCAACAATTCAACAAGCAATTCAACAATACAAGATCCGATACGAACCATGCAAGAAATCGAAGTTTGGGGGCTGCAGTAAGGGTCAAACAATTAGGTTTCTTCTGATTAGGATTGCTTGCGGATGGTTGAGGGCTGTCGTAGGTATCGAATGGAAGAGGCTGTCGAGTAGGTAGCTTGCGATCGAATTGGAAGGGGCTGCCGTAGGTAGCCTTTGCGAATTCAAAGGGCTGCCATAGGTGGCCTTTCTCAGCCGAATTAGGGTTTGCAAATTAGGGTTGCGAATGAGTTCATGGAATATGGGCTTATTAACACATTTGGGTTTGTTACTTGGACTTCATCATTAAACAAAAAAACAACAGTTGGACTTGGGCTCAAGTGTTGAAGATTGGGCTTATGATCAAAAAAACAAAAAGAAAAGGTGGACTCGGGTTTATTTGTTTGGGCCGCCAACATCAAAAAGAAAAGGTGGACTCGGGTTTTAGCTTAAAGCTATGAAAGCAAGCTATAACAACAAAAAAAAATTTGGTTGTTCTAAAGTTTTGAAGATCTCGCTTCCGAATCAACAACAAAATTCTTGGCTTTGAACAACTATTCAACAAAAACAAGATCAAGCTTCATTTCACATCGGAAATCTACAATTTAGGGGGAGTATTGTTGGGTATTTTACCTTTGAAGAAATTGAAGATTTCCAATATTATTGAAGTTGAAGACTTGAAGAACAAAAGCAACAAAATATTAGTCTAGGATTTATTTTGTAATTACTGTAAATGCTAGATTAGTATAAATATTAACATATATCATCATTGTAAATGGGTGAATAATTCTCCACCAAGTGTGGGAATTAGTTCCATCACCAACAACATCATATCATCATTCTTCATGGATGATGATTTCATCATCAAATCAATAAACATCGATCATTAAACACTTTTTGTGTTCATCATTATTATTATTTTAGCATCGAATCATCAAGTTTTGTTATTATCAATATAAATCCTAAGATCCAAGCTCAACGATCCCGTTCATATCGGGAACACACAATAAATTTGAAGAAATTGAAATCTGAGCATCATCTTAGCTGTCGGTTACATGAAATTTTATTTTAAATCCCTAATTTCTTGTACTAAATTGTCATGTATACAAAGCCAACGAGGTCCTATAGCAATAATTGGTACAACCAATGGAGTTGGGCCATACATACAACCGTGTGTAAATCATTATTAGTATATTAATGTTTATCCGTAGATTGGTAAACTACGGATGAATAAAGATTTATAATTTAATGATTACAATTTCACCAGTAGAAGTTGTTGATCCGTAGATGTACTACGGAAGAGTAAATTGTGGATCACACAATTAATGAGAAATTACTTCTACGGAAGATTACAATGTGGGACCCACTGAATAAATCCGAGAAAATTAATATGTCTGAGGGTATCAATAAAGAGATTTGACTTGTCAAATGCATTATTCACTTTTCAGCTCACTTTTTCAGACCTAGAAAATCTCACTCAACAAATTTTTCCCACTTCTCAACATTCAAAATTTACCAAATCAAAACCTTAAGCAAACATATATCTGTGTTCTTAATCAGCGTTTATTAAGGTAAAACATGTCGTAATCATCAAGAATGAACCAGTTGATTCTTGTTTTATCTCACAACTGTTCGTATTCTCATATCAATAATGTGATTCTAACGAAGTCTTTTCTTATGAACAGATGGATCAGCGATTTGCAAAAGAGCATAATGTGTGTGCTTTCTTGAACCCTGACGATCCTGTGTCAGAAGGATGTCAAGAAATTATGAGATATTTGAGAAGATCAAGGATATTCTATGCACTATCTGCAGAGCCAACGATTTATCGCTCGCATATCAGTGATTTCTGGAATTCTGCACATATAGAAGAAGATGATGAAGGCATTATTGCAGAAGTAAAGAATCGAAGGCTGAGAATAGACGAACAAACAATAAGAAGGGTACTAGAACTGGGAGATGTTGAAGTTGGACACCCTGATGTATTTGATAATGAATACATAGAAAAGGTTTTTCTCCTAATGGGGTATGATGGAGACTTTGAAAAGGGAGAAATCAAGAAGGGAAGACTCTGTAAGCATACAAATTTTTGTGTCACACTTATCTGAAGTGTATGTCAAACAGAAAATCTGGGCTTGACAGATTTTCAAGACATATATCATCTGGTATCATTGGCATCTTTGAGGGAAGGACCTACAACTATTCAAAGTACATCTTCAATTGTTTGTGTGATCACATTCGAGTACAGAAGGCTGATAAGATGTATATGTTTCCAAGGTTCATTCAGCTCATCATTAATGCAGACCTGCCTGGAACATGGAACATCTGTGGAGGGTGGTGTGTTTATCCAAGCACACCTTGGCAGATCTGTGCTGAACAAAATCTCAGGGAAATATGAAGGAGGTGACATAGACATGTTTGCTCATGTGATTGATGCTAATGCAGACATACCTCAAGAGCTTGTTTGGGAAATTAATGAAGAGAGCTCTGCTACCAGCTCTGCTCAAGACACTCCATCACCAGTAGCATCACCTCAACAACAACAACCACATCAACCACCATCTCCTCACAGCCAAAATACAGAACCTATCTCTCCAATCCTCCACCTATCACCACAACAACAACAAACACCCCAAACACAATCACCAGCCAGCCAAAATACAGAACCTATCTCTCCAATCCTCCACCTATCACCACAACAACAACAAACACCCCAAACACAATCACCTGCAAGTCAAAATACTGAACCAATATCTCCCATTCAACCCCAATCACCAAATCAGCTTCAGATGCAACTTTACCAACAACTTCCAAATTCAGATACTGAGAGCATCTACACTGGAGAGACAGAATTAGTCTCAGAAGCAAGTACAGTTAAACTGTCATTATCCAAGACTGAATCCCCTGTGCATTCAAATGAAACTGAACAAGTTTCTCCAGTGACTGACCAGCAACAACAACAAACTCTTCAAGAGCATGAAGATCAAGCCACTGAACCAAAGTCAAGCTCAGCAAGTGTTGATCATGAGGAAGTAAAAGAAGATGAGATTGAGTCTCAGCATCAGGAAGTAGACACAGAAGCAGATCAGGTTGATGTGATTGCTTATAATGAAGATGATCTGAGTGATGATGACATTCCTGTGAGCAAAAGTTATCTGGTGGCTGAGTACAACAAGCTGGTGCTCAAATCAAATAAAAGAAAGGCAAGAATACAAGAGCTGAAGGGCATAATAAAAGAAAAGGATGAAGAATTGATAAGACAACAAGCAAGAATAAAGAGACTGAGAGAAGATGCTCAAAGTGATAAAGAAGTCATTGATGCTCTGCTAGACAAGGAAGCTGAGCTTAAAGAGTCAGCAGAGTCTGAGAAGACAGAAAAAAAAGGTCATGAAGAGACTTGAACAAGCATCTGGCACTATGACTGCTCAGTCAAACATTATAAAGAGAAAAGAAGAAGAAATTGAGCAACTTAAACTGAAGATCAGTTCATTGGAATCTCATACTAAGGCTTCAACTACTCAAACAAAACAAAGTCCTGAGGCATCAAAAGAAATGATCTTGTACTCAAGAAAAAGAAAGTACCTTGGTACTGCTGAGAAGAAGCCAACTACTTATGAAAGTGTTTCAAAGAAACAAAAGCTGACTTCTCCTGAACACACCCCTCAATAGATTTATCTACTGAGAAGCCCATCTCTGAAAAGAAAGATGAAAGTGATAAAGAGTGGGAAGAATAATCCAAGAAGACTCTCCTCCAAAACAAGAAGTCTCAAAGGCTGATGATCTTCTGACTACAAGTGACATATTGAAGAGAGGCCTGAATCAACCATGTTCATGACACTTATAAACCATGGTTTCCCTTATGACATGGTTGAAAGACTAAACATGACAGAGATGAAGAACCTGTAAAAAGATTGAGCTTGCATGCTTTATGATTCCAAATTGTGATTATGAAGCCTTCAGCACCTTTCAATCAATTCAAAAAGCAAAGAAGGAGTTGGGACATTGTGACACAGCCAAGCTGAGCAAATACAACATGACTTGCTGGTTACAAGGACATCACTACAAACCTCATGAGCTTAAAGGAAGATCAGTAGGGGAACTCAGAAGGATGATGGAGCATGTGATGAAAGTTGAGCTAGATACTGGAGTAAAATTCAGAACTGAAGCTCCACATCCATCTTATGAACAACAAAGCAAACTTCCTGCTGAACCTATAACAGTTGAACCTAAAGATCAGCACAAAAGAAAAGAGAAATTGATTAGAGAGAAGAGAAGTTATACCCGGAAAAGTATGGCCACTTGGGACTGCAGTTAGAGAGATAACTGAGCAAAAGTCCACTCTAATATAACTGATAGATCACCTCACAACTCCCAGCTCTACGGAAGAAAACAAGATCATGGCCTGGAAATATGATCCAGACAAGGATTGTGCTGTTATTAAAAGAACATCTGGAAGAGTTGAATACTTCCATGATGTACTCTCAGTGGTGAGTCTGCCAGAGAATGACATCAAAGATCTTCAAAGTTTAATCATCAGCAATTATCCAATTCACCCTAGAGGAAGAGATTTCTCAACCCTAGTGGGAAAGTTTGAAAACAAAATTTAAAGATGATGTGCTTATAGAAGCCAAAGAGAAGATGTAGAACATCAAAAGAGAATCAAAAGGCTCAAAAGATTCAAGACCAATGCCTCAGAACATGTAGATGATGAATTCTTGAAGAGGATTGGCTACAACAACAGAAACAAAGCAGCAGTTAAATGCATTGAAGGGACTCAATTCACATACCCAATCACTGAATGGGGATATGTTGAGAAGACAAAAGAGTTGGTCCTACTGAGAAATGCTGAGAACAAGAAAGCTGAAAAGATCAGAATCTTTGATCCTGTGGAAATCAAACTGCCTCCATCCCAGCTATACCTCATACCTAAATGACAAATTCTTTCCCAAGCTGTCTGATGAAAAAGCACACAAAATGATCTGTTCCTACATGTCCATGTGATTCGAGTAATAGACAAACTACATGCCAAAGCATATAAAAGAAGAAGATTTAATGTTGGACTACTGAAGGGAACAACCTTTGATGAAGTAACAGAACTCAGAATAACAGAACAAGATGAGCTAGAAGTGGTGAATAACAACAAGGTGTTAGACACACTCACTACAGAGGAAGATGTTCTGGGAATCAGTTATGAGACTCTGAAGAAGATCAGCAAGATAAAGATCAACTATAAGTATGATGATCAGAAGACTGTTGTTTCCTACTTCTACAATAAGATGATTGCCAGAATTAAGGATCTTGCAGTTTTGAAGGACTGATTGCAAGTAGCTAAGCCTAAGGGGGAGTATTGTTAGGTCTAGAATTAGTAGATCTAGTCATTATGTATAGGCTTAGTACTTGAATTAATCTGTAATGAACTTTTGTACTTCATTATTGTGTATGCATTAAATATATAGGTTAACCCATTTATATATGTGTTGATTTATGTATGGTTGCAGGTACAAACATAATACTTGGTCAAGTACTGAAATTGACCAAGTGTAAGAAACATCTACGGATGAACCTTCCGTAGATATATTTTACAAGTAACAAAACATCCGAAGATCATCTACGGATGAACAAATCAACTAGAGTTCCAAGTGAATGAGTTCAAGTAAGAAATGCTGCGGAAGAACAAGAATACTGCGAAAGAACAAAACATCTGCGGAAGAACAAAACATCTACGGAAGACAATATTTCTGCGGAGTCCAAACACTTGTATAATACAAGTGTTACGAGTCAACAAGTCAACAAGTCAACAAGGCGGTTATACGAATCCCGAGAAATCCGATGATTCCTTAACAGAAACAAATCAAATCCCAAGAGATCCGGTGTTTCCTATAACTGAAACACCTTTGTCTATAAATATGGATCCTAGGTTTCGATTCAAGGACGATTGAGTCAGACGATTGATTGATTGAGAACAGCAATAGCAATACAACAATCATCAAAAGTCTTTCGATCATCAAAAACATATACAACATCATAGCATTCATTGATATCGTACATTCATACTTTTGTAATCACCAACACATTATAATAAAATATTGATTAATCATTAATTATGTTTTGTTTCGTGTGTTCTTGATATTTCATTGATATTTAAAGTTGCTTAAATACAATTAAACCAAATCAACGTTAATTCCGCTAACGTTGACTTGACATCGATTCACACTGATAATTCCTGTTGACGATCCTTGGATTCACAGGTTTCTTTTAGGTTTCAACAATGATCCTTCCGCAATTTACAATTAAACCAAATCAACACTGATAATCAACGTTAATTGTGTGATCCACAATTTACTCTTCCGTAGTACATCTACGGATCAACAACTTCTACTGGTGAAATTGTAATCATTAAATTATTGATCTTTATTCATCCGTAGTTTACCAATCTACGGATAAACATTGATATACTAATAATGATTTACACACGGTTGTATGTATGGCCCAACTCCATTGGTTGTACCAATTATTGCTATAGGACCTCGTTGGCTTTGTATACATGACAATTTAGTACAAGAAATTAGGGATTTAAAATAAAATTTCATGTAACCGACAGCTAAGATGATGCTCAGATTTCAATTTCTTCAAATTGGTAAAGATATAGACATTGCTGCTGCTGATTTAGATGCTTTTTCATGAATTCTACTCCCCCTAAATTTGTGATTAATGATGAACTTAAGCATTTATCATTAATTTCTTTTAGAGGAATAACATAAACTTTAAATATATGATAATGATCAGATACACATAAGATGGGATCATACTATAATGCTAAGCCTCTTCCTGATTAGTTATGTTGTATAGTTGATACTAGAACAAGTTTTGATTGCAAGTATATTGTCCATATAAATCCATACAAGAGCTCATGTATCAACTAGGCATGCTGTTTATCATGTTTATTGTTTTAGAAATAACTGTCACGGGCTTCACATTTGATTCACAAAGGTGTTGTCCTCCCTTTGCAAGTCAAATCATCACTTTTCACACTTAAGACTATGTACTTTAAATTATAATAGCTATCTTGAGATGTATTTGGCATCTCATTGATGCGATGTTGATAAAGCTCAAGATAATATACAGTTGATCACTTAGGATTCTTTTGAGAGCTTTAGATATGATCATCATCAGGTCACCCAGGTCTTTACTCACGTAAAACAGAGGTGCCTTTAACCCAGGTCTTTGTTCACACAAAACAGAGGGATGATGATGAGCATGATCTTTTCACCTTTGATACTGAAATTCAGTATGGTGATCATACACCCAGGTCTTTGTTCACACAAAACAGAGGGAGTATGATTTGCAAAGATAGATAGTATAAAGTGTTTTACATAGTGTGTTTAGATGAATGATTTGATCACATTAGGATAAGACTCACTTTGTTTTCTCAAAATGAAGTGTCCCACAGACAATTATTATAGTATTATGTTTTGCATGCACTAAGTTTTGTCCACTCAAAATGAACCTACTCACATATCAAGAAACTTGTTGAGATATATTGTTATTTGTTTATGCAGAAATAGGCAAAGCTATAGTGTACTATCATTTCCCATGCATAAGTCATACTGATGCATTATTGCACACAGCATGTTGTTTGTTTGGACTTAATTTAATCTAAGTTAATCATACCTAGAGACTCAATCAGAAAATTAAATCTGACTGAATCAAAGGCTTTAGTGAATAAATCAGCAAGCTGATTTGATGTATCCACTTTGACTAACTTAATCAATCCCTTTTCTGAGCAGTCTCTCAGAAAATGATACCTAATCTCTATATGTTTTGTTTTACTATGTTGCACAGGATTAGCAGTGATAAACATAGCAGCAGAATTGTCTATATAGATTGAAGTTTGAAGAAACTTTTAACCATAGTCAAGCAATTGGTTTTGTAACCAAAGTACTTGAGAACACCCAGCTGAAGCAGCAATGTACTCAGCCTCAGCTGTGGATACAAAAACATTTGTTTGTTTCTTGCACTGCCATGACACTAGCCTGGGTCCAATGAATTGACATCCACCGGTTGTTGATTTTCTATTGCTGTTACATCCACCATAGTCACTATCTGAGTATGAGTAGAGTGTAAAGTCTCCATCCTTGGGATACCATAGACCAAGTCCTGGTTTTCCCTTGAGGTATCTGAAAATTCTTTTGACAGCATTGAGATGTGACTCCTTGGGATCAGATTGGTACCTAGCACATACACACACAGCAAACATAATATCAGGTCTACTGGTAGTTAAGTACATAAGTGAACCTATCATGGATCTAAATAATTTGATCAATAGATTTTCCAGTGGGATCAGGAGCAATCTTATCAATTGTTGATGCTGGTGGTTTGCATGAGGATACTTCAGCAAGATTGTATTTCTTCAGTATTTGATGTATGTATTTTTTTGATTGATGAATATTCCATCTGCTCTTTGATGAACTTGAAGGCCAAGGAAGATGTTAATTCACCCATTGAGCTCATCTGAAATTCAGATTTCACCAGTTCTTCAAAATTCACACACAATCTCTTATTTGTTGATCCAAATATAATGTCATCAACATATACTTGAACTACTAAGAGATCTTGATGTTCTTGTTTGAGAAAGAGTGTCTGATCAATAGTCCCTTTTGTAGTAGCCATGCTTGAGTAAGAAAGATGATAGTGGTTCATACCATTTTCTTGGTGCTTGATGAAGACCATATAAGGCTTTATCTAGTGTGTATAGTGTCTAGTATCAACTATACAACATAACTAATCAGGAAGAGGCTTAGCATTATAGTATGATCCCATCTTATGTGTATCTGATCATTATCATATATTTAAAGTTTATGTTATTCCTCTTAAAGAAATTTATGATAAATGCTTAAGTTCATCATTAATCACAAATTTAGGGGGAGTAGAATTCATGAAAAAGCATCTAAATCAGCAGCAGCAATGTCTATATCTTTATCAATTTGAAGAAATTGAAATCTGAGCATCATCTTAGCCGTTGGTTACATGAATTTTATTTAAAATCCCTAATTTCTTTGTACTAATTGTCATGTATACAAAGCCAACGAGGTCCTATAGCAATAATTGGTTCAACCAATGGAGTTGGGCCATACATACAACTGTGTGTAAATCAATATTAGTATATTAATGTTTATCCGTAGATTGGTAAACTACGGATGATAAAGATCAATAATTAATGATTACAATTTCACCAGTAGAAGTTGTTGATCCGTAGATGTACTACGGAAGAGTAAATTGTGGATCACAATTAATGAGAAATTACTTCTACGGAAGATTACAATGTGGGACCCACTGAATAAATCCGAGAAAATTAATATGTCTGAGGGTATAAATAAAGAGATTTGACTTGTCAAATGCATTATTCACTTTTCAGCTCACTTTTTCAGACCTAGAAAATCTCACTCAACAAATTTTCCCACTTTCTCAACATTCAAAATTTACCAAATCAAACCTTAAGCAAACATATATCTGTGTTCTTAATCAGCGTTTATTAAGGTAAAACATGTCGTAATCATCAAGAATGAACCAGTTGATTCTTGTTTTATCTCACAACTGTTCGTATTCTCATATCAATAATGTGATTCTAACGAAGTCTTTTCTTATGAACAGATGGATCAACGATTTGCAAAAGAGCATAATGTGTGTGCTTTCTTGAACCCTGACGATCCTGTGTCAGAAGGATGTCAAGAAATTATGAGATATTTGAGAAGATCAAGGATATTCTATGCACTATCTGCAGAGCCAACGATTTATCGCTCGCATATCAGTGATTTCTGGAATTCTGCACATATAGAAGAAGATGATGAAGGCATTATTGCAGAAGTAAAGAATCGAAGGCTGAGAATAGACGAACAAACAATAAGAAGGGTACTAGAACTGGGAGATGTTGAAGTTGGACACCCTGATGTATTTGATAATGAATACATAGAAAAGGTTTTTCTCTAATGGGGTATGATGGAGACTTTGAAAAGGGAGGGAGAAATCAAGAAGGGAAGACTCTGTAAGCCATACAGATTTTTGTGTCACACTTATCTGAAGTGTATGTCAAACAGAAAATCTGGGCTTGACAGATTTTCAAGACATATATCATCTGGTATCATTGGCATCTTTGAGGGAAGGACCTACAACTACTCAAAGTACATCTTTAATTGTTTGTGTGATCACATTCGAGTACAGAAGGCTGATAAGATGTATATGTTTCCAAGGTTCATTCAGCTCATCATTAATGCAGACCTGCCTGGAACATCTGTGGAGGGTGGTGTGTTTATCCAAGCACACCTTGGCAGATCTGTGCTGAACAAAATCTCAGGGGAATATGAAGGAGGTGACATAGACATGTTTGCTCATGTGATTGATGCTAATGCAGACATACCTCAAGAGCTTGTTTGGGAAATTGATGAAGAGAGCTCTGCTACCAGCTCTGCTCAAGACACTCCATCACCAGAAGCATCACCTCAACAAAACAAAAACACATCAAACCAACATCTCCTCCCAGCCAAAAATACAGAACCTATCTCTCCAATCCTCCACCTATCACCACAAAACAACAACAAACACCCCAAACACAATCACCTGCCAGTCAAAATACTGAACACATATCTCCCATTCAACCCCAATCACCAAATCAGCTTCAGATGCAACTTTACCAACAACTTCCAAATTCAGATACTGAGAGCATCTACACTGGAGAGAGACAGAATTAGTCTCAGAAGCAAGTACAGTTAAACTGTCATTATCCAAGACTGAATCCCCTGTGCATTCAAATGAAACTGAACAAGTTTCTCCAGTGACTGACCAGCAACAACAACAAACTCTTCAAGAGCATGAAGATCAAGCCACTGAACCAAAGTCAAGCTCAGCAAGTGTTGATCATGAGGAAGTAAAAGAAGATGAGATTGAGTCTCAGCATCAGGAGAAGAGACACAGAAGCAGATCAGGTTGATGTGATTGCTTATAATGAAGATGATCTGAGTGATGATGACATTCCTGTGAGCAAAAGTTATCTGGTGGCTGAGTACAACAAGCTGGTGCTCAAATCAAATAAAAGAAAGGCAAGAATACAAGAGCTGAAGGGCATAATAAAAGAAAAGGATGAAGAATTGATAAGACAGCAAGCAAGAATAAAGAGACTGAGAGAAGATGCTCAAAGTGATAAAGAAGTCATTGATGCTCTGCTAGACAAGGAAGCTGAGCTTAAAGAGTCAGCAGAGTCTGAGAAGAAAGAAAAGAAAAGGTCATGAAGAGACTTGAACAAGCATCTGGCACTATGACTGCTCAGTCAAACATTATAAAGAGAAAAAGAAGAAGAAATTGAGCAACTTAAATTGAAGATCAGTTCATTGGAATCTCATGCTAAGGCTTCAACTGCTCAAACAAAACAAAGTCCTGAGGCATCAAAAGAAATGATCTTGTACTCAAGGAAAAGAAAGTACCTTGGTACTGCTGAGAAGAAAGCCAACTACTTATGAAAGTGTTTCAAAGAAAGAAACAAAACTGACTTCTCCTGAACACACCCCTCAATAGACTTATCTACTGAGAAGCCCATCTCTGAAAAGAAAGATGAAAGTGATAAAGAGTGGGAAGAATTAATCAAAGAAGACTCTCCTCCAAAACAAGAAGTCTCAAAGGCTGATGATCTTCTGACTACAAGTGACATATTTGAAGAGAGGCCTGAATCAACCATGTTCATGACACTTATAAACCATGGTTTCCCTTATGACATGGTTGAAAGACTAAACATGACAGAGATGAAGAACCTGTTAAAAGAATTTGAGCTTGCATGCTTTATGATTCCAAATTGTGATTATGAAGCCTTCAGCACCTTTCAATCAATTCAAAAAACAAAGAAGGAGTTGGGACATTGTGACACAGCCAAGCTGAGCAAATACAACATGACTTGCTGGTTACAAGGACATAACTACAAACCTCATGAGCTTAAAGGAAGATCAGTAGGGGAACTCAGAAGGATGATGGAGCATGTGATGAAAGTTGAGCTAGATACTGGAGTAAAATTCAGAACTGAAGCTCCACATCCATCTTATGAACAACAAAGCAAACTTCCTGCTGAACCTATAACAGTTGAACCTAAAGATCAGCACAAAAGAAAAGAGAAAATTGATTAGAGAGCCAAGAGAAGTTATACCCGGAAAAGTATGGCCACTTGGGACTGCAGTTAGAGAGATAACTGAGCAAAAGTCCACTCTAATACAACTGATAGATCACCTCACAACTCCCAGCTCTGCGGAAGAAAACAAGATCATGGCCTGGAAATATGATCCAGACTGGGATTGTGCTGTTATTAAAAGAACATCTGGAAGAGTTGAATACTTCCATGATGTACTCTCAGTGGTGAGTCTGCCAGAGAATGACATCAAAGATCTTCAAAGTTTAATCATCAGCAATTATCCAATTCACCCTAGAGGAAGAGATTTCTCAACCCTAGTGGGAAAGTTGAAAACAAAATTTAAAGATGATGTGCTTATAGAAGCCAAAAGAGAAGATGTAGAACATCAAAAGAGAATCAAAGGGCTCAAAAGATTCAAGACCAATGCCTCAGAACATGTAGATGATGAATTCTTGAAGAGGATTGGCTACAACAACAGAAACAAAGCAGCACTTAAATGCATTGAAGGGACTCAATTCACATACCCAATCACTGAATGGGGATATGTTGAGAAGACAAAAGAGTTGGTCCTACTGAGAAATGCTGAGAACAAGAAAGCTGAAAAGATCAGAATCTTTGATCCTGTGGAAATCAAACTGCTCCATCCCAGCTACACCTCATACCTAAATGACAAATTCTTTCCCAAGCTGTCTGATGAAAAAGCACAAAATGATCTGTTCCTACATGTCCATGTGATTCAAGTAATAGACAAACTACATGCCAAAGCATATAAAAGAAGAAGATTTAATGCTGGACTACTGAAGGGAACAACCTTTGATGAAGTAACAGAACTCAGAATAACAGAACAAGATGAGCTAGAAGTGGTGAATAACAACAAGGTGTTAGACACACTCACTACAGAGGAAGATGTTCTGGGAATTAGTTATGAGACTCTGAAGAAGATCAGCAAGATGAAGATCAACTATAAGTATGATGATCAGAAGACTGCTGTTTCCTACTTCTACAACAAGATGATTGCCAGAATCAAGGATCTTGCAGTTTTGAAGGACTGATTGCAAGTAGCTAAGCCTAAGGGGGAGTATTGTTAGGTCTAGAATCAGTAGATCTAGTCATTATGTATAGGCTTAGTACTTGAATTAATCTGTAATGAACTTTTGTATTCATTATTGTGTATGCATTAAATATATAGGTTAACCCATATATATGTGTTGATTATGTATGGTTGCAGGTACAAACATAATACTTGGTCAATTATTGAAATTGACCAAGTGTAAGAAACATCTACGGATGAACATTTCGTTCTCTCCGTAGATATATATTTTACAAGTAACAAAACATCCGAAGATCATCTACGGATGAACAAATCAACTGGAGTTCCAAGTGAATTTCAAGAAATGCTGCGGAAGAACAAGAATACTGCGGAAGAACAAACATCTGCGGAAGAACAAAACATCTACGGAAGACAATATTTCTGCGGAGTCCAAACACTTGTATAATACAAGTGTTACAAGTCAACAAGTCAACAAGTCAACAAGGCGGTTATACGAATCCCGAGAAATCCGATGATTCCTTATCAGAAACAAATCAAATCCCAAGAGATCCGGTGTTTCCTATAACTGAAACACCTTTGTCTATAAATATGGATCCTAGGTTTCGATTCAAGGACGATTGAGTCAGACGATTGATTGATTGAGAACAGCAATAGCAATACAACAATCATCAAAAGTCTTTCGATCATCAAAAACATATACAACATCATAGCATTCATTGATATCGTACATTCATTCTTTTGTAATCACCAACACATTATAATAAAATATTGATTAATCATTAATTGTGTTTTGTTTCGTGTGTTCTTGATATTTCATTGATATTTAAAGTTGCTTAAATACAATTAAACCAAATCAACGTTAATTCCGCTAACGTTGACTTGACATCGATTCACACTGATAATTCCTGTTGACGATCCTTGGATTCACAGGTGGTATCAGAGCCAAGTGCTCATTGATTTAGATCAATTGATCTATCAGTGTTAGTTGTGTTTTAATTGTGTTTGATTTCGCTAACAGCAATCGTTTTAATTAACTTGTTTCTATATTCAAATCAATTGAATAGTAGATCTTGTTAACATCATGAGCAACTTCAGTGGTTCATCTTACCAACCTCCGAAGTTGGAAACAAAAGCAGATTTCAAGTCTTGGAAAATCAAGTTCAGGAATCATGTAAACTATACTGATTCTGACTTGTGGATTTCCATCACTGAAGGTCCTTATATTCCACCCACTCTTGGGCCGGATTATAATGACAAAAATCAACCAATCAGTACAAAAGATCTATCACCTGATGATGTCAAAAAGTTAAAGTCGATATAAAAGCATACAGTCTGCTTAGTATGGCTTTACCTGAAGAGATATTAATCAGGTGTGAGAACTATAAAACAGCTCACTCCTTATGGAAGATACTTCACACTCTCTGCGAAGGGAGTGATGAGATAAGAAGTATAAGGAGAGACACCCTCAGATCACAATATGAAACTTTTCATCATATTGAGGGTGAATCAATTCCTCAGCAACTTCATAGATTCATGCAGTTAGTCACTGATGAGAATATTCTAGAGTTGAAGTATACTAGTGAGGAATTAAACAAGAAAATGCTCCACACTTTGCCAGAAAGTTGGAAGCATACTGTGTCCATGTTCAAGAACACTATAGATCTGAAAGCTACTGGCTTAGATACTCTGGTTGCAAAAGTGGAAGCTCTTGAAATGGACGAAAAATCAAGAAACAAGAGTGTGAGAACTCATGTCTCACCCTATCACTTCAAAGAAACAAATAATGTAGGAAGTGCTTTTATTTCAAACAATGAAAGTGATAACTCTTGTGCTAGGAGTGATGATGAGGAGGAAGTTAGCTTCTATGCTTCAAAACCCTCAAAGAAATCATCTCAAGACAAGCAGCAGAAGAATAAAGGAAGAACTACTGATAGACAAGATACAACTGCAGCAACAACTAAGTCTTCCTTTTCAGCAAATCAGTCAGAACCAATAACTGTGATATTGGACTCTGAAGAACAAAGAGCAGCCTTTGCAGCTTTTAGCTCAAGTTTTCAAGCATATCTGGGAAGCTCTCTAACATCAGCCAATATCTGCCAACAAGACTTAGAAGAACTACCTCCAGATGTAGTGGAAGAGATGGATCTACAATGGCAGATGGCCATGATTGCTTATAGAGCTAAGCAATATCTCAGGAGAAATAAGAACTTGGCTTCAGCAAGCAAAACATCAAAGATTGGTGTTGACAAATCAAAAGTGAGATGCTACAAATGCAATCTCTATGGACATTTCTCAAGAGAATGCAATCAACAGTCTTATCCAGAGATGAGACAACATCAGCAGCATCAACAACATCAGATTCAAGCAAATCAACAATCTTCTCAAAGACCTCTGCACAAGCAATCTCAACTGATCAATGCTTCCCCACCAGCCACCAAAGAATCAGCAGGACCAAGTAACTCAAAGGAGTCAGGGCTGATCATACTTCAAGATGGAACGTGTGACTGGAGTTTGTATGAGAAGGAAGTTTTGGAAGAGAATCAAGCATTGATGGCCCATATGGATCAAACAGTTCCACCAATGGCAAAAGAGGTAAAAGAAAGATTGTGTTCATCAACTTGTGTTGAGGAAGTTGAACGATATAGAGTCCATGCTCAACAGTTGGCTGATAAAGTAAAAGAAACAATGATTTTGAATGAATCATGTTAGAGAACATAAATTATATCAAATAAAAATTAATTCTTTGCAAAAGGATTTAGAAAAATTTGTTTCTGAAAATTATAGCCTAAAAGCCCAAGTTGAGCATTTGACCACTTCCTTAACAAAATCCATGGCTGATCATGCATCAACTGAAGTGAAACTTCAGAAGTTTCAATTATCATCTCAGCAATATGAGAAATTACTAAATTCTCATATTGAATCAAAGAAAAGGTCTGGGTTGGGTTATAATGCGGTTGCACCACCTATAAATGATAATTACACATCCTTACCTACAACAATGACAAACACTCTGTCAAATCATTTTGTGCCTAGCACTAAGTTTGAAAAAGATTCAACTAAAACTAAAATAATGATAAAGCTGAGGTGAGTGAAACTGAATCATCTGAATCAGAATCATTAGATCAAAATGATTCAGAATTTGATTATGATAAGTGTGATGACTTGGATGATTCTGATGAACATGATGTTGATCAAACAAGCACTGGTAAAAATTTTCAACTGAAAGCCCATATCCCAAAAGTGCTTGAAGAAACAAAGTTGCCATACCCTCCTAAACAAAGAAACATGCTGAAGACCATCTGCAAGAGGATAGCTCAATTGAATGAAGGTCTTCAAGAACTAAGTATGCAAGAATCCTCCAAGAAATTGACTGATGAATCTGTCATCACTGAGGAAAGAGGAAAATTCAAAGGAAAGAAAAGGCTTCAGTAGATCATCAACTGAACAAGAAAACTTCAGCTGCTGATCTACGGAAGAGAAATTCAGCCCCAAACAATCAAAATGTGCACAAAATTGAAAAAGGTGAAGCACATTCAAAGCTAAAGAAGAAAGAGCCACAACAAAGATCAGCAAACAAAAGGAATGATTCTGAGAAAGAATCAGAAGAAAAGTATTGCAAATGGTGTGACATGAAAATCACAACACTGAAGATTGTTACTTCAGCAGCTATGTTCTATTTGCAATATGAACAATCATATGACTGCTGATTGTTACTTCAACAAACATTGTTCTATCTGCAACAAAAATAATCATTCCACACAGGAATGTTATTTCAACAAAAAGAACAAGACAAAAGGCTCAAAGAAGAAAGAATCAGACAAATCTGAATCAGATTCCCAATCCACGGATTCTGCAAAGGGTTCAAAACTGAAGAAGCATGAACAAAAATCAAAGGCAAAACCAAAGGACAAATCATCATCAAGTGTTCATATACTGAGGAAAAGACCATCTTTCCAGCAGTCAAAAACACCACACAAAAGAGTAGATTTGTCAGACAAGGAATCAAAGGATGATGATTCATTCTTTGATAAATTTGAAAAAGGCATTCATATACCTCTTTCAAAAACAAAAGATAGTGAAACATTTAAAGGTTCATTATCAAAACAAAAGACTCAAACAAATGAAGTTGATCTAAGTAAAGCAGAAATATGAATCATGAATCTACTTCATCAACATCCCATTCAGCAGAATCATCCTCATCCAAATCAAATCAGAATGAATCAATCAAATCTGAAACTGAAACTTCAAAAAATATTCATGAAAGAGTAACTGTTTTAGATCCTGTTGACAAACCCAAGATCACTAAGACTTGGGTTGTCACTTCTAACTGATTTTCTTTTCTGATTGCAGGAACAATATTGGAGAGCTGACAACATGTGGTATGTTGACAGTGGTTGTTCCAGGCATATGACAGGAAACTGTTCTCTTCTCCATGATTTCAAACATAAAAATGCTTCTTATGTGGCATTTGGTGGGGATAAAAAGGGAGGTAAAATTGTTGGTGAAGGAATGATAACCAATGGTGTACTTAAATTTGATAAAGTAAATTACTGTAAAAACTTACAGTATAATTTACTTAGTGTATCTCAAATCTGTGATCAAAACTACACTACATTGTTTGATGACACTAACTGTTACATTCTTAAGCCAGGATTTATTTGTCCCAGAAGATTGGATTCTCCTCAAAGCAGCAAGAAAAGGAAACACTTATGTCTTGGATATGAACAACACATTCTCTCACAAAACATGAACTTGTCTTATAACTAAAACTTTCAGAAGATTTGTCACAATTATGGCATAGAAGGCTTGTCATTCTAACATGAAAAACATGAATAAATTGGTGAAACACATGCCTGGTCTTGGATTACCAAATAAAGAGTTCCATGCTCAAATCATTGCTCTTCTTGTTACAAGGAAAAACACACAGAGTGTCAAATAACCAAAATAAACAATCAATACTAATACTACACCACTCAAATTGCTTCACATGGATCTTTTTGGTCCAACCAATGTAATGAGCATTGGAAAAAGGCAATATTGTTTGGTGATAGTTGATGATTTCACTAGATTTACATGGGTCTTTTTCTTAAAACAAAAGAGTGAAACATCAGAAACATTAATGGACTTTGTCATCAAGATTGAGAATCAACTTGATACAAAAGTCAAAATTTTCAGGAGTGATAATGGTACTGAATTTGTTAACTTTGAACTAGATTCTTTTTGCAGGAGCAAAGGTATTGCAAGACAATTCAGTGCACCAAGGACTCCACAACAAAATGGAGTTGCTGAAAGAAGAAACAGAACTCTCATTGAAGCAGCAAGAACAATGCTAGCTGATTCACAACTACCTATTACCTTTTGGGCTGAGGCTGTGAATACTGCATGCAATGTTCAAAATAGAACATTAATTGTCAAAGAACATAACAAAACTCCTTATGAGCTCCTATTTAAAAGAAAACCTTACATAGGATATCTAAGAGTATTTGGATGTCAAGTAACTGTTTTGAACATAAAAGAGTCATTAGGAAAATTTTCAGAAAAAGCATATGATGGTTTCTTTGTTGGATATTCTTCAACATCAAAATCATATAGAGTGTATATTCCACAGCATAACATTGTGGAAGAGACCCCTAATGTATCTTTTGATGAAAATGTGTTCACTAAGTCAGTTAAAGGTTCATCATGGTTATTTGACATAGATGCTTTGTCTAAATCTTTTAACTATGATCATTTGACAAATGCAGGATCTGATGAAGTATGCTATCCATTTGTTCCACCTGTTATGACTGAAGTAACTTTATCTGCTGATCCCCCAAGGATACATCCATCTTCAAGTGAAATACTTCAGCAGAAGCAGATATTACATGTGGAACTGAACAAAATATATCCGGAGAAATTCCTTCGGAAGAACAAAATGCATCAGAGAAATTCCTTCGGAAGAACAAAATGCATCAGGAGTTCCTTCGGAAGAACAGCATGCATCCGGAGAAATTCCTTCGGAAGAACAAAATGCATCAGGAGTTCCTTCGGAAGAACAGCATGCATCAGGAGAAATTCCTTCGGAAGAACAAAATGCATCCGGAGTTCCTTCGGAAGATCAGCATGTATCCGGAGAACTTCCTTCGGAAGACCAAAATGTATCCGGAGCAGCTCCTACGGAAGAACAAACTACTTCCGCAGAAGTTACTGCGGAAGAGCAAAATCCAACTGCAGATACTACTGTAGCTCAATTTGATTATTTCTTGAATTCTCAAATTGAGATGAATCAGTCAGAGGCAATGGAAATGACTAATCTGGAATCATCCATTCCAGTTGAGTCAACTCCATCTATGAGAATTCATAAGTCTCATCCACTTAACAATATCATTGGAAATCCTGACAAGAGAACTACAAGGAGCCAAAGTGGTACAGCCAACCTTTGTCTTTTCAACTGTTTTCTTTCTCAAGTGGTGCCTCCAAACATTACAGCTGCTTTAAAAGACAATAGCTGGATTGAAGCTATGCAAGAAGAGCTTCAACAGTTCAGAAAGCAAAAAGTATGGTGTCTTGTTGATTTACCTGAAGGTCAACATCCTATTGGAACTAGATGGCTATACAAAAACAAACTGGATGATAGAGGGATTATTGTCCGAAACAAAGCAAGGTTGATAGCACAAGGATACACTCAAGAAGAAGGCATAGATTATGATGAAGTTTTTGCACCAGTTGCAAGAATTGAGGCAATAAGAGTGTTCTTGGCATATGCATCATACAAGAAATTCACTGTGTATCAAATGGATGTCAAGTGTGCATTCTTATATGGGAAAATTGATGAGGAAGTTTATGTGTCTCAACCCCCCGGATTTGAAGATCCTCATTATCCTCACAGGGTATACAAACTAGATAAAGCCTTATATGGTCTTCATCAAGCACCAAGAAAATGGTATGAAACACTATCATCTTTCTTACTCAAGCATGGCTACAAAAGAGGAACTATTGATCAGACACTCTTTCTCAAACAAGAACATCAAGATCTCTTAGTAGTTCAAGTATATGTTGATGACATTATATTTGGATCAACAAATAAGAGATTGTGTGTGAATTTTGAAGAACTGATGAAATCTGAATTTCAGATGAGCTCAATGGGTGAATTAACATTCTTCCTTGGCCTTCAAGTTCATCAAAGAGCAGATGGAATATTCATCAATCAAGAAAAATACATACATCAAATACTGAAGAAATACAATCTTGCTGAAGTATCCTCATGCAAAACACCAGCATCAACAATTGATAAGATTGCTCCTGATCCCACTGGAAAATCTATTGATCAAAAATTATTTAGATCCATGATAGGTTCACTTATGTACTTAACTGCCAGTAGACCTGATATTATGTTTGCTGTGTGTGTTGTGCTAGGTACCAATCTGATCCAAAGGAGTCTCATCTCAATGCTGTCAAAAGAATTTTCAGATACCTCAAGGGAAAACCAGGACTTGGTCTATGGTATCCCAAGGATGGAGACTTTACACTCTACTCATACTCAGATAGTGACTATGGTGGATGTAACAGCAATAGAAAATCAACAACCGGTGGATGTCAATTCATTGGACCCAGGCTAGTGTCATGGCAGTGCAAGAAACAAACAAATGTTTCTGTATCCACAGCTGAGGCTGAGTACATTGCTGCTTCAGCTGGGTGTTCTCAAGTACTTTGGTTACAAAACCAATTGCTTGACTATGGTTACAACTTTCTTCAAACTTCAATCTATATAGACAATTCTGCTGCTATGTTTATCACTGCTAATCCTGTGCAACATAGTAAAACAAAACATATAGAGATTAGGTATCATTTTCTGAGAGATTGCTCAGAAAAGGGATTGATTAAGTTAGTCAAAGTGGATACATCAAATCAGCTTGCTGATTTATTCACTAAAGCCTTTGATTCAGTCAGATTTAATTTTCTGATTGAGTCTCTAGGTATGATTAACTTAGATTAAATCAAGTCCAAACAAACAACATGCTGTGTGCAATAATGCATCAGTATGACTTATGCATGGGAAATGATAGTAAACTATAGCTTTGCCTATTTCTGCATAAACAAATAACAATATATCTCAACAAGTTTCTTGATATGTGAGTAGGTTCATCTTGAGTGGAAACAAAACTTAGTGCTTGCAAAACATAATATTGTCATAATTGTCTGTGGGAAACTTCATTTTGAGAAAACAAAGTGAGTCTTATCCTAATGTGATCAAATCATTCATCTGAACACACTATGTAAAACACTTTATACTATCTATCTTTGCAAATCATACTCCCTCTGTTTTGTGTGAACAAAGACCTGGGTGTATGATCACCATACTGAATATCAGTATCAAAGGTGAAAAGATCATGCTCATCATCATCCCTCTGTTTTGTGTGAACAAAGACCTGGGTTAAAGGCACCTCTGTTTTACGTGAGTAAAGACCTGGTGACCTGATGATGATCATATCTAAAGCTCTCAAAAGAATCCTAAGTGATCAACTGTATATTATCTTGAGCTTTATCAACATCGCATCAATGAGATGCCAAATACATCTCAAGATAGCTATTATATTTAAGTACATAGTCTTAAAGTGTGAAAAAGTGATGACTTTGACTTGCAAAGGGAGGACAACACCTTTGTGAATCAAATGTGAAGCCCATGACAGTTATTTCTAAAACAATAAAACATGATAACAGCATGCCTAGTTGATACATGAGCTCTTGTATGGATTTATAAGGACAATATACTTGCAATCAGAACTTGTTCTAGTATCAACTATACAACATAACTAATCAGGAAGAGGCTTAGCATTATAGTATGATCCCATCTTATGTGTATTGATCATTATCATTATTTAAAGTTTATGTGATCCTCTTAAAGAAATTTATGATAAATGCTTATTCATCATTAATCACAAATTAGGGGAGTAGAATTCATGAAAAAGCATCTAAATCAGCACAGCAATGTCTATATATATCTTTATCAATTTGAAGAAATTGAAACCTGAGCATCACCTTAGCCGTTGGTTACATGA
Organism: Flaveria ramosissima; assembly: GCA_025215565.1. NCBI lineage: Eukaryota > Viridiplantae > Streptophyta > Magnoliopsida > Asterales > Asteraceae > Flaveria > Flaveria ramosissima. The sequence goes on along the minus strand of CM046029.1, from coordinate 24,722,698 downwards.
AATTTAATTTTTAAATCTCTATTTTAAATTTTCTTGTACTAAATTGTCATGTATACAAAGCCAACGAGGTCCTATAGCAATAATTGGTTCAACCAATGGAGTTGGGCCATACATAAAACTTTGTGTAAATCAATATTAGTATATAATGTTTATCCGTAGATTGGTAAACTACGGATGAATAAAGATCAATAATTAATGATTAAAATTTCACCAGTAGAAGTTGTTGATCCGTAGATGTACTACGGAAGAGTAAATTGTGGATCACAATTAATGAGAAATTACTTCTACGGAAGATTACAATGTGGGACCCTTGAATAATCCGAGAAAATTAATATGTCTGAGGGTATAAATAAAGAGATTGACTTGTCAAATGCATTATTCACTTTTTCAGCTCACTTTTTCAGACCTAGAAAATCTCACTCAACAAATTTTCCCACTTTCTCAACATTCAAAATTTACCAAATCAAACCTTAAGCAAACATATATCTGTTTCTTAATCAGCGTATATTAAGGTAAAACATGTCGTAATCATCAAAATGAACAAGTTGATTCTTGTTTTATCTCACAAATGTTCGTATTCTTATATCAATAATGTGATACTAACGAAGTCTTTTCTTATGAACAGATGGATCAACGATTTGCAAAAGAGCATAATGTGTGTGCTTTCTTGAACCCTGACGATCCTGTGTCAGAAGGATGTCAAGAAATTATGAGATATTTGAGAAGATCAAGGATATTCTATGCACTATCTGCAGAGCCAACGATTTATCGCTCGCATATCAGTGATTTCTGGAATTCTGCACATATAGAAAAGATGATGAAGGAATTATTGCAGAAGTAAAGAATCGAAGGCTGAGAATAGACGAACAAACAATAAGAAGGGTACTAGAACTGGGAGATGTTGAAGTTGGACACCCTGATGTATTTGATAATGAATACATAGAAAAGTTTTTTCTCCTAATGGGGTATGATGGAGACTTTGAAAAGGGAGAAATCAAGAAGGGAAGACTCTGTAAGCCATACAGATTTTTGTGTCACACTTATCTGAAGTGTATGTCAAACAGAAAATCTAGGCTTGACAGATTTTCAAGACATATATCATCTGGTATCATTGGCATCTTTGAGGGAAGGACCTACAACTATTCAAAGTACATCTTTAATTGTTTGTGTGATCACATTCGAGTACAGAAGGCTGATAAGATGTATATGTTTCCAAGGTTCATTCAGCTCATCATTAATGCAGACCTGCCTGGAACATCTGTGGAGGGTGGTGTGTTTATCCAAGCACACCTTGGCAGATCTGTGCTGAACAAAATCTCAGGGAAATATGAAGGAGGTGACATAGACATGTTTGCTCATGTGATTGATGCTAATGCAGACATACCTCAAGAGCTTGTTTGGGAAATTGATGAAGAGAGCTCTGCTACCAGCTCTGCTCAAGACACTCCATCATCAGAAGCATCACCTCAACAACAACAACCACATCAACCACCATCCCCTCACAGCCAAATACAGAAACTATCTCTCCAATCCTCCATCTATCACCACAACAACAACAAACACCCCAAACACAATCACCAGCCAGCCAAAATACAGAACCTATCTCTCCAATCCTCCAGCTATCACCACAACAACAACAAACACCCCAAACACAATCACCTGCCAGTCAAAATACTGAACCAATATCTCCCATTCAACCCCAATCACCAATTCAGCCTCAGATGCAACTTTACCAACAACTTCCAAATTCAGATACTGAGAGCATCTACACTGGAGAGACAGAATTAGTCTCAGAAGCAAGTACAGTCAAACTGTCATTATCCAAGACTGAATCCCCTGTGCATTCAAATGAAACTGAACAAGTTTCTCTAATGACTGATCAGCAACAACAACAAACTCTTCAAGAGCATGAAGATCAAGCCACTGAACCAAAGTCAAGCTCAGCAAGTGTTGATCATGAGGAAGTAAAAGAAGATGAGATTGAGTCTCAGCATCAGGAAATAGATACAGAAGCAGATCAGGTTGATGTGATTGCTTATAATGAAGATGATCTGAGTGATGATGACATTCCTGTGAGCAAAAGTTATCTGGTGGCTGAGTACAACAAGCTGGTGCTCAAATCAAATAAAAGAAAGGCAAGAATACAAGAGCTGAAGGGCATAATAAAAGAAAAGGATGAAGAATTGATAAGACAGCAAGCAAGAATAAAGAGACTGAGAGAAGATGCTCAAAGTGATAAAGAAGTCATTGATGCTCTGCTAGACAAGGAAGCTGAGCTTAAAGAGTCAGCAGAGTCTGAGAAGAAAGATAAAGAAAAGATCATGAAGAGACTTGAACAAGCATCTGGCACTATGACTGCTCAGTCAAACATTATAAAGAGAAAAGAAGAAGAAATTGAGCAACTTAAACTGAAGATCAGCTCATTGGAATCTCATGCTAAGGCTTCAACTGCTCAAACAAAACAAAGTCCTGAGGCATCAAAAGAAATGATCTTGTACTCAAGGAAAAGAAAGTACCTTGGTACTGCTGAGAAGAAGCCAACTACTTATGAAAGTACTTCAAAAAAACAAAAGCTGACTTCTCCTGAACACACCCCTCAATAGACTTATCTACTGAGAGCCCATCTCTGAAAAGAAAGATGAAAGTGATAAAGAGTGGGAAGAATTAATCAAAGAAGACTCTCCTCCAAAACAAGAAGTCTCAAAGGCTGATGATCTTCTGACTACAAGTGACATATTTGAAGAGAGGCCTGAATCAACCATGTTCATGACACTTATAAACCATGGTTTCCCTTATGACATGGTTGAAAGACTAAACATGACAGAGATGAAGAATCTGTTAAAAAAATTTGAGCTTGCATGCTTTATGATTCCAATTGTGATTATGAAGCCTTCAGCACCTTTCAATCAATTCAAAACACAAAGAAGGAGTTGGGACATTGTGACACAGCCAAGCTGAGCAAATACAACATGACTTGCTGGCTACAAGGACATAACTACAAACCTTATGAGCTTAAAGGAAGATCAGTAGGGGAACTCAGAAGGATGATGGAGCATGTGATGAAAGTTGAGCTAGATACTGGAGTAAAATTCAGAACTGAAGCTCCACATCCATCTTATGAACAACAAAGCAAACTTCCTGCTGAACCTATAACAGTTGAACCTAAAGATCAGCACAAAAGAAAAGAGAAATTGATTAGAGAGCCAAGAGAAGTTATCCCCGGAAAAGTATGGCCACTTGGGACTGCAGTTAGAGAGATAACTGAGCAAAAGTCCACTCTAATACAACTGATAGATCATCTCACAACTCCCAGTTCTGCGGAAGAAAACAGATCATGGCCTGGAAATATGATCCAGACTGGGATTGTGCTGTTATTAAAAGAACATCTGGAAGAGTTGAATACTTCCATGATGTACTCTCAGTGTTGAGTCTACCAGAAAATGACATCAAAGATCTTCAAAGTTTAATCATCAGCAATTATCCAATTCACCCTAGAGGAAGAGATTTCTCAACTCTAGTGGGAAAGTTGAAAACAAAATTTAAAGATGATGTGCTTATAGAAGCCAAAAGAGAAGATGTAGAACATCAAAAGAGAATCAAAGGGCTAAAAAGATTCAAGACCAATGCCTCAGAACATGTAGATGATGAATTCTTGAAGAGGATTGGCTACAACAACAGAAACAAAGCAGCACTTAAATGCATTGAAGGGACTCAATTCACATACCCAATCACTGAATGGGGATATGTTGAGAAGACAAAAGAGTTGGTCCTACTGAGAAATGCTGAGAACAAGAAAGCTGAAAAGATCAGAATCTTTGATCCTGTGGAAATCAAACTGCTCCATCCCAGCTACACCTCATATCTTAATGACAAATTCTTCCCAAGCTGTCTGATGAAAAAGCACAAAATGATCTGTTCCTACATGTCCATGTGATTCAAGTAATAGACAAACTACATGCCAAAGCATATAAAGAAGAAGATTTAATGCTGGACTACTGAAGGGAACAACCTTTGATGAAGTAACAGAACTCAGAATAACAGAACAAGATGAGCTAGAAGTGGTGAATAACAACAAGGTGTTAGACACACTCACTACAGAGGAAGATGTTCTGGGAATCAGTTATGAGACTCTGAAGAAGATCAGCAAGATGAAGATCAACTATAAGTATGATGATCAGAAGACTGCTGTTTCCTACTTCTACAACAAGATGATTGCCAGAATCAAGGATCTTGCAGTTTTGAAGGACTGATTGCAAGTAGCTAAGCCTAAGGGGGAGTATTGTTAGGTCTAGAATCAGTAGATCTAGTCATTATGTATAGGCTTAGTACTTGAATTAATCTGTAATGAACTTTTGTACTTCATTATTGTGTATGCATTAAATATATAGGTTAACCCATTTATATATGTGTTGATTTATGTATGGCTGCAGGTACAAACATAATACTTGGTCAATTACTGAAATTGACCAAGTGTAAGAAACATCTACGGATGAACATTTCGTTCTTCTGTAGATATATATTTTACAAGTAACAAAACATCCGAAGATCATCTACGGATGAACAAATCAACTGGAGTTCCAAGTGAATTTCAAGAAATACTGCGGAAGAACAAGAATACTGCGGAAGAACAAAACATCTGCGGAAGAACAAAACATCTACGGAAGACAATATTTCTGCGGAGTCCAAACACTTGTATAATACAAGTGTTACAAGTCAACAAGTCAACAAGTCAACAAGGCGGTTATACGAATCCCGAGAAATCCGATGATTCCTTATCAGAAACAAATCAAATCCCAAGAGATCCGGTGTTTCCTATAACTGAAACATCTTTGTCTATAAATATGGATCCTAGGTTTCGATTCAAAAATGATTGATTTAGACGATTGATTGATTGATCACAGCAATAGCAATACAACAATCATCAAAAGTCTTTCGATCATCAAAAACATATACAACATCATAGCATTCATTGATATCGTACATTCATTCTTTTGTAATCAACAACACATTATAATAAAATATTGATTAATCATTAATTGTGTTTTGTTTCGTGTGTTCTTGATATTTCGTTGATATTTAACGTTGCTTAAATACAATTAAACCAAATCAACGTTAATTCCGCTAACGTTGACTTGACATCGATTCACACTGATAATTCCTGTTGACGATCCTTGGATTCACAGTTATGGCTTAAAATTTTATGTTAGTAACATCTACCATGGTATTGCATTTGTTGGTAAAGTAGTTTTAAATAGAGTTCAAGATCTATTTAACTTAGAATTCAAAGTTATGGTTCTTAGGGATATACGGAGCATGAGGTTATCAAACTACTCTTTTCCACTAAGTGTGATTCCGAATTAAGATTTCACATCTCAAATAATTTATGATGTGCACTTATATTGCTATGATTAATAAAAGCTTTGTTTTTACACTTTGCTAGCTTATTGCACTAGCATTATTTTTAATTGGTTGTTGAAACTAAGCTTGGTTGTTTCTTGACGTTAGATATTGGAGTAAAAGAATAGATGTCTAATTAATATTCCTTTTGTGTTCTTTTGCAATTAGCATTCCATGTCTCAAGTTAAGCACTAACAGGATACACCAATTACTCATACAATTTCCAGCTATTTTGGACTTCATTTCTCAACACATCAGCACATTGAAAGGTTATTTTGATTTTGCAATGATTGAACACATGATAAATATTCTATGTTTTCATTATACTCCTAGCATTAAAACATATTACTGAGTTTTGGACAAGCCATAGTTATTATTTTCAATTAATTAATGTTTCGGTGATTTGAAATATGATATGGGCAAATAGATTAAATAATTTATTGGGCCAATATAACTATTGGTTTATTCTATTATCAATACATGTTAAAGAATATGGCTATCAATTGTAACCCATAATGAGCATTGTAAGATTGAGTACATTCGTTTTAGTATTTTATTCTAGATCATTCAAGTTAATCATGAAAGTTTCATGTGACAAAAGTTTAGTTTCTTTATTGATATTTACTGATTGTTAGCGTTATCTTACTGTCGTTTCAACAGGTAGCAGTGCTTCGTTTATGTCTCTTTTTGTAGTGTTCAATTGGCCCTAAGTAAGAATTGCACCAAACCCATTCACGTATCTAGAAGGTTTCATTTTTAGTTTAAATAAACTAATTTAGGAGATTTTATGCATTAAATATACATGTTAGACAACTTCCGACGACATGCATCCTTTTAATAGCTAGAATATATGATTTACCCATTTGACCCATTAGGGATAAGGTATATCCCAAATCAATCCATATATTTGATTTTCCTTCTTTAATGCATGTGCAACCTTTTCATTATGTGGTTTAGTTTGCATTTCTTCGATTTTGAACCCAGATGATCAAAAGAGATGCCAAGATTTGGTTTTAAATAAAGCCTCATTTTTGTTTAAGTGTCCTTGTTTGGTGCTAAATGATGATAGCATTTATAATGGTGGATCTTGACAATGATAATCTTTTCTTTTTTTCCATCTTTATAGGATGTTCTAGACGACTAAAGCTCTTATGTCAACAAGGCCTATGGGTAAAACTATTTTTTACTAAAGCTCTTATGTCAACAAGGCCTATGGGTAAAACTATTTTTCACTAATACAAGGCCCACGTAGTATGAGCATGAGATGTGATCAACACCAAGTTTGTTTGCTTTTTAATAGTGTAAAAAATCATGTAAACTTTGATTTGTTCAAGTTAGTAATAGTTTAATTTTTATGTTTTTGTATCTCTTAAGTCCCTTGAATATACCATGTTTCATGTTTGAAAATGAAAAGCTAATTAGAATATTAAGTGGGTTAAAATCATTGATTTAATTGGCTGCACAATAATTTCAAAAAACGAGTGGATTAATAAAGTAACAGAAACGATATTCTAATTTAAATTTCTTACAATTGTAACAAAGAAAATAAAGCATTTTATAATTTTGTATCTCTCAAGTCCCTTTGAATATACCATATTCTAATGTTTATTTGAAATTTCTTATGATTGTAACAAAGAAAGTTAAGTATTTTATCGCGAGCGGATTAATTAACCAACAAAAATGAGTACCGGAATGTAAATTGTCGCCGCCGCCGCCGCATGGCGCGGGTTTCTTACTAGTATATATAGAAGAGTTGCTGCTAGGGTTTGCCATTCAACACAAATTCTTTGATTTTTCTCGATTGTTTACTGGTCTCTTGGGCATTCTCTCTGTTCATTAGTTTCTTAATGTCCATCTTCAAATATGCACAACCATTGTGCAGATTCGTGGTAATTTAAGTTGTTTGCTCAGTTATTGTTCTTATCTTATTATATTGACGATATTTGTGTTGTTTCTAGTCTGTTCTCCATGTCTCCGAACTCTTTATACTTGTTGGTTATTTCATCATTGATATACATAACTTCCATACCATTTTACAAATACCATTTTATTAAAAATGTTAAACCTTTCATGAGTAAATATATTGTGTATCTACTATCGTTCTAAAAAAAATTATATAGGTTATGATCTGAATCACTCGCTAAATGAGTTATATTATAACTATATATATTTAAGATTGAAGCGAACAATACCAATCCACTATTGGTTGTCGTTCTTTTAATAAAAAATTTTGTCCCTTGAGGATTAGGGGCAAACACATTTAATTTTCTCTTATTTTAACACTACAAACTTTAGTACGCGTGTTGTATCAATGTTTACAAATATATATAAGTAAAAAAAATTGCTACCGCCATGTAGTGAGGGATACAAATGCTACTTTTATACAAATGAAAAGATGTTCACTGTATGTCATTTGAAAAACACAACGAACTAGAATTAGTTTCGATGAAAATTAATATAAAGTTACATAAATCAATGTTTTGAGCATAAGACACATTTTTTTGTTTTTGCGGTTATTAATTCTTGTGATATAACTAGAGTGTTGTGTCAGACCCCAAATACACACAAAGCTCACATATGGAATATAACTTGATTCTGAGAGAATTTCTTTAAAATGATATTTTATTCATTAACACTAAAGGTAAATAGTAAATATGACTAACGAAAATAACAAACGACTACCACAATGGAGTCAAACAAAGAAAAAATCAAACTATTGACTTTAAACATGGACTTTCAAAATGTGGGTAAAAACCCTTTATTCCAGCCACTACCTATTCAATAGAAACCAAATACCAAGTCACAATAACCAATTTCTTTGAGCCGTCCGTAAACAAACCCGATTAACCCAACAGAGACAGCTTAAAACTAAGACACATTGGACCAGCCATGAATGCTTAAGTTAACATAAGTGCACGTGTATTATATAGGAAAGATCCTAATCATGTGCTCATCTAGTAAAAAATACTAAATTAAGACTAGTAGACTGATTTTATGCTCAATTTTGTTAAAATCAATAGTTACAAAATAGCTTTCAATTTAGATGTAATATATGTTCTGTTGTTTTCGTAAACTAAGTTTTACTAAACAATATTTAACCCCAGTCTAACGAGACAATGAGGACGAAAATGATTATATATCAAACAATGTAACTTTCATGAAGTGTGCTCATGTAGCAAGTCATCATACCGTCCATAACTATAGAGTTGGCTTTTCTTGACATCAAAACCTTGTATAAATAGCAATCATTTCCATCATATCATCCATCAGATTTCATATCTTGTCAAAAATTCTAGGAGAAAGATATATAATCATGAATAGCTACAACATATCTGCATACCTCCTAGTTCTGCTCACTCTCATGGTTGCATGTTCATTACGAATTGATGCCCAAACATGCAAGCCTAATGGTGGTATAAGAGGAAAAAAACCTCCACCTGGACAATGCAACAAAGAAAATGACTCGGATTGTTGTGTTCAAGGAAAGTTTTACCCGACCTACACATGTTCACCACCCATTTAAAAATCCACAAAAGCCACCTTAACACTTAACAGCTTTCAAAAAGGAGGCGATGGAGGTGGCCCATCAGAGTGCGACCATCAGTACCACTCCGATGACAAACCAGTAGTGGCACTATCGACAGGATGGTACAAAGGAGGTGACAGGTGTCGCAATTTAATCACCATCAACGGTAATGGACGAAGTGTTAAAGCCATGGTTGTAGATGAGTGTGACTCGACCATGGGTTGTGATGAAGACCATGACTATCAACCCCCATGCCGTAATAACATTGCCGATGCCTCTAAAGCTGTATGGAAAGCCTTGGGTGTATCGGAGGATAATTGGGGAGAGTTAGATATCACTTGGTCAGATGCATAAGTTTGTTTTCTATTGAACTACTAAAACTATGAATATATTATGTATTGTATGAAGATAGTGCAGTATATATGCATGTATATTCGTATTTATTCAAGTCCGCATAATCAATACTCAAAAACAAAGTATATTTGGATCACTCCCAAAACACGTTTATTGCACCACAAAAAATCTCTCAAAACCTCAATACAAAAGAATCTACATAACCTAATCCTTGGCTGTGTATTTATATATATACCCTACTTGGTGATTAAAAATAAACTAGAATTACAATCATGTTAGGAGAGTAATTAAACATCTTTTTAAATCGACTAGAGTTTATCTCTATCTAACCGACTTGTTAGATATATTCCGTGTAGTTTGGCCAACTGGTCAAACAGGGAATTAAATCCTTGCAACAATTATAACGTGTATCATTTAATTGATACAAATTTATATGTGTTGCTAGTCTATTAAAGAAGGCCAAATAACTATATACTTAGCATAAGGAAACAAATTAAAGGAGGAAATCTATTTTTCCTACAAATACCCAATTACATCAGAAGATAGACGACCAATGTTTCCCACAAAGAAACTAAGAATATCTGTACTTTGTGCCATATCATCACATTTATGCCCATTTTTGCATTTAATCATGATTATGTAAATAATTTACATCTAAGCCTCTAGCTCTTAATGTGACATCTTTCAAGTCTTTTAAATGATCAGTTGATCATGTTAGTGGCTGCAGAATATCTATTTTACTCACTCTCGTATACAATCAAATCTATAAGTGTCGCTAGTCAAGAACCAATCTATAAGAGTTTTTTTATTATTTATCAAGAATCTATCTATAAGTGTTGCTAATCATTTATAGAAGCCTTTACAACTAGCCAATACTAGCTAAAGGAAACTGTTGGTGTTATTAGACTCAAGTAGCACAATGGACTATGTTTTGTTGAAAATAAATATTTATCATTTATCACTGAAACTTGCTTATATTGCATTATGCAATACATGAAAACAAATAACTGAAAATATCAAACTTAGAATTTAGAAATCACAGGAACCATTACACATGACCAACGCTACTCATAAAGACTCGTTCAACCATGAAGCTTTCTTTCACTAGTTTAACTAACTGTAACTTGATTTAAATTATTTCTCATTCAAGTGAATTAATATCAAAACAGAACTATAACACACAAACAATTATGGATAACTCCCAAACTTTGTATTAAGAAAATAGCTCAAAACTCGATAAAAAATGACAAACCCTTCTTGGTTTATATAGACTATCCCAAGCTTGGAAGTCAATGTTTATCCTACTCATAATGTTTATCCTAATCTCAATGTTTATCCTTATCACGATTATAATGAAACTAGGAAACTTTTAAATCTAATTAACCAAGTTGTTATATTAGACCCTCCAAGTTTACCGACTTGCAATCTTGGTCCCCAATGATCACCGACTTGTGATTTTGGGTAATACGAAATTACCGCCAACATTCACCCCCTAATTTCGAAGTCGTTTTAGGGAGTTTTTGTACGCCTAGCAATTCTCGCATTTGATGAAATTTGATTCTTCCAAGTGCTTTTGTTAGCACATCGACTCTTTGTTCTTCTCCAGCTACATACTCGATCATGACTTGCTCGTTTTCGACACACTCTCTTATGAAGTGATAGCGAGTGTGTATGTGTTTGCTTTTCCCATGGAACACAGGGTTTTTCATGAGTGCCATAGCTGATTTATTGTCAACCTTGATTAACACCTTCTTCTTTTCCCACCGCGTAATTTCTGAGATAATTCCTTGTAACCAAAGGGCTTGGCACGCGACCGCTGTTGCCGTCATAAATTCTGCTTCACAAGAAGACAAAGCCATCGTGCTTTGCCTTTGTGAACACCAAGTTATCGGAGATGAACAGAAATAGAAAACATGAGCGGTTGTACTTTCACCATTGTCCATATCGGAGTTGTGGCTACTATCACTATACCCGATTAACTCTTTTTCTTTGTTTCGAGTATAATTTATGCCAAAGTTAATAGTACCTTTTATGTACCGAAGTATTTGTTTAATTCCTAATGCGTGGGATTCCTTTGGAGCTTGCATATATTGACTCATAACCCCGACCAAAGAGGCAAGATCGGGTCGAGTTTGGAGTAGATAATGTAGGCATCCAACTATCTTCTTGTAACCGGTTGCTTCTATATCTGGTTCTCCTTCACCTTTTGTTTATCGAAGTCCCGGATCCATGGGAACTTATGTAGGGTTGCATTCATGCATTCCGGCATCGAGCAAGATCTTCCGAGCGTAGGCCTTTTGACTAATTCTTATTCCATCTTTGTTTTGAGATACTTCTATACCAAGGTAATAAGTTAACTTACCAATGTCAGACATCTCAAACTTCTTGGACATGGCTTGCTTGAATTCGATAATCTCTTTTTTACTTGATCCGGTTAGGAGTAAGTCATCAACGTATACTCCAATAATAAGTAGGTGTTTGTTGGAGATTTTTCGGTAGACCGCTTGTTCTTGTAAGCATCGATGAAACTTTAATTCCTTGAGGATTTGATCTAGTTTGGTCTTCCAAGCTCTCGGTGCTTGTCTTAGGCCGTATAAGGCTTTAGTCAATTTATACACTTTGTCCTCGTCTCCCCATTTAATGTACCCTTATGGTTGATGTACGAACACTTCTTTTTTTAACTCGCCATGAAGAAAGGTTGTTTTCACATCATGGTGGTGTAGTTCCCACCCTTCTTTAGCTGCTAAGGCAATGAGTAACCGAATGGTTTCAAGCCGAGTTACTGGAGCGAATACCTCGTCAAAGTCAATTCCTGGTTGTTGCACATAGCCTTTTGCAACCAACCGGGCCTTGTATTTGTTTGTTGACCCATCTGCATTTCTTTTAATCTTGAACAACCACTTCAACCCAATTGCTTTAGCACCTTTTGGTAAGCATGTTAGGTTCTAAGTGTTATTTCTTCTTATGGACTCCACTTCGTCATTCATTGATTGTACCCATTCCTTCTTCTCTTTGGCTTCTTGAAAGCAAGTCGGTTCATCATCTTGGGTTAACATCAAGTCATGTGCTTCAACCTGTGTAGACAAGATAAAATCATTATATTTAGTAGGCAAAATAGTGTTCCGGGAAGACCTTCTTATGGCTGCGAGGGGTGCTTTGACCCCGGAATCGGGTTCCGTTTTAGCTGTTCCAGAGGTGCTGTTTACAGCCCATGTTGGCGCGTCTTGGCTGGAGTTTTCAACCCCTGTTGCAGCTGTAGGGGTCTCGAACGCAGCTTGTTCTGGAGCCCTGATTGAGGCTGTTTTGGTGATGTCTGGGCTATGGTCTGTCTAAATTTCTGGGCCTTCATATTCTCTTCTTGCCCATGTAATCGAGAAGTTTCCACAATTTGTTTTACTGCCCTCTTTTGTTTCAACTATTGAGTTCCAATCCTCCTTTTCATCGAACTGAACGTCTCGGCTAACCACAATCTTTCGGTTCTTCGGGTCGTAGAGTCGGTGGGCTTTTGATTTCGGCTCGGTTCCGAGATAGATTAGATTCTTCCTTCGATTATCTAACTTTCTTAACTGAGTCGTGGGTATTTTAGCATAAGCTACACACCCAAAGACGCGCAAGTGCTCAAGGCTTGGTTTTCTTCCTTTGAACACTTCATAGGGCGTTTTGTCTTACAAAGCTCGTGTGGGGACTCGGTTGAGAATATAAGTTGAATGTCTCACTGCTTCCCCCCACATATAATTTGGAACAGACTTTGTATTCATAATGCAACGTGTCATTCCCATGAGTGTACGGTTTCGGCGCTCCACCACACCGTTTTGTTGAGGTGTATAGGGAGCGGTCAACTGCCTCAATATACCATTATCTTCACAAAACTTGGTAAAATTCCATGACATGAATTCTCCCCCCCTATTGGTTCAAAGGGTCTTTATTTTATAGTCGATTTCATTCTCCACAGTTGCCTTGAATGTTTTAAACATTCCAAATGCATCATCTTTGGCTTTTAACATAAAGCTCCACATATATCGTGAGAAGTCATCGATGATCACAAATATGTACTCTCTACCCGCCAAAGTTGGTGGAGAGATTGGGCCACACAAATCGGCATGTAGGAGTTCAAGTAAGGTGTTTGCTCGATGTGATGACTTGCTTGGGAAAGAACCTCTCGTTTGCTTACCGATTAAGCATGTCTTAAATATGTACTCGCTACCCGCCAAAGTTGGTGGAGAGATTGGGCCACACAAATCGGCATGTAGGAGTTCAAGTAAGGTGTTTGCTCGATGTGATGACTTGCTTGGGAAAGAAGCTCTCGTTTTCTTACCGATTAAGCATGAGTCATACATTTGATTTTCTCGAGACACTTTTGGTATTAAAGTAGCTAAATAAGTAGTGAAAGTAAGCTCCTGGCTAAAATGAGTCTTGGTTCTACCCACCGGCAATAATTTTTCGACCTGATTAAAAGTTTGATTGTAGATTGGCTATTCGGGGTTCCACGCCCATGGATTGCCTTACTCTCTCTAGCTAACCTGGAAAATGTCTACCTTTGCGGAACTGGAGCCGAATCTCCTTCCTTTCTTCCTCCCTTGTTCTATTACCCCAAGGCCTCCTCGGTCTTCTTGGACTTGGTTTCTGTCTGATTTCACCCGCACTGCTAATGTAGGCTTTTTGGGGGTAATGGCATCGACACACTATTCGTCTAAATAAGTTAGCTTTCGTCTTCCAATAGTTCTGACCCGCAAAGTGAGCCCCGAAAACTGTCAACCTATGACCAACTCAAAAAATAGAAAGCGTGGAAAGCGGGAAGAATAGTCCTAGTTTGGAGGATTAGGCCCTGCTTCCAAGGCTGATAGGATTTCACTCAACTCATATGTCTTAGGCCTTAGAACTTTCCATTTGTTTTGTATCCATTAGCCTCATGGAGTCGAAGTTTAGATGGCCCACCCTTGCATGCCACTTCCATACATCGTCTTCTAGTCGGATTTGTAAGCACTCGGGATTCCCAATCTTGAGTCGAATTTTTTATAGCCGGTTCTTTGATCGAGTTACTTTCATCAACAATTTTCCGACTTCTTCATGCATGGTTAGCAAGTTGTCTTTCATCAGAACTTCACATCCACTTTCTATTACTTGACCCAAGCTAATGATGTTGCTACAAAGATCCGGTATAAAATAAATGTTAGATAAAATTCGTTGTTCAGCATTTATACCTTCAAACAGAATGGATTCTTTTCCTTGAATCTCGATATTCGACCCATCACCAAACCAATCTTTTCCTGCCACTTTTTCATTTAACTCAGAAAAGTAGGCTCGGTTCCTCGTCATGTGGTTCCTAGCGCCGTTATCTAAGTACCATTCGTCGGATTCCTTCGGGTTTGACTTGTAGCCTTTTGGAATGACTTTTTCTTCATTTAGATAAATTGTTTCAACATCGCATTGTGCCATATAAAACGCTTCATCCAATTCAGTCGTCTCAGTCTCGTGTATTTTGGCTTATTCACTTTTTTGCTTTCTTTCCGAGCAAGATGATGCGAAGTGACCAAACAGATCACATCGATAACATTGGATCTTAGATATATCTTTCCCTTTTCCTATGTTTTTCCCATCACTTCGGTTTTGTGATGACTCGGGTTATGTGGGGTTCGGTCACCCCCTTCCTCTTCCTCTCCCTCTATTTCCACCCCCTCCTCGGTCACGTGTCTTGCTAATGTCTCCATTACGATTTCTAGAACTTGATTCATTATATCCAAAAAGTAGCTTTTGTTGACCCGTGATTTGATCGTCATCTTCTTTTATTTGTTCTTCATAAGCTTTCAATCTTCCAACCACGTCTTTGAATTTAATGGTTTTAAGATCAAGAAGTTGTTCAAGAGATGCTACTATATGAATGAACCGTCTAGAAAGGCTTGAGAGGAATTTCTTAACGACTTTAACTTCTTCAATTGGTTGACCCAAGGAGGCTGAATTTGATGCGATGCCAAGTAACTTGTTGGCATACTCATCAATCGTACATGGTTCTTTCATCTTCAAGCTATCAAACTCCATTGTAAGAGTTTGCAACCTTGCTTCTTTTACCCGTTCAGCGCCTAAATTTCGGGTCTTGATCACATTCCAGATCTCTTTTTCTGTCACAAGGGTTCCTACTTGCAAGATTTGTTGCTCGGGTATTGACTGAAAGAATAGTGCCATGGCTATGTTGTTTTTCTTTGAATCTGTGTTACCCGGTTTGATTGTATCCCAAACACCATGAACATTTAGCAGAACCTTCATACGGATCGCCCAAGTAGTGTAGTTCACCGATGTTAGCATGGGACACTAAAACGAGGATGTGCTTCATGCGTTTCCTTCCTTAACCGGGGTTATAGACACACTTGTTGAGTCTCCCATCTTTCGTCTTTGATGGTAGACCTTCAGGGTGTTGCTAGCTTTTATGTTATGCTTCTCGATTGCAAGATCCAACCTTTTTTTGGCGGCTGAGATCTCGATGCAATCTGCGAACAGAGGTTGCTTGATACATCATGGCCCTTCCAACTTTGATCGCGACTCCTTCTTCCGCTTCGATTGATCGCACCGCTCTGATACCAATTCAAGTGAATTAATATCAAAACAGAACTATAACACACAAACAATTATAGATAACTCCCATAACTTTGTATTAAGAAAAAAAAGCTCAAAACTCAACACAAAATAATAAACCCTTCTTGGTTTCTATAGACTATCCCAAGCTTGGAAGTCAATGTTTATCATAATCATAATGTTTATCCTAATCTAAATTTTTATCCTTATCACGATTATAATGAAACTAGGGAACTTTTAAATCTCATTAACCAAGTTGTTATATTAGACCCTCCAAGTTTACCGACTTGCAATCTTGGTCCCCAATGATCACCGACTTGTGATTTTGGGTAATACGAAATTACCGCCAACACTCATGACCCCCCTTGATTGAAAACCATCCACACTCCACCATTTCCTCATCATTAACATCAATCTCCGCATACCTTTCAGCGACTACTTGCGTCTTCGGCATTACACAAGGAACATACCTTTTAAGATGTTAACAAGTTCTACTTTATGAACTGTTGAGCTTTCGCAAGCAAACATTGCATGGCGCCACAAGGCAATGCTTTTAAAACTTATATTACTAAATAGGCTAATAGCTAATTTTGGTCTCAATTATTGGCCCTTTAAGATTGATTAAGCTCTGGTATTGATGATTAAATATGATCTATTGTGTTTGAGAAAATGATGATGATAAACAACACATATGATTGATTTGTATTAACTGTTACTTTTTAATTAGAGACTCTTGTACATGTATTTATACCTTATGGTGGTTTACAGCTTTAGTTCTTGCCACACTAGACCCTTATACATACATAGACTTTACATATTTGACTCTAAGTTAACTGTCTACATATTAGATAAATGACCCATTATACATATATGGATTAAGATATTACTTTTCAACATTCCCTCCTAATATCTTAATCCATGTCTTTAATGACTTCATGCTTTAACATCTTCATAATTGTTTTTAACACGATCAAGCTTTTCTATGTCTTCACATTCCTTTTGAACATCATTTTCTTTAACTTGTACTAATAAGAGATTTCGATCTCATCTTCGGTTATGAGATGTGATCACTTTTTGGTACTTTGGTTTAAGAGAATCTGATTCGTAGTGTGCATGATCATTGTAGTTATAGCTTCTTACCTTACTTTTTTCAAACGCGATCTTATTTTGGTTTCTTGGATATTTTTCATTCTTTCATAGTTATCATCATTTTCCATTGAGTTTTCATTTGCCATAGCTTCTCTTCTTCTTGTCTAAATCTATCACAACCTCAACCACGTGACGTATGGAAACTAGCTCTTCCAGGACTTGACTCGATTTATTGAAGGGTGAACAATAGTTTTTTTTTATTGTCCAATTGACCTTCATTTCATTCAATAGATAGGTTCTTTCTTCAAAAACTTTTAATCTTTCAATTTTTTTAAACTAAAGTGGTTGCTTCTAAATCAACAAACCGTTCAATAGTTACTACAATGAAAAAGCCTTTTAGGTACAGATATTCGGAGTTTCGTACTAAAGTTGATTGATCAAAAGTTGATCGCAGACTAGTTGCTCTAGTGACAATACTATTAAGCTTTGCGGTGAATAAATCAATGGTGTCTTCTTTTGTCATTCTGAGAGGTTGTTTGGCAACATCTAAATCAACCTTTTAATTGTTCAGATGTCTGAATGGTTCAGCATTTAATGGTTAAGAATGTTTGTTTTGCGAGCAAATATATGAATGGTTCAGACATTTCCCTCTAAATGGTTAAGCATAATACTAATGCTAAATGGTTAAGAGGTCTAATGCTGAATGTTTGAGACCTCTTATCTGAATTGGTCACATATTTGTCTTTGAATTGTTAAGTGATATACTAGCTCTTAATGGTTCAGACATCTTAATGGTTCAACACTTAATGTTTCAGACATTTTATTGGTTTAGCACTTAATCATTCAGAAATTGCCATACAGCCACTGAGTAACTCAAATTCAGTTTTAAGTGTTTGAACACATGCTTTCTGTACTTGATCAATACCTACATATCTTGTCTTAAGTGCATCATAAAATATCTATACACTTCCATAATGTGCAACTTGTAATATGATATCTTCAGTTAGTACTTGAAATAAATATACAATCACCGTTATATTCTTCTTTTCATCAGGTTGCGTATTAGCATTAGGTTCTATCATTTCCCACATTCTATTTTCCATAAGTATGGTCTTCATGCGGATTGACCATCTATACTAATAAATCAAAATATTTATAAGCCACATGTCATTTTTCTAAATTGTCCACCTAGAATCCATCTAGGATTTGAACACATGTTCTCACTATAATGAAATTTATAAATTAATATATAAATATAGTTTTCTTAGTTATTGCCTATTTACTATTATATTAATTAATTAAATTTTTTTATAAAAATAAATAAAATGTTTATTAAAAATATTTTAAATATATTTAATTTTGTTAAAATCATATTTGTTTAAAAATATACTGTTATTGTATTATTACTTAAGTTACTTGATTATATGTATTTTGAATCATATTTATCTAAAAACAATAATATAATTTCTAATATTAATTACTAACTATTAGTTTAATATTTCAATTAAACCGGTGTAAAACACGGGTTTCTAAACTAGTAGTATAATATGTCGATTTTAAAATGGGACATTAGAATTGGGAAATGAACTCACATCTTTATGTATTACAACTGCATTTCTGTTGGTTCCTATCGATAATTTTTCTATCATCTCGACTTATCTTTTCTTCTAATAACAAACTTGATTTAAATATTATAACTTTCTTGAGTCCTTCAAATATGTATTGTAACCCACAAACAATACTCGTTTTGATCTTCTTTGGTCTCGATCACCTTTTCTTGAGTTTTTCTCTTTTTTGAACAAAAGTGATATTGATAATTTTTTCTCCTAAACTTTGACTTGAAAATAAATTTAAAGAAATAGAAAAAATATTTAATTTCCTTTTTTCCTTTTATGTGATTTTACGAATAACCTTCAGATTAAAATTTTCAATAACATTTGAGTAAATTACATTATTCATCCTTTATGTATGCCAGTAGTTATGGTTTGGGTTCTGTAACTTTATTAATTACAAAAAAAACATCATTTAGTTTAATGGTTTGTAACGATCCCATCCTTTAAGTTAACCATAGTTGATTAGAATGATCAAATTAAATCCATATGAAAATCACATGAGGACAAAATAGTAAATTCACATACACCCCTCCTAACTTTTAGAATAAATCTTCCTTTATAGATCAAATCCATATTTATGTATGTATGTATGTATGTATGTATGTATGTATGTATGTATGCATCTATGTATGTATGCATGTATGTATGTATGCATGTATACATGTATGCATGTATGCATGTATGCATGTATGTTTGTATGCATGTATGCATGTATGCATGTATGCATGTATGCATGTATGCATGTATGCATGTATGCATGTATGCATGTATGCATTATGTATGCATGTACGTATGTATGTATGTTTGTATATATGTACGTATGTATGTATGTACGTATGTATGTACGTGTGTATGTACGTACGAATGTACGCATGTATGTATGTACGTATGTACGTCTGTATGTATGTTTGTATGCATGTACGTATGTATGTATGTACATATGTATGTATGTATGTACGTATGTATGTATGTATGTATCTACGTATGTATGTATGTATGTACGTATGTATGTATTTATGTACGTACGTATGTATGTATGTATGTACATACGTATGTATGTACGTATGTATGTATGTATGTATGTATGTATGTATGTATGTATGTATGTATGTATGTATGTATGTATGTATGTATGTATGTATGTATGTATGTATGTATGTATGTATGTATGTATTTATGTATGTGTGTGTATGTATGTATGTGTGTGTGTATGTATGTATGTGTGTATGTATGTATGTATGTGTGTATGTATGTATGTATGTGTGTATGTATCTATGTATGTATGTATGTATGTATGTATGTATGTGTGTATGTATGTATGTATGTTGTGTGTATGTGTGTGTATGTATGTATGTATGTATGTATGTATGTATGTATGTATGTATGTATGTATGTATGTATGTATGTATGTATGTATGTATGTATGTATGTATGTATGTATGTATGTATGCATGTATGTATGTATGTATGTATGTATGTGTGTGTGTATGTATGTATGTATGTGTGTACGTATGTTTGTGTGTCTGTATGTATGTGTGTCTATTTGTATGTGTGTACGTATGTTTGTGTGTCTGTATGTTTGTGTGTCTGTATGTATCTGTGTACGTATGTATGTGTGTATGTATGTATGTGTTGTCACACCCCGACCGACGTCGGAATCATCGGGGCGGACGAATGTGAATTGATTGCTCATAGCACATGGTAGTAAATACGTTGAAATAATATTAAATGTCATTTTCATTGAATAATACTAATCAATCAATACATTATAATCAATTAATAAAATAATGAAATTTGTTTTTAACTTTGACTAAGTCCAAATCCTTAGTGTGCATTTAGAAGTCCACAAATTTTCATTTCTGAAATCATGTGAAAATTAACGAGTCAGCTAACGAATTAGCCGGTGAGTAATCATAGGTTTTAATACATATATAGATTGATTAAATGATTGAAAACAATTCACTTCACATGGTAATGTGAAGACTTATAATGCAATAGTGTAACATAAAAGACAAACCAACACAATTAAACCTAATGACTGACTTGACTCGGTCACACACGAAGCCTTATAGAATGAATGATTCCAGTTCCAATCACCATGCGACTAAACAAATGGGGTGGGTTTGTCAACCCAATAGATCTATCATTGCATGGTTGCATGACTTAATGGTTGTGTTATCATCAAGTTTATCTCACTATGAACACATAATTGAAAGTAATAACATAGCGTGTATTGAATTAAATTTAGAATGAAATAGAATAACAATGAATATCAATGATTGAATATGAAATCATATGATTTCCCCAAAATATAAAACACATAAAAAGGGCAATGAATATTCACATTATATAATGATGGTTGTAGAGTTCATAAAAAAGCTTGGATGTTCAAGAGTCAAAGGTGATCTCTTAAAGGATAAAAAGTAACAATAACTTGAGGTTGGAATTCATTATAAGAAGTTAGGATGTTTAGGGAATGCCAAAAAGCGAAAGGTAGATTGAAAAAAGATTATTGCACCAGCTTTAGATTCTGGACAGAATGTTTGGTACGCGTTTGAACAGGGTTTAAAAATAGCAAACGGTTTCATAAAATTATGAACATTTACAGTTAGCTAGTTCAGAGTCTTCCGGACAACTTTCATTTAGAAATATTTTATTGAAAAGACCCTTAGATAGGTCAAAACAGCAGCACAAGACAGAAGGTGATAAAATACACACTTATCTTGTGAAGTCTATAGTTGAGTCGTCAGATTGAGTTTGAATACGTATAAACTATTGTTAGAAAGCTAATTCCATAAACTTAATATTGGAGTCTGACTTTACTTAAATTTTGTTTTTTATTAACAAGTTATGGTTAGTTGAGTCAGACTATATTATGCAAAAATTATAGTATAGTACTTATGTGCACTTTTAAAATTGTTAAAACATGAAACGGGTTAGAACAAATTTATTATGTAGATATATGGTATATTAGACTTTATTTGAGTTATACAAAAATATTCCAAGACTTTGGCATAGCTATCATTTAGAGAAATAATCTTGTGGATTAACCAAATGCGGCGCCATAGCCGTCCATATGCAAACGGGATTCTTTGTTTACGTTTTCATGTTGTTAGCTTGATTTAGAAATGTTAGTGATTGTTATAAGGTTAGTAAATGTTAGAAAAATAATGATCAAATGATAATGATTAAAATTAAAAGAGATTTAGTAGAAGAAAGAATAAAAATAAGAACATAAAGTCATGAGAACAATTGAATGTTAGGATAATTGAAACAATATAGAAATGCATAATATAAAAGCAATATAAGATTACCTTAGTATTAGAAAATTCTTGAAATTTCTTGTAAAAGAAAACTCTTAAAATTGATCAAAACCAATGATGAAAGAAAGATATACGAGTGAGATTTTTGGAGAATGAGCAAATGAAAAGTGAGGCCTAAAGCTTGCTTTTATAGTTGAGGTAAGGAGGAGGTTATGAATAGTGTTAATGGTGAGTTACAAGTCTTTCAAAAGGGAGTTATGATTGGAATTTGAAGTAAATTTAAGGATTCCTATAAGTCTGATGCAGGCAAAACATCCAAAGTCTCTCTACATGCATGCACTGAAGAACATAAGTAGAAATGCTTCGGAAGTTTTACACCTTGCACTAGAAAAATATTCTAAGTGTAAAATCGTCCGAAGCCAAGACCAACATCTTCCGAAGCCAAAAGTGAAGTCTTCCAAAGCTTCAAAGACAAAGTCTTCCGAAGCCAAAGAGTGAAGACAGATTTCTTCCGAAGACTTTTATGTACATGCTTTTATCTGATGTACTTTACCATAAAGCTGGACCACCTTTCTGCTGTAACTCTGTTCAGTCACCAACTTACATGAGTTGGTGAAAAGGTTCATGCTTTTGGTAACTGTACATTGAGGTCTTGAGTCTGAGCTTTCTAGTTTATGTACTTGTATCCTTTTTGTAATATATTAGGATGTGAGCTATGGCATGTCATAGTCACTAGTCAAAAGGCAATCTACCTTTTGACTCTACATTTGATTTTGTTGTTGTCTACTGTTATGTAGGCCTTCAAAGTATGGCCGGCAGTAAGATGTAGTATAAAGTATCTCAAGTACTTGTAACCTTAGATCTATACTTTGTAACATTTGTAAAAGAACTTGAGAAGCAATATACAGCATTCTTGAAAACCATATACTTGTGATGTTAGCTATCTTGTTCTGTCTCACATTTTACTTGTGTTCTTAGCATCTTTCATACAATAGTTAACCAGTTCCCTATTTGATCTGTTAAGTGTTCTAAAGAACTCTCCTCTTTGTGTAGTTGTGTTGTAAGTGCATACCCTTCAATGGTCCTGCATTTGGTATTAGAGCATTCCAAGCTCTTGATATAAGATCTCACCATCTTAAGATCCCTCTCACACATAAAATACTTAACAACTCAAATGGTAGCTATTACTAAAGCTAATATGGAAACTGGAACTATGACAAAGTCTCCACTAATCACTCCTGACGACTTTGATACTTGGTGTCAAAGAATGGAAGGCTTCATCAAGTCTCAAGACTCCAGGATGTGGGACTCTGTTGTTCAAGGACCTTACATACCAAGCACCACTTCTACTACTGGTGGTGGTATGATTCCAGAGGCTATGGCTGATTATTCTGAAGAAGACAAAAAAAGAATAGAGATTGGTCAAAAGGCCATGATAGCCCTTCAAACTGCTCTTCTAAACTCTATCTACAGAGGCTTCAAGAAGTGCAAAACTGCCAAGCAACTATGGGAAGCACTGAACCTAATGTATGAGGGGTCCAATGAAGCAAAGGAGAACAAGAAGAATCTCCTGTAGCAGCATTTTGAAAACTTCACCTTCAAAGTAGGTGAGACCATGACTCAACAATACTTTAGGTATGTTGAGATTGTGGATACTCTAATGGATGTTGGAGTAACTCTTGAGAAGAGGGACATTGTAAGGAAGTTTATGTCCTCTCTTCCTAGACAATGGACATATTATTGTGTTGTTATAAAGAGGACTGAGAACCTTAAGAATTTTACTATCACAGAGTTGTATGGTATTCTTAGTGGCTACCAGATGGAGATGAACATATAAAACTCATCTGGTAACTCCAGCAATCAACTGAGTTCAGCCCTCGATGTGGTTGAAAGGGAAAGCATTGAACCACAACATCATCTTATATGCTACCCTAACAACTCACAAAAGGGTCCTTTCATCACCTTCCCAGAGACTCCAAGAAAAAACTATACTCAAGGAAGTCCTTTCCAAAAGACAAGTTCTTCTCATGCCTTTGTCTCTGCTGATGAAACCACAAGAACCTTCTCTTCATCCTTGAAGATTTGAACTGTATCCATCCAGATGATCTGGAGTACATGGAGATAGTCCAGCAAATAGCTCTTCTCACTCATAGAGCCAAGAAGTTCTACAAGATGGCAGGGAGAAAGTTTCCAAGCAATGCAACCAGTGGAAAGTTTAGGCTGGATAAAAGCAAAGTAAAGTGTTACAACTGTAATCAGATGGGACACTTTGCAAGGGAGTGTAAGGCACCAAGGACAAATGGTGGCCAAGCATAAACCAGACCAAACTACACTAAGAAAGCCCCCCAGAATGAGAAGCTAAAGCAGCAAGCTGCAGTTGCTGTTGAAGAAGGAGATTTTGACTGGAGCTTTCAGGTAGAAGATGCATTTCCAAACCAAGCACTCATGGCAGACCATGATAAAGCCAAGGTATTGGAACATCTGTGTACTCCTGAATGCATTGCTAAAGTCAATGAATACATGTCCTATAACTTAGAAATGAGATTTGATCTTGAGTCCTTAAATATCTTAAAAGCTGATTTTAAAAGAGCTGAAAATGATTATAAACTAAAGATAGAGGACTTAGAGAAACCATTTCAAATCTTAAACATGAGCATACAAACTACAGGACTCAAATCAAAGACCTCATTACTAAGTAACTGAATGCCAGGCTGAGCTTATGATCAGCAAAGCCAATGCAGAAAAATGTGTTCTTGAAGAAGAGACCTTCAAGAACATAATATCCTCATCCTTGCATGCAAAAGTTTGTTATCAAAATAAGTAGGGACTAGGATCTTGTGAGATAGCTCCTCCACACACAATCTTGTTTGTAAGATCTCCTAGGTGTGGAACTTGTGAAGATGAGCTTCCCCTCATAGATCCTATGACTAAAGAGGATGAAGAGGAGATGGTGGAGAATGGCTCTGAGAAGAGTGAAGAAGAGCATTCTAAGAAGGGTCACCATCCCTCTGAGGAGAGCAAAGCTATTGGAATGACAAAGTCAAGAAGAAAGATCTTGATCAGGAAGGCCAAAGGAAGTCCAAGAAGGCTCAAGAGATCAAGGCTACCTTCAAAGAGTTACTTTTGAGCAAGCGCATCAAAGAGTTCTTTGGCAGACTTGCAATGCTCAAACCCCACCATGATAGAGTTTGGAATTGCAGTCATAAGAACAGTCATAGCATTGCCGTCAATGTCAAGCTTCTTCCTGTCTTCATCAGAATAATCTTCAACGGCTTTCTCAATCATGGCACCGTTTCCACCAGCTACTTTTGGCTTATACGGGCCATTGACAATGGATTGCCACATCTTGCTGTCTTGATACCTGATGAAGCCTTCCATTCTTCTGCTCCAAGACCTGAAGTTTTCAGGGGTGATGATGGGAGCTTTGGTCATCGTCCCCATCTCTACTTTAGATTTGTTGAGGGCCATTTTGAGTGAGGTATAAGGAGGAGTGAAAAACAAGTTGATTAGGATGGTAAGATCTCACAATCAAGAGCCTAAAAAGCTCTGATACCAATTGCAGGATCGGGTTTGTCACTTAAACACTTGTATTTCTCTCAAACTCACTTATGGTAACACTCAAATCAGATGAAGTAATGTCTTTTACAAGAGTTGATAATAATATAATAAGTAGCAAAGGAACACGCAGAAATAAATTTTCAAGGCACTTGTATATATTACTTCTCAACTCAAGATATTACAAGACTCTTACAAGCATGAAACAAGAGTTACAATGAGAAACTATATATACTAGATCCTACAGCCGGATATACTTTGATACCAGCTGGAAACCTAAGACTAAAGCATATACTACAATGCTAAAGTTAAGGTATCTTAGATAAAGTATTATCTAAGATATGGTAGTCATGACATGTCCATGACTTACCTTTTGTCACCTACTAAAGATGGCAACTGTACTAACATAAAAAGGTAAACAGTGGATTAAAGTATGGTCAACTACATGGCTTTTGAGAAAACGTCATGCAGTATCTCAGAGATTTGCAGCGGAGTGTCAGAGAGACCATACTTATGTCCACTGGATAAATAGGAGTGTCTTCCGAAGGTAAGTTGACTTCGGAAGAACAAGTTCTTCCGAAGCCACTTATACTTCGGAAGAGGCTTCTATACTTCCGAGGCTTGAGGACTTCTGTACTTCGGAAGTTGACTTTAGTTCTTTCTTTCTGAGTCATGATCTTCGGAAGTAGGTTCTTTGTCTTCGGAAGTTGGAGTTCTCCTTCGGAAGTAAGCTTTACACTTTGTCTTCGGAAGAGCTCCTTCTTCCTTCGGAAGTTCCATACTTAGCTTCGGAAGTCCTTTGTTTGTTGTACCAAAATCTTCTAAGTGACTTGGTTTTGGTTGCACCAGCCTTTCTAGATCCAACAAAATCCCCCTAGGCTGATGCTACAAAAACCTCACTTATTTCTGCTTCTCAAAGCCTTCAGCACCAGGGACAAAAGGTATTTGTCTGTGTCTTTGTTCTTCCCTGAAGTGGTGCTGAGAAGCTTGTACAAGTCATTGGTGGATAGGAGATCCAGTCTATCACTCTGAATGACATGTACCCTCTGTTGTGTCCCCCTGAAGAGAGTTAGTTGACGGGAGTTATAGTCATACTCCCATCTAACTATGGATTCAAGTTCAGGACCTTCAACCATTTGTAGAAAGGCTTTGCCTTTGCTTGCTGATCCCTTCCTTTCCTCCTCCTCTCTCAGTTTCAACTCTTCTTCAACCTTGCTTCTAGCAGTTAGCTCGGGCATATGAAGGCTACCTAGATGATTTCTGATATCGGCAGCTACATCAGAGTTTGAAGGGTTGGAGAATAGCTTCTCTGCTAACTCAACAATGTCAAACCTGCTCAAGTGTAGCAGAGATGAGGCAGTTAGCCTGTTGAGCTCTCTATTCTCTCTTTCAACAACAAAGTTGTGAGAAGAGTCTTCGAACCTCCACTGGATGATCTTCTTTCTAGGTGCAAGAGGTTGTCTTGGCACTATGTCTCCTTTCTTAGTGTCCAGTAGAGTCACCAGCCTTCTCCTTAGCTTCTTTTCTTCCTCATTCAAAGTGTCTGAATTGAGGCCAAGGAGATTTGCAGTTTGGTCCAAAGTTCCTCTGGGCAGATCAAGAAATTGATCTCTAGTGAGGGAACTTGAGGATCCGTCAACATAGGTTAAATTGACAGAATCCTCCTCACAGGAGATATCGCTCGGTGTTGTGTAGTTTATGAGCTTTATCTTGACTGCCTTGCATTCTTCCAAGGAGAGATGTTTAGAAGGCTGAGCGGATGGTTTGATGGGTTGATGGGTAGGTTGAGGTGGTTGGGTTCTGGCTAGAGTTTTGGGTTGAAGGATGGGTAGTTTAGGTAGTTGAGGTGAAGAGGTTGGTAGGGGTGATGATGTAGGTTCAGGGGTGTATGGTTCAGAGGTTGGTTCGGTTTTGATTGGGAATGAAAAGGGTATAGGTTCTGGTTGAGGTTGGGTTTGGAGTTTGGGTTGAGTGGTTGCTTTGAAGGTCATCCCCTGTCCCCTTTTATACATCTCCTTCCTCTTCCCCGCACGAATGTCAGCCTTAATGTCACTGACATGTCGCTGGAGAGTCTTTTTCTGACATAGGACCCATCTGCCTGCCAGAGAAGCCATAAGCCTTGAGATAGCTCTTCATCCAGGCCTTCTCACCTATCTTCTTGGTAGCAGTCAGTCCTGCTTCCTCTTCCTTCTTCTTCTTCTGCAACACCTTTTCCCTTCCAGCTCTCTTTCTCTCTTTCTCCATTTGATCTTGCTCTTTGTTGAAGAGCCATAAGATCGTATCATTGTTATGTGGAGACAATTCTTCTTGAGAGAAATATCTGGAGGTTAGGAAGGTTATCCTTTCCCTTCTGAGCTGCAGATCAGCTTCTCTTTCTTTCTTCTCCCTTTATTCTTCTTAGGCCAACCTTGCAGCTTCTTCTTTTTGCTATTTTAGCAGCAAGGTTGCCTTTTCCAGCTCTATTAACTCCTCTAATGGTAGCAGGAGTACATCTTCAGTTGCAGCTCCTAGACCAACAAGTCTATCGATAATCTCTACTCTTTTTTGGTTGTTGACTGCCTCCTGGTTGGTTGCAGCTGCTTTGGTACCTGCAGCTAGCAGTTTTCCAGTTGGAAGCCTACCTTTTCTTTTGAGCTTTTCCAACCTTTCTTCCTCCTGAAGCTCTTCTGAGGTCATCTTCCTCTTTCCTTTGATGTCTTTGGAAGTACTAGACTTTGGGGGTTCTTGGATGGAAGATTCAGGTTGAGTAGTAGAGATGGGAGCTGGAGTTAATGCTGATGTTAGAGCTAAAGGTTGGGTGAGAAAATCCTCCCTATTAACCTCAGATGCAAGTTCCAGGATTGCATCTGTGACTATTAGATCATCGGATAATGAGAATAGTCCTTCCGCAGCAGCAATCTCAGCTTCGGAAGTTTGAGATTGTTCTTCCGAGGCTTTGAATTGTGCTTCGGAAGTCTGTGATAATGCACTATCTGTCCCAACTGTTTCAGTTGTTGGGCCATCACTCCTTATTTCCCCTTCGAAGTTAATCTCAGGTTCCACTTGGACCTTAGGTTGACCAACTTCCTCTATAGTGGTAGAAGGTGCATTTAACCTCTGAAGCTCTTGAGCTCCAAAGTAGATCACAGACATATCAGGGCTTGGCTGTTCTATAAGAGATTCCAATAGGAACTTGTTAAAGAACCTATTGAGATATTGGAGCATCCTTTGATCCACTTGAAAAACAAGTGGAGGAGGCTTAGGGAAAATTGCAGCTTGTTGCACATGATACTTTGAGCTCAAGGAAGTGAGAGCTTGACTTTGGGTTTCCTCCTGTCTTTGACTTTGTCTCTGAACACTCTCCCCCTTTTTGGTAGCATCATCCTGAGAGCTTGATGAGCTAGAGGAAGAGGTTAAGGAGACCTGAGTTGGTACATGCCTAACAGACCTCTGAATCTGTTTCTCAGCTAGTTTGGCCTTGAGAGTTTCAATCTCAAGTTGCTGAGTGGCAGACCTATCCTGTAAAGTCCTAACCTTAGATTCAAGATTTGAGACTTTAGAAAGTAGGTCTTGAATAGTGAGTTGCATTCTTCCCTCATCTTATTCTGAAGAATCACGGGGAGATGAGGTAACATACCTTGTATGTTCATCCTCACCACCAGATGTGGTTTCTTGGCGCCCTGGTTTCCCTTGCACAATGATGTCTCTTTCAGAGTCATCAAAGGGCATGGTTGCCGTAGATTCAGTCTCAGTTATGTTACCACTGTCCTGAGGATCCATTGAGGCTCCTTCAGTAGTGGCAACTGAATCTACATGAGTCCCCTCCACATCAGTGGGACTCACCTGAGTAAAGGTTTGCTGATGGGGGCTAGAGATAAGAGGTCTCTCTAGGCTATGTTGATCCTTGATAGGGTGTTGTGGATCAACTTCATTGCCCTTAAGAGACATAATCTCTTCACCAGCTCCAATCAAAAGGTCAGTAAAGGATGTGGAAGTGAAACCTAATGACCTGGGACTTTGATCAATGTCTAAAGGCATTGAGCCTGTGATAGGGCTGTCCCTTTTTGGCTGCTTATGGGAGTATAGAGACTCTCCCTGAGGGCTATCAGCTTGGGTTTCGGGCTCATGGGTCTGAGACTGAGGAGACTCAAGACCGATATTGAGGTCAATTGTGAAGGATGGTTGGACCTCAGGCTGAGTGGGAGCCCTTTGTTCCACTCTAGCCTTTTTGGGTAGAACATGAGGAGCTTGTTCAATCAGAGTAGATTGAACAAGGGTTCGTTTTTGACGTCTCTGATAAGTAAAGGTAATGGGTGGAGAAGGTAGATTTGGCAGAGTGAGGGTAGTTGCTGGTGTGGGTTCATCACTTGTGGGGTTAACTAGGATGTCACCAGGAGCCATTGGCTCAATCATACCTGGAAGAAGTGCAGTATCTCTTCCGGTGAAGTTGGTGGACACTCTCTTCAAGGTCTTGAAGATGGTCGGCCTCATTTGAGGAGCAGTCAGAGCAGCAGCACAGACAAGCTTGCCCTGGTCCAGCTCACAGTTGATTATGTGCTGGAGAAACCTGGGATACATGAAGAATGTGTCCCTTTGAAGATTTCCCATTAGGTTAGTAAGCACAAACCTTGAATAGTTGAAGCGGAGGCTTTTTACCAACCCATGAACTAGGCACCCAAGTTCATATGGGATTTGATCCCATCCCCAGATTTATTAGACAAGCAGTGAAGAACCACATGCAGCAGGAACTTCCATTTGTAAGAAAAGTTGAATTTTTAGACAGTTGACCTGCTGACATCTCCACCATTTCCCATTTGGAGATAAGAATTGTCCAAATCTGTTTTGGGGAATTCCGTTGGAGCGCCCTCATCATGAAGATATAGATGCTCCCTGATGATCTGTTCAGATATGACCAACTCCTGGCCACAGATGCTCGATCGAATGACACAAACCCCATTTAGGGTTTCAATCTGACCATTTGCCCAAAATTCAGACATTTGGTTTGAGTAAATCGTGGGGTTTACAATCAGAGCGGTGTAGTACGAAGATTGGGTCAGAAAGGAGATGATGTCTGAGAAGTCAACATCCCTTGAAGAATCAAGGAGTGCGACTTGGTTGTGCTGAGGGTTTAGTGCCATTGAAGAAGATTACAGAAAGAAAGTTCGGAATAGGGTAAATTGAAGATGAAGAAAGATCTGAAGTCAACTTCCGAAGTACAGAAGTCCTCAAAGCCTCGGAAGCATAGAAGCCTGTTCCGAAGTATAAGTGGCTTCGGAAGAAATTGTTCTTTCGAAGCCAATTAACCTTCGGAAGACACTCCTATTATCCAGTGGACATAAGTATGGCCTCTCTGACACTCCGCTGCAAATCTCTGAGATACTGCATGGCGTTTTCTTAAAAGCCATGTAGTTGACCATACTTTAATCCACTGTTTACCTTTTTATGTTAGTAAAGTTGCCATCTTTAGTTGGTGACAAAAGGTAAGTCATGGACATGTCATGACTACCATATCATAGATAATACTTTATCTAAGATACCTTAACTTTAGCATTGTAGTATATGCTTTAGTCTTAGGTTTCCAGCTGGTATCAAAGTATATCCAGCTGTAGGATCTAGTATATATAGTTTCTCATTGTAACTCTTGTTTTATGCTTGTAAGAGTCTTGTAATATCTTGAGTTTAGAAGTAATATATACAAGTGCCTTGAAAATTTATTTCTGCTTGTTCCTTTGCTACTTATTATATTATTATCAACTCTTGTAAAATACATTACTTCATCTGATTTGAGTGTTTCTATAAGTGAGTTTGAGAGAAATACAAGTGTTTAAGTGACAAACCCGAACTTGCACAGGTGGATTAGGATGGTAAGATCTCACAATCAAGAGCCTAAAAAGCTCTGATACCAATTGCAGGATCGGGTTTGTCACTTAAACACTTATATTTCTCTCAAACTCACTTATGGTAACACTCAAATCAGATGAAGTAATGTCTTTTACAAGAGTTGATAATAATATAATAAGTAGCAAATGAACACGCACAAATAAATTTTCAAGGCACTTGTATATATTACTTCTCAACTTAAGATATTACAAGACTCTTACAAGCATGAAACAAGAGTTACAATGAGAAACTATATATACTAGATCCTACAGCGGGATATACTTTGATACCAGCTGGAAACCTAAGACTAAAGCATATACTACAATGCTAAAGTTAAGGTATCTTAGATAAAGTATTATCTAAGATATGGTAGTCATGACATGTCCATGACTTACCTTTTGTCACCAACTAAAGATGGCAACTGTACTAACATAAAAAGGTAAACAGTGGATTAAAGTATGGTCAACTACATGGCTTTTGAGAAAACGCCATGCAGTATCTCAGAGATTTGCAGCGGAGTGTCAGAGAGACCATACTTATGTCCACTAGATAAATAGGAGTGTCTTCCGAAGGTAAGTTGACTTCGGAAGAACAAGTTCTTCCGAAGCCACTTATACTTTGGAATAGGCTTCTATACTTCCGAGGCTTGAGGACTTCTGTACTTCGGAAGTTGACTTTAGCTCTTTCTTTCTGAGTCACGCTCTTCGGAAGTAGGTTCTTTGTCTTCGGAAGTTGGAGTTTTCCTTCGGAAGTAAGCTTTACACTTTGTCTTTGGAAGAGCTCCTTCTTCATTCGGAAGTTCCATACTTAGCTTCGGAAGTCCTTTGTTTGTTCTACCAAAATCTTCTAAGTGACTTGGTTTTGGTTGCACCAGCCTTTATAGATCCAACAGACATTGTAAGGAAGTTTATGTCCTCTCTTCCTAGACAATGGACATATTATTGTGTTGTTATAAAGAGGACTGAGAACCTTACGAATTTTACTATCACAGAGTTGTATGGTATTCTTAGTGGCTACCAGATGGAGACGAACATGTAAAACTCATCTGGTAACTCCAGCAATCAACTGAGTTCAGCCCTCGATGTGGTTGAAAGGGTAAGCATTGAACCACAACATCATCTTATATGCTACCCTGACAACTCACAAAAGGTTCCTTTCATCACCTTCCCAGAGAATCCAAGAAAAAACTACACTCAAGGAAGTCCTTTCCAAAAGACAAGTTCTTCTCATGCCTTTGTCTTTGCTGATGAAACCACAAGCAACCTTCTCTTCACCCTTGAAGATTTGGACTGTATCCATCCAGATGATCTGGAGTACATGGAGATAGTCCATCAAATAGCTCTTCTCACTCATAGAGCCAAGAAGTTCTACAAGAGGACAGGGAGAAAGTTTCCAAGCAATGCAGCCAGTGGAAAGTTTAGGCTGGATAAAAGCAAAGTAAAGTGTTACAACTGTAATCAGATGGGACACTTTGCAAGGGAGTGTAAGGCACCAAGGACAAATGGTGGCCAAGCAAAAACCAGACCAAACTACACTGAGAAAGCCCCCCAGAATAAGAAGCCAAAGCAGTAAGCTGCAGTTGCTGTTGAAGAAGGAGGCTTTGACTGGAGCTTTCAGGTAGAAGATGCATCTCCAAACCAAGCACTCATGGCAGACCATGATAAAGCCAAGGTATTGGAACATCTGTGTAATCCTGAATGCATTGCTAAAGTCAATAGATATAGGTCCTATAACTTAGAAATGAGATCTGACCTTGAGTCCTTAAATATCTTAAAAGCTGATTTTAAAAGAGCTGAAAATGATTATAAACTAAAGATAGAGGACTTAGAGAAAACCATTTCAAATCTTAAACATGAGCATACAAACTACAGGACTCAAATCAAATACCTCATTACTAAGTTAACTGAATGCCAGGCTGAGCTTGTGATCAGCAAAGCCAAGGCAGAAAAATGTGTTCTTGAAGAAAAGACCTTCAAGAACATAATATCCTCATCCTTGCATGCAAAAGTTGGTTATCAAAATAAGTAGGGACTAGGATCTTGTGAGATAGCTCTTCCACACACAATCTTGTCTTTAAGATCTCCTAGGTGTGGAACTTGTGAAGATGAGCTTCCCCTCATAGATCCTGTGACTAAAGAGGATGAAGAGGAGATGGTGGAGAATGGCTCTGAGAAGAGTGAAGAAGAGCATTCTAAGAAGGGTCACCATCCCTCTGAGGACAGCAAAGCTATTGGAATGACCAAGTAAAGAAGAAAGAACTTGATCAGGAAGGCCAAAAGAAAGTCCAAGAAGGCTCAAGAGATCAAGGCTACCTTCAATTCTGCACAAGTCTTCATCTCTGTAGGATTTGAAGTGGTGAAGGCTGAAGACACCAACTTGAACTCCATCAACAAGAGTTCTGGTTCATGTCCAAATCATAGCATCATCAAGAAGAAGGTTGATCAGTTGTGCACAACTGTTGTACAACCTGAACCATCCAGCTCCAAAGGTAGTTCTATCCCCATAAGAACTGCCACAGCATCTGCAAAGATGAAGATGGAGAAGGAAGTGATCAAGTTCAGCCTTGTTCACAAAGGAAAACTCCTAGAAAGAAGAAAATAGACTGTCTTATGTGTGGGAGTACTTATCATCTTGCTAAGGATTATGTTTACAATCCAAAGAGTACTCTCCACATGACCAAGAAAGAAACTTCTAAGAGTTTGGAAAAGAAGAAGCAAGCTTCGGAAGGAAAATTTGTTTCCTTTAGAAGCTCCAAAATGAAGAAGAAGACAAGTGGAAACTTGCCTTCGGAAGAAAATTTGGTCTCGAAAGAAAGGAATACTTCTGAAGCACTGAAACCTGCTGCAGTTAAAGCAAGATCTTCCGAAGGTCCTGTCATCAAAACTTCTGAAGTCATCAAAACTTCCGAAGTATTGAAGGTCAAGTCTAAGCTTCCAAAAGTGGTGTGGAAGTCAAAGAAAGACCAAGTGGCTGAAAGTTCTTCATCAACATTAGCAAATGATCCTTCTACCATGACTATAGGATCAATTACTATTGCATTGTCTTTAACTTCTTTTGATGAGCCCAAGACCAATGAGGCTTGGGTTTCCAAATGTAACTAACCATCTCTTTTTATGTAGGAACAACTCAAGATAAACAGAAATGTATGGAACATTGACAGTGGCTGTTCTAGGCACATGACAGGCAATAGGTCACTACTCCAAAAGTTTGGAAGAATTGATGGAGGACCAGTTGCTTTTGGAGGAGATGCAGGAGGTTACATTACAGGAAGTGGCAAGGTCACAAATAGAACAGCTCAAGACAAACAGAAATGTATGGATCATTGAAAGTGGCTGTTCCAGAGACATGACAAGCAATAGGTCACTACTCCAAAAGTTTGAAAGAATTGATGGAGGACCAGTTGCTTTTGGAAGAGATGCAGGATGTTACATTACAGGAAGGGGCAAGGTCACAAATGGTAAGCTCTGCATTGAGAAGGCAAACTTTGTCAAGGAGCTTGGGTACAATCTTCTGAGTGTATCCCAATTTTGTGATCAGAGTCATAACACGATCTTCACTGAGCATGAGTGCACTGTTCTCAGGCCTGGGTTGGTCATTCCTTATGAGCACATCTTGCTCAGAGCCCGTAGAAAGGAACCATGTACAAGACGGAGCTGCAAGAAACATCTCCCTCAGGAGAAGTTTCATGCTTTATGTCTAAAGAAAATAATGATGACTTTTTTCTTTGGCATAAAAGAATGTGCCATGTAAACTTTAAAAACATGAATACATTAATTAAGAATGATTTGGTAACTGGAATACCGAAGAAAAAGTTTACAAGTGATGACCACTGTGTTGCATGCCTGAAGGGGAAGCAACACAAGGTATCTCACAAGCCAAAGGAAAGAAATTCCATCATTAATCCCCTACGCTTATTACATATGGATCTCTTTGGCCCTACCAGTGTAATGAGTCTAGGAAGGACCTCTTATTGTTTAGTGATCACATATGACTTTACAAGATTCACTTGGGTCTTCTTTCTTAGAACTAAGGATGAGGCCCCTAAGATTCTGAAGAATTTCATCTTAAAGATTGAGAATCAATATGATCACAAGGTCAAAACCATAAGATGTGATCAAGGAACTGAATTCAAGAATCAAATCCTTGACACATTTTATGATGAAAAGGGTATTACAAGACAATATAGTGCTCCCAGGACTCCTCAGCAAAATGGTGTTGCTGAGAGGAGAAACATGACACTAATTGAAGCTGGAAGAACTATGTTGTCTGACTGTAAACTGCCCATCACCTTCTGGGCAGAGGTAGTAAACATTGCTTGCTATGTGTAAAACAGAGTTTTAGTGGTTAAAAATATGGTAAGACTCCTTATGAACTTTGGCACAAGAGAAAACCTTTCATTGGTTTTCTCAGGTCATTTGGATGTCCTAGCACCATCTTGAATACCAAAGATCAAATTGCCAAGTTTGCTGAGAAATCACATGATGGACACTTCATTGGATACTCTTCTCAAGCTAAAGCTTATAGAGTATACAATCTCAGAACTAGAGTAGTTAAGGAGTCAGCCAATGTGACTTTCAATGAGCACACTCCGAGTGTGAAAGGTTCTTGTCCGGATTGGCTATTTAATATTGATTTATTTACCAACTGTTTTAATAAATCTTGTGAGAATGTTTCAGGGTCCACAGATATACTACGTACAGGTGATCCTGACCCAAACTTTGAGCTAAGAAGACCTTCAAGCTATACATCTTCTGCTCCAGTGGTAACTAATCCTGCAAATGAAGCTTCTACCATCACATCAATGACAAATCCTGCTGATAATTCTGGGGTGCCTTCAAATTCCAGCTTAGAGGCACAAAACTCAGAGGAACGAGCTTCAAATGTTGGAGAAAATGGTGGTGGTGAAAGTGATCAGGAATTTCTTGATGCTGATAACCACTCCATTAAAGATAACATCAATGATGTCACACACTCATTGGATCAAGTCAATCTTGATAAGTGTGCTGATGTGGAGGGTGAATCTTCTTTGCCAGATCAGAATTTCTCAAATTTAGATCTGTCTAAGCAACTTGCTGTGATCTCTCAGCTAAGGATCCACAAGTCTCATCCTACCACAAACATCATCGGAGATGTTTATTCAGGGGTGAGAACAAGAGGACAAACCCATGAAGCAAATGTTTGTCTTCACTCTTGTTTCTTGTCCCAGGTAGAGCCAAAGAAAATTGATAAGGCTTTAAAGGATGGAAGTTGGGTTGAAGCTATGCAAGAGGAGCTGCTTCAATTCAAATAGCAAAAGGTTTGGAACCTATGTCCTCTTCCTCAAGGGAAGACTACTATAGGAACCAAATGGGTTTTCAGGAATAAGAAGGATGATAGAGGACTTGTCATCAAGAACAAGGCAAGACTAGTTGTTCAAGGGTATACTCAAGAAGAAAAAATTTACTATACTGATATTTTTGCTCCTGTAGCAAGACTTGAAGTTGTTAGGATATTCCTAGCTTTTACTGCATCTAAGAACTTCAACGTCTACAAACTTGATGTCAAGTGTGCTTTTCTCTATGGGGTGATTGATGAAGAGGTGTATGTTAGACAACCTCTTGGGTTTGCAGATCCTGATCATCCTTAGTATGTCTGCAGGCTTGATAAAGCTCTTTATGGGCTGCACCAAACACCAAGGAAGTGGTATGAGACTCTATCTCAGTATCTCTGTCAGCATGGATTCAAAAGGGGTACTATAGATGGAACTCTCTTCATCAAAGGAATAGGAAATGACATAATGCTAGTTCAAGTATATGTAGATGACATTATCTTTAGGTCAACTAATCCAAAGCTCTGCAAAGACTTGGAGAAGCTGATGAAGGATATGTTTGAAATGAGTGCCATGGGGAACTCAATTTCTTTCTAGGAATTCAAGTGAAGCAAGTTGACAATGGCATCTTCATAAGTCAGTCAAAGTATGTACAAGACATATTTAAAAGATTCAACATGACTGATTGTAAGGTTGCTAAGATACCCATAGCCAGAAATCACTCCCTTGGACATGATCTTGAGGGGGAGTGTGTTGATGAGCATCTCTATAGGGCAATGATTAGGTCTCTTATGTACCTCACAGCTAGCAGGCCAGATATCATGTTTGCTACATGCATTTGTGCAAGATATCAAGACAACCCCAAGATGTCACACCTGGTCACTGTCAAAAGAATTTTAAGATATCTCAAAGGTGTTCCATCACTTGGCTTTTGGTATCCAAAGAATTCTGACTTTAATCTGTATGCTTCTACAGATAGTGACTATGGTGGTTGCAACATGACTGCAAAGTCTACATCAGGGGGATGTCAATTTC
Source organism: Flaveria ramosissima (assembly GCA_025215565.1). Classification (NCBI taxonomy): domain Eukaryota; kingdom Viridiplantae; phylum Streptophyta; class Magnoliopsida; order Asterales; family Asteraceae; genus Flaveria; species Flaveria ramosissima. The sequence continues at coordinate 24,685,132 of CM046029.1, read as the reverse complement.
TTGGTGGAAGAGTAGTCTCCTGGCAATGTAAGAAACAATCCTGTGTGTCTACATCAACTACTGAGGCTGAATACATTGCTGCTGCAAGCTGCTGTGCTCAAGTGCTTAGGATTCAAAATCAGATGCTGGACTATGGATTCAACTTTACCACATAGACAACAGTGCTATCTCCATCACAGAAAATCCTGTACAGCACTCAAAGACAAAGCATATTAATATCAGGTATCATTTAATTAGAGATAACTTTGAAAAGGGATTAATCAAGCTAGTCAAAGTTAACACAAATGAACAATATGCTGATCTATTCACCAAAGCTTTTGATTAGCAGAGATTTTAATATCTTGTATCAGCTATTGGGATGATTAACTTTAAATAGCTTTTCTTAAAACGTAATCATATTTATTTCTAAAACCTGTGTGTCCTAATTTGTCTATTTTATCACCTTCATAAGCCCTTGTTTTCTTTGGAAGAAAATCTTTTTAAAAGACTTTTCTTAGATTTTTGAAAATTTTGATCTCTTTTCTTTTCAGAAGATTTAAAATTACCTTCGGAAGAAATTTATGTCTTAGTAAACTAATAACTACATTAGTAATTTTACATTCGGAAGAAATTTTTGAAATATCTTCTGAAGCTTAAAAGCAACTTAAGTACTCTGTATGTTTTTAAAGAACAAGTTTCTTCCAAAAGCAATTTACCTTCCGAAGTTTTTATTCTCCTTAAATTAAAAATCTCTGAGTGTTAATTCTTTTCTGAAGCAAAATTTTCAAAACCTTTCAAATATCTTCCGAAGCCAAATTTTCCTTCGGAAGCTTTTTCTTCAGAACTTCCGAAGCAAATAACCTTCGGAAAATTTTCTCGACTTCCAAGAAAACTACTTTTTGGGCAAAAGTAAACTACTTTTTAGAGGTGTGACCGACATCCGAATTTCAAAGTTTATCCTCTTTCATTAACTTTGTCTTAAATCTTTTTCACATAAATACCCAACGGTTCCCCCCTCTTTTACTATCTTCTTCAATTACACTATTCCTTAAACCTAAATTCTCTCAAACCGCCTTTGTTCTTCATCTTCCTTTTCAGGATCGAGTTGTGTCACTTAACACTTAGATTCCTCTCAAACTCACTTATATTACACTTAGATCAGATGAAATAGAATCTCTTCTAAGAGTTGATAATAATATAATAAGTAGAAAAGAACACGAAGAAATAATTTTCAAGGCACTTGTATATATTACTTCTCAACTCAAAGTATTACAAGACTCTTACAAGCATGAAACAAGAGTTACAATGAGAAACTATATATACTAGATCCTACAGCCGGATATACTTTGATACCAGCTGGAAACCTAAGACTAAAGCATATATTACAATGCTAAGTTAAGGTATATTAGATAAAGTATTATCTACGATATGGTAGTCATGACATGTCCATGACTTACCTTTTGTCACCAACTAAAGTTGGCAACTATACTAACTGATAAAGGTATATAGTGGAATAAAGTATGGTCAACTACATGGCTTTTGAGAAAGCCATGCAATATCTCAGAGGTTTGCATCGGAGTGTCAGAGAGACCATACTTATGTCCACTGGATAATAGTAGTGCCTTTTGAAGGTAAGTTGGCTTCGGAAGAACAAGTTCTTCCGAAGCCACTTATACTCCAGAAGAGGCTACTATACTTCCGAGGCTTGAGGACTTCTTTCATACTTCGAAAGTTGACTTCTGATCTTTCACTCTAAGTCTTGATCTTCGAAAGTGAATACTTTGTCTTCGGAAGTTGGAGTTTTCCTTCAGAAGTTGATCTTACACTTTGTCTTCGGAAGAACTCCTTTTCCTTTGGAAGTTCCACACTTAGCTTTGGAAGTCCTTTATAAGTTGCTCCAAAATAGTCTAAGTGATTTGGTTTTAGTTGCACTAGCATTTCTAGATCCAACAAACTCCCCCTAGGCTGATGCTACCAAAACCTCACTTGTCTCTGCTTCTCTAAACCTTCAACACCAGGGACAGAAGATATTTGTCTGTTTCCTTGTTCTTCCCCGAAGTGGTGCTGAGAAGTTTGTACAAGTCATTAGTGGATAGAGGATCCATTCTATCACTCTGAATGACATGTACCCTTTGTTGTGCCCCCCTGAGAAGAGTTAGTTGATGGGAGTCATAGTCATACTCCCATCTAACTATGGATTCAAGTTCAGGACCTTCAACCATTTGTAGAAAGGCTTTGCCTTTGGTTGTTGATCCCTTCCTTTTCTCCTCCTCTCTCAGTTTCAACTCATCTTCAATCTTGGTCCTAATAGTTAGCTCGGCCAGATGAAGACTACTCAGGTGATTTCTGATGTGAGCAGCTACTTTAGAGTTGGAGGGGTTGGAGAGTGGCTTCTTTGCTAACTCAGCAATATAAAATCTGCTTAAGTGTAGCAGAGATGAAGCATTTAGCCTGTTTAGCTCTCCACACTCTCTCTCAACAACAAAGTTGTGAGAAGAGTCTTCGAACCTCCACTGGATAATCTTCTTCCTAGGCACAAGGGGTTGACTTGGTACCTTGTCACCTTTCTTAGTATCCAGCAAAATCACCAGCCTTCTCCTTAGCTTCTTTTCTTCCTCATTTTGAGTATCTGAATTGAGGCCAAGGAGCTTTGCAGCTTGGTCCAATGTTCCTCTGGGCAGATCAAGAAATTGATCTCTAGTGAGGGAACATGAGGATCCACCAACATAACTCAGTTTGACAGAATCCTCCTCACAGGAGATGTCGCTCATGGTTGTGCAGTTGATGAGCTTTGTCTTCATTGCCTTGAACTCCTCTAAGGAGAGATGTTTGGAAGGCTGAGGGGATGGTTTGGGAGGTTGTTGGGTAAGTTGTGGTGTTTGGATCTGGCGAGTGTTTTGGGTTGGAGGATGGGTAATTTAGGTGGTTGAGGTGAGGAGGTTGGTAAGGTTTATGGTGTAGGTTCAGGGGTGTAAGGTTCAGTGATTGGTTCGATTTTGACGGGGAATGGAAAAGGAGTTGGTTCAGGTTGTGGTTGGGTTTGAGGATGGGGTTGAGTGGTTGGTTTGTAGATCATCCCCTGTCCCCTTCTGTACATCTCCTTCCTCTTCCCCGAGCGAATGTCAGCTTTTATGTCACTGACATGTCGCTGGAGGGTATACTCAGACATAGGACCCACCTGCCTGCCAGAGAAGCCATGAGCCCAGAGATAGTCTTTCATCCAGGCCTTTTCACTTATCTTCTTGGCAGCAGCGAGTCCTGCTTCCTCTTCCTTCTTCCTCTTTAACCTCAATTCTCCTTGGCAGCTTTCTTTCTCCTTCTCCATTTGATCTTGCTCTTTGTTGAAGAGCCATAAGATCGTATTATTGTTGTGTGGTTATAGTTCTTCTAGAGAGAAACCCCTGGAGGTTAGCAAAGTTATCCTTTCCCTCCTAAGCTGCTGATCAGCTTCTCTTTTCTTCCTCTCCCTTTCTTCCTCTAAGGCCATCCTTGCTGCTTCTTCTTTTGCTGTTTTTGCAGCAAAGTTGCCTTTTCCAACTCAACTAACTCCTCTAGTGGTAGCAGGAGTACATCTTCATTCACGGCTCCTAGAACAAGTCTGTCAATGATTTCCACTCTTCTTTTATTGTTGACAGCCTCCTGGTTGGCTGCAGCTGCTTTGCTACTGGTAGCTAGTAGCTTCCCAGTTGGAAGTCTACCTTTTCTTTTGAGCTTTTCTAACCTTGCTTCCTCCTGAAGTTCTTCCTCAGTCATCTTCCTCTTTCCTTTGACGTCTTCGGAAGTGCTAGAGTTTAGGGGTTCTTGAGGTAGAAATGAGAGCTGGAATTATTGCTGATGTTTGAGCTAGGGGTTGGGTGAGAAAATCCTCCCTATTAACCTCAGATGCAAGTTCTAGAATTGCATCTGTGACTATTAGATCATCGGATAAAGAGAATAGTCCTTCCGCAGCTACAATCTCAGCTTCAGAAGATTGAGGTTGTTCCTCAGAGGCTTTGACTTGTGCTTCGGAAGTCTGTGAGAATGCATTATCTGTCCCAACTGTCTCAGTTGTTGGGCCATCAGTCCTTGTTTCCCTTTGAAATTAATCTCAGGTTCCACTAGGACCTTAGGTTGACCAACTTCCTTAATAGTGGTAGAAGGTGCATTTAACCTCTGAAGCTCTTGAGCTCCAAAGTAAAGGATGTTCAATGAGAGATTCCAACAGGAACTTGTTGAAGAACCTGTTGAGATCTTGGAGCATCCTTTGCATAGGGTATCTTGAACTTAAGGATGTGAGAGCTTGACTCTATGGTTCCTCTTGTCTTTGGCTTTGTCCCTGAACACTCTCCCCCTTTTTGGTAGCATCATCTTGAGAGCTTGATGAGCTGGAGGAAGAGGTCAATGAGACCTGAATTGGTACATGCCTAACAGACATCTCAATCTGTTTCTCAGCTAGTTTGGCCTTGAGATTTTCAATCTCATGTTGCTGAGTGGCAGACCTATCCACTAAAGTCCTAACCTTAGATTCAAGGTTTGAGACTTTAGAAAGTAGGTCTTTAATGGTGAGTTGCAGTCTTCCCTCATCTTCTTTTGAAGAATCATGGGGAGATGAGGTAACATAACTAGTATGTTCATCCTCACCACCAGATGTGGTTTCTTGGCGCCCTGGTTTCCCTTGCTCAATGATGTCTCTTTCAGAGTCATCAAAGGGCATGGTTGCCGTAGATTCTATCTCAGTGATGTTACCACTGTCCTGAAGGTCCTTTGAGGCTGCTTCAGTAGCAGCAGATGAATCTACATGAGTCCCCTCCACATCAGTGGGACTCACCTTAGTAAAGGCTTGTTGATGGGGGCTAGAGATAAGAGATCTCTCTAGGCTCCATTGATCCTTGAGAGGGTGTTGTCGATCAACTTCATTGCCCTTAAGAGACATTATCTCTTCATCAATTTCGATTAGAAGGTCAGTAAAGGATATAGAGATTAAGCCTAATGAGCTGGGACCTTGATCAATGTCTATTGGCATTGAGCCTATGGTGGTGTTGTCCCTTTTTGGCTGCTCAGGGGAGTATAAAGACTCACCCTGAGGGTTTTCAGCTTGGGTTTTGGGCTCATGGGTTTGAGACTAAGGAGACTCAATACCCATATTGAGGTCAATTGTGAAGGATGGTTGGACATCAGACTGAGTGGGAGTCCATTGTTCCACTCTAGTCTTTTTGGATTGAACAGGAGAAGCTTGTTCAATCAGAGAAGATTGAACAAGGGTTCGTTTGGAGCGTCTTTGATATGTTATAGTGATGGGGTGAGAAGGTAGATTTGGCAGTGTAAGGGCAGTTACTGGTATGGGTTCTTCACCTGTGGGGTTAACAGGAATGTCACCAGGAGTCATTGGCTCAGTCATACCTGCAAGAAGTGCAATATATCTTCTAGTGAAATTGTTGGACACTCTATTCAAAGTCTTGAAGATGGTCGGCCTCATTTGAGGAACAATCAGAGCAGCTGCACAGACAAACTGACTCTGGTCCAACTCACAATTGATTATGTGCTGAAGGAACCTGGGATACATGTAGAATGTCTCCCGTTGTAGATTCCCCATAAGATTGGTTAGCATAAACCTTGAGCAGTTAAAGCGAAGGCTTCTCACCAATCCGTGAACTAGGCACCCTAGTTCATATGGGATTTGATCCCATCCCCTAGATTTGTTGGACAAGCAATGAAGAACAACATGCAGCAGGAACTTCCAGTTGTAGGAGAAATTAAACTTGTAGACGGTTGACCTGTTTACATCTCCACCATATCCCATTTGGATATAGGTATTGTCCAAATCTGTCTTGGGGAACTCGGTAGGAGCGCCCTCATCATGAAGCTCGAGATGCTCCCTGATGAGTTGTTCAGAAATGACCAACTCCTGGCCACAGATGCTCGATCTTATTACCCTATTTAGGGTTTCAATCTGACCATTGACTCAAAATTCATCCATGTGATTTAAGTAAACAGTGGGGTTAATAGTTAGAGGAGTTGTAAGGATTCCTTAAGTCTGATGCAACCCAAAACATCCAAAGTGTCTCAGCAACATGCACTAAGTACTGAAGTGAAGAATGCTTCGGAAGTTTTACACAATGCATTAGAAAATACTCTAAGTGTAAAATCTTCCGAAGCCAAGACCAATATCTTCCGAAGCCAAACATGAAGTCTTCCGAAGCCTCAGAGACAAAGTCTTCCGAAGCTTCAACCTATGAAGACAGATTTCTTCCGAAGACTTTTAGTACACATGCTTTATCTGATGTACTGTTCCATAAAGCACCTTTTCCGCTGCATCTCTGTAAAGTCACCAACTTACATGAGTTGGTGAAAAGGTCCATGCTTTTGGTAACTGTACATTGAGGTCTTGAGTCTGTAACTTTCCACTTTATGTACTTTATCCTTTTTTGTAATGTATAAGGATGTGAGCTATGGCATGTCATAGCCACAAGGTCAAAAGGCAGATATGCCTTTTGATCCTACAATTGATTTTGTTAGTGTCTAGTCAATTGTATCCAGCTGGCTTTCAAAGTATAGCCGCTGTAGGTTGTAGTATAAGTATTTCAAGTTCTTGTATCTTTCTTTATGCTTTGTAACACTTGTTAAAGACTTGAGAACAGCAATATACTGCCTCCTTGAAAACCCATACTCTCTTGTTCCTGTCTCTTTGCTTTACTTGTGTTCTTTATCACTCTTGGTTACCCAGTTCACTGTTTGATTAAGTTTAGTTAATCTCCTCATTGTGTTGTTGTGTTTGTAATTGTGTAAAGCCCTTAAACGGTTTCCGCATTGGTATCAGAGCTTCCAGGCTCTTGATATAAGATCTAACCATCTTAGATCCCTCACACACACAAAGCTAAACTCTTCAATGGCTTCCATCTCAAAGACTGATATGGAGACTGGAACCATGAACAAATCCCCACTGATCACTCTTGATGATTTTGACACTGGTGCATAGGATGAAGCTTTCATCAGGTCTCTTGATTCAAGAATGTGGAATCTGATTGAGAATGGACCTTTCATACCAGCACCCCCTCTGCTACTGGTGCTGGTATGATTCCTAAAGATGTGGCCAACTACTCAGATGAAGATAGAAAAAGAGTAGAGATTGACAGGAAGGCCATGACTGCTCTTCAGACTGCTCCCAAACTCTGTATACAGAGGTTTTAAGAAGTGCAAGACAGCCAAACAGCTGTGGGATGCACTGAAGCTGATGTATGAAGGCTCCTCTGAAGCCAAGGAGAACAAGAAAGATTTCTGAAGCAGCAGTTTGAGAATTTCACCTTCAAAGCAGGTGAAACCATGACCCAACAATACTTCAGGTATGTTGAGATTGTGGATACCCTAGTGGATGGAGGAGTTCCTCTTGAGAACAGGGACATTGTAAGGAAGTTCATGTCCTCACTTCCTAGGCAATGGACACACTATTGTGTGGTGATCAGAGGACTGAGAACTTAAGACTCTTACTCTTACAGAGTTGTATGGGATTCTCAGTGGATACCAGATGGAGATGAACATGCAAGGTTCATCTGGCAACTCCAACAATCAATGGGTTCAGCCCTTCATGTGGTTGAAAGGGACAGCATAGAACCCCAACATCATCTCATGCTACCCTGACAACTCACAAAAGGGTCCTTTCATCACCTTCCGGAGACACCAAGGGAGAACTTTACTCAGGAAGCCCATTCCAAGAGACAAGTTCTTCTCAAGCCTTTGTGTCTGCAGATGAAAGCTGTGGGAATTATCTCTTTTCACTCTTGAAGACCTGGACTGTATCCATCCAGATGACCTGGAATACATGGAGATAGTTCAGCAGTGGCTCTCCTCACTCACAGAGCCAAGAAGTTCTACAAGAGGAAGGAAGAAGATTTCCAAGCAATGCTACCAGTGGTAAGTTTGGGCTGGATAAAAGCAAGTTAAGTGTTACAACTGTAACCTTATGGGTCACTTTGCTAGGGAGTGTAAGGCACCTAAAGCAAATGGGGGCCAAACACAACCCAGACAAACTACACTGACAAAGCCCCTCAGGCTGAGAAGACAAAGCAACATGCTTGCTGTTGCTGTTGAAGAGGGAGGCTTTGACTGGAGTTTTCAGGTGGAGGATGCTTCTCCAAACCAAGCACTGATGGCTGACCATGATGAAGCCAAGGTATGGAACATCTTTTGCTCCCCTGAATGCATTGCTAAAGTTAATAGATACAGGTCCTACAACTTAGAGATGAGATCTGATCTTGAGTCATTAAAACTATTAAAATCTGATTTTAGAAAGTCTGAAAATGATTACAAGTTAAAGATAGAGGACTTGGAGAAAACCATTTCAGTACTAAAACATGAACATACAGATTTTAGAACTCAGATCCAAGATCTCATCACTAAGTTAACTGAGTGCCAGGCTGAGCTTGTGATCAGCAAAGCCAGGCAGAGAAGAGTGTTCTTGAAGAAGAGACCTTCAAGAACATGATATCCTCATCCCTGCACAACAAGTTTGTTATCAAATAGACAGGGACTGGGATCAAATGAGATAGCTCCCCACACACAATTGTCTGTAAGATCTCCTAGGTGTGGAACTTGTGAAGATGAGCTTCCTCTCATAGATCCTGTAAGTGAGGATGATGAAGAAGTGATAGTGAAGAATTCCTCTGAGAAGAGTGAAGAAGAGGATTCTTCCAAGGGCCACTATCCTTCTGAGGAGAAAAATCAACTGTGATGACCAAGTCCAAGAGAAAGAACTTGATCAGGAAGAGCAAAAGGAAAGCAAAGAAGGCTCAAGAAATCAAGGCTACTTTTGATGCTAAGCAGAAACAAGTTTTTATCTCTGCAGGTTTCAAAGTAGTAAGGACTGAAGACATCACCAAGACTCCTCAGCTAAGAGTCCGTTCTGGTTTCTTCATCCATCTCAGTGCAAAGAAGAAGACTGAGCTGCTGTGTACCACTGCTGCACAGCCTGGACCATCAAACTCCAAGAACAGTTCACAGCCAAAAGGAACTGTCTCAGCATCTACCAAGATGAAGGTGGAGAAGGGATGTGACCAAGCCAGTCTTGCTCTCAAAGGGAGACTTCTTGAGAAGAAAAATGTTGTGTGTTATGTGTGAAAGTACTTCTCACATTGCTAAGGATTGCCCATACAATCCTAAAAGTACTGTCCACATGACCAAAACAAAGACTTCAAAGAGTCTCAAGAAGTCTCAAGCTTCGGAAGGAAAGTCTGTTTCCTTCGGAAGCTCCAAATCAAAGAAGAAGGTAAATGGAAAATTACCTTCGGAAGCAAAGTTGGTCTCGGAAGAAGGAGTTCTTCCGAAGCACTTAAGCTGCAGTGACTGTAGATTCTTCCGAAGGATCAGTCATCAAAAACTTGTGAAGTTCCAAAAGCTTCTAAGGTTTTGAAGGTCAAGTCCAGACTCCAAGGTGGTGTGGAAGTCTAAGAAAGACCAAATGACTGAGTTTCTCCATCAACAACAGCTGAAGATCCCCATAGTACAACCATAGGATCTATTACTGTTGCATTACCTTCTATTACTTAATGAGCCCAAGACAAGTAAGGCTTGGGTTTCCAAATGTAACTAATCATTTTCTTTGTGCAGGAACAGCTCAAGACAAACAGGAATGTCTGGATAATTGACAGTGGCTGTTCCAGGCACATGACAGGCAATAGGTCTCTACTCCATAATTTTGAGAGAATTGATGGAGGACCAGTTGCTTTTGGAGGAGATGAAGGTGGTTACATTTCTGGAAGGGGCAAGGTCACAAATGGTAAGCTCAGCATTGAGAAGGTAAACTTTGTTAAGGAGCTTGGGTACAATCTTCTGAGTGTATCCCAATTTTTGATCAGAGTCATAACATGCTCTTTACTGAGCATGAGTGCATTGTTCTCAAGCCTGGTGTGGTCATTCCTCATGAGCATATCCTGCTCAGAGCCCCCAGGAAAGGGAACATGTACAAGATGGATTTGCAAGAAACATCTCCCTCTGGAGAAGTTTCATGCTTTCTATCTAAAGCAAATAGTGATGAGTCTTTCCTATGGCATAAAAGAATGTGCCATGTAAACTTTAAGAACATGAATAAATAATTAAACATGATCTGGTAACTGGAATGCCAAAGAAAGAGTTTACAAGTGATGATCATTGTGTTGCATGCCTGAAAGGGAAGCAACACAAGGTATCTCACAAGCCTAAGGAAAAGAACTCCATCACTACTCCCCTACACTTGTTACATATGGATCTCTTTGGCCCCACCAGTGTAATGAGTTTAGGAAGGACCTCTTACTGTCTGGTGATCACAGATGATTTTACAAGATTCACTTGGGTCTTCTTCCTTAGAACTAAGGATGAAACCCCTGAGATTCTGAAGAATTTCATCTTAAAAGTTGAGAATCAATGTGATCACAAGGTCAAAACCATAAGATGTGATCAAGGAACTGAATTCAAGAACCAAATCCTTGATACATTTTGTGATGAAAAAGGTATTACAAGACAATATAGTGCTCCCAGGACTCCTCAGCAAAACGGAGTTGCTGAGAGGAGAAACAGGACACTTATTGAAGCTGCAAGAACTATGTTGTCTGACTCTAAACTGCCTATCACCTTCTGGGCAGAGGCAGTTAACACTGCTTGCTATGTGCAAAAGAGAGTTTTAGTAGTTAAGACACATGGTAAGACTCCTTATGAACTTTGGCACAAGAGGAAACCTTTCATTGGTTTTCTCAGGTCATTTGGATGTCCCTGCACCATCTTGAATACCAAAGATCAAATTGCCAAGTTTGCTGAGAAATCAGATGATGGACATTTCATTGGATACTCTTCTCAAGCTAAAGCTTATAGAGTATACAATCTCAGAACTAGAATTGTTGAGGAGTCAGCCAATGTGACTTTCAATGAGCACACTCCTTGTGTGGCTGGTTCTGGTCCGGATTGGCTGTTTGATCTTGATTTAGTTACCAACTGTTTTAACAAATCTTGTGAGCATGTTTCAGGATCTGCAGAAAATCTAAATACAGGTGATCCTGATCCAAGATTTGAGCTAGGAAGACCTTCAACTCATATCTTCAGCTCCAGTTGGAACTACTTCAGCAAATGAGGTTTCTATCAGCACAACAATGACAAATCAGCTGATACATCTGGCATGCCTTCAAATTCCAGCTCAGAGGCCTCTCAACAGATAAAGACACCTCACTTGTAGAAGACAACAATGGTGATGGTGATAGTGATCAGGAATTCTTGATGCTAATAACCATACCATAGATGACAACATCAATGATGTTCACACTCATTGGATCAAGTTAATCTTGATAAGTTGATAATGTGGAGGGTGAATCTTCAAGACCAGATTTAAATTTCTCAAATTTGGATCTTTCTCAACAACTTGCTGTGATCCCTCAGCTAAGGATCCACAAGTCTCACCCCACCACAAACATCATTGGAGATGTTGTCACAGGGGTAAGAACAAGAGGACAAACCCATGAAGCAAATGTTTGTCTTCACTCTTGTTTCTTATCTCAGATAGAGCCCAAGAAAGTTGATGAAGCTCTAAAGGATGGAAGTTGGGTTGAAGCTATGCAACAAGAGCTGCTTCAATTCAAAAGGCAGAAAGTTTGGAACCTTTGTCCTCTTCCTCATGGGAAGACTACCATTGGAACCAAATGGGTTTTTAGAAACAAGAAGGATGATAGAGGAATCATCATCAAGAACAAGGCAAGACTAGTTGTTCAAGGATACACACAAGAAGAAGGGATTGACTACACTGATGTCTTTGCTCCTGTAGCAAGACTAGAAGCTGTTAGGATATTCCTGGCATTTGCTGCATCCAAGAACTTCAAGGTCTACCAACTTGATGTAAGTGTGCTTTCTTTATGGAGTGATTGATGAGGAGGTTTATGTCAAACAGCCACCTGGTTTTGTAGACCCTGATCATCCTGATTATGTCTGCAAGCTTGACAAAGCTCTTTATGGGCTGCATCAGGCACCCAGGAAGTGGTATGAGACACTATCTGAGTATCTTTGTAAACATGGATACAGGAGAGGTACTATAGATGGAACTCTCTTCATCAAAGGACAGGGAAATGACTTATTGCTGGTTCAAGTATATGTGGATGACATCATCTTTGGTTCAACTAATTCAAAGCTCTGCAAAGACTTTGAGAAGCTGATGAAAGACAGATTTGAGATGAGTTCAATGGGAGAACTCAACTTCTTTCTGGAATTCAAGTGAAGCAGTTGAAGATGGCATCTTCATAAGTCAGTCAAAGTATGTTCAAGACATACTCAAGAGGTTCAACATGACTGATTGTAAGATTGCTAAGACACCCATAGCCAGAAACCACTCCCTTGGTCCAGATCTTGAGGGGGAGTGTGTAGATGAACATTTATACAGGGCTATGATTGGGTCTCTTATGTATCTTACAGCTAGCAGGCTGATATCATGTTTGCTACATGTATTTGTGCAAGATATCAAGCCAACCCTAAGATGTCTCACTTAATCACTGTGAAAAGGATTTTAAGATACCTCAAAGGTGCTTCAACACTTGGTCTATGGTATCCAAAGAATCCAAATTTCAATCTGTATGCCTATACAGATAGTGATTATGGTGGTTGCAATATGACTGCAAAGTCTACATCTGGGGGATGTCAATTCCTTGGTGGAAGGGTGGTCTCATGGCAATGCAAGAAACAATCCTGTGTGTCTGCATCAACTGCTGAGGCTGAATACATTGCTGCTGCAAGCTGCTGTGCTCAAGTGCTTTGGATTCAAAATCAGATGCTGGACTATGGATTTAACTTCAAAGAGACTCCATCCACATAGACAACAATAGTGCTATCTCTATCACTGAGAAACCCTGTGCAGCACTCAAGGACCAAACACATCAACATCAGGTATCATTTAATAAGAGATAACTATGAAAAAGGATTAATTAAACTAGTCAAAGTTCATACAGATGAACAATATGCTGATCTGTTCACAAAAGCTTTGATGAACAGAGATTTAAGTATCTGATATCAGCTATTGGGATGATTAACTTTGAGTAGACTTTTTATTAAAACTAATTCTAATTATTTCTTCTTAAAATATGTGTGTCCTAAGTTGTCTAGTTCATCACTTTCATAAGCTCATGTTTTCTTTGGATGTAAAATTCTTTTTGAAGACTTTCCTTAGATTCTTGAAAATTTTGATACTTCGGAAGATAAAATTTATCTTCGGAAGAAAAACATGTCTTCAAAATACATAACTGTCTAAGAGATTTTACCTTCGGAAGAAGTCAAATTGGTCTTCTGAGTATATACAGCTAGCAGGGCCTGATACATGTTTGCACATGTATTTGTGCAAGATTATCAAGCCAACCCTAAGATGTCTCCTTAATCACTGTAAAAGGATTTTAAGGATACCTCAAAGGTGCTTCAAACACTGGTCTATGGTATCCAAAGAATCCTAATTTCAAATCTATATGCCTATACTGATAGTGATATGGGGTTGCAATATGGACGCAAAAGTCTACATCTGGGGGATGTCAATTCCTTGGTGGAAGGGTTGTTTCCATGGACAATGCAACAAACAATCCGTGTGTCTGCATCAACTGCGAGGCTGAATACATTGCGTGCTGCAAAATGCTGTGCTCAAGTGCTTTGGATTCAAAAATCAGAGCTGGACGATGGATTTTTTAACTTTCAAAAGAATCCTATTCAACATAGACAACAATAGTGCTATCTCTATCACATAAACACCCAACGGTTTCCCCTCTTTCCCACGAATCTCCTCAATTCTACATTTCTCTAACCTAATTCTCTAAAACGCCTTTGCTTTTGACCTTTCTCACACTTAAAGCTTCTGAAATGGCCACCTTACGCAGAAAACAACCCAGAATTCTCCATACAACTTCCACAGGAAACATAATCAAGTTTGCTCTGTTCAAGCTCTGAGAAAGATGCAGTTTCTCAGAGATTTGCTAATTCTGACTCTATCAAAATATTTTACTCCCGACCATTGTTTAATCCTACGCTATTTATGAGGATTCTGTTGAATTCTGGAAGAACTGGGGCCAAGAGGTATTAGGGATGGGGCGAAGGCACTATCTGCCACGTGCAAGGGAGGACAATCTTCATTACTCCGGCCATCATTACACCAACATTTGCAGCTGGATGATGCAAGAAGGTGAGGTGTCCTTCCCAAAAGAAGCTGTTAATCATTCTTTTTGAGCCGTTGGGCTATGAGGAGATTTCTATGTAAAGACCTTCGTAAAGGGAAGGTCTCATCCCAATGGAAATTCCTGCTCCATGTGGTTATCCACGCTTATCAAACAAGCATGGTGGAGTGGGACCAGATTCCTGAGGATCTCTCCTTTATAGTTCTGAATGGTTCAGGGGGTCAAGTTCAGTATTCATTAAATTTGGTTATACCAATTTACTTGCCAACTTAGACTCCTTAGGAGTATTACAGGTTTCCTAGATATGTTTTCAACACATTCTCAAATGTGAACGCTCACAGTTGAGGGAAAAAAGTAATTTCTTAAATTGGGACAGATGAAGCCCGGGGGGGAACCATCTTAAAAAATGAAGAAGCCAAAGTAGGCTTCTCGGGTGGTAGAAACGCCTAGTCCCACAAAAATGTTAGAGCTCATTGCTCAACGGTGACAACCTCTAGCAAAACAAGCTAGTGTTGAAACCCACACCTCTTTTAGACTTACCCCTAAAAAGACCAGGAAATTCACCCTCACCTACCAAAGAAAATCCAAACGAACCCCTGCTCAGGCTATATTGAGTCGTGAGGCCCCCATCTACTCAACTTACAGGAAGAGTGGACACTAGAGCTCCCATTCTCCTGAGGCGCAAACCACTCCATTACTTCACCTATCGGGCTTGAGGTTCCTCAAGATACCTGATGAGCTCACTGCCCAAACAACCTTAAGGCTTCACTCTGAGTCTCAACACTCAAGTGAACAACCTTTAGGGGACAAGCTACACCCCAACCTTTGGATTCAAACCAACCAAATTCCCAACCTATCCTTTATATGATGAAGACTTAGGATTCAGTGGGTACCATGAGTCTCTCTTCTCCTCCCTACTCAAAGAGAGATGAGTACATCTGACTCTCCTCAGGTCTATCCCACATCAGTCACCTATACTGAGGTGGACACTTCTGAACCGGTCAGGATTCCATATGGAAGAGGCTCTCACTTTTGAAAAGTGATACATCATTAAGACCTCAACCATGGCAACTCAGCCCACTTGGCATCTCAACTGAGGCGGCTGTGAGCAGCGGAACCAGCAGCCAAGGAGAAACTCAAGCTGGGGTGAGAGAGAGGACTTTGGTTTCCAATCATCTCATCCCCCATGATTCTTCTGATGAAGAGAGGGGAAATCGAGACAAAGGGCAGAAATTGTTCAAAAAACTGCACCTATTTTAGTTAAGGTTAGTCACTTGGAATCTCAGGTGACTACCCTTACCAAAACAGGGTCAATGATCAGCACTCCAGATCATATCTGCAGGAAAAAAATAGCTGGGAGACCTTTAAGGAGAGCTTCAACCAGGAACACAAGAAACCTGTGGAAGTGATTGACTTATCTCCAGCTCACTATCAAGTGGATGATGCTACCAAAAAGGGGAGAAGATGACAACCACAGAACCTGGGAGTTCTTCAGAGAGAATGGACATAGAGGACTCACCTCCCACTTGCTGTTGTGCATTTCAGCAAACTTCCTCCAAGTTCACAGTAATGTGACTCATGACTCACTCAAGGAGTCTCTTTGAGGAAGAGGATACCAAGGCGGCTGTCTCATCAGTCCACCACAAGGAACTGGCCAAATTACATCATAAGGTGAGGTATGATGATGACAGGAGAGCCCTTATACACTTCACAGAGTTCAAGGCCAACAAGAACAGTTTTTCAATTCAAAGCCTGAGCTTCTATGAAAGACCTGGATTAGTCAATCTTGCCAATTGTCAATCCAAGCAATTCCAAGACAAAGCTGAAAGCTGCTTCAAAGACATCCAGGACAGGATCCTTGCAGAGTTCACTCTAAGAAGGACACTTAGGCAATCAGGCCAATGCATCGTCAAAGGAGTTGAGGGTGGACCTAAGATTAGTTTCATAGGGGGGGAAACCTTGACGTGAAGGCCCAGTGCCCGAACCTGAGACCCCTGGTCTCATCATCAACAAACTGACGGAAGAGGTCCAAAAAACTACCATCTGAGGAACCTGCTGGTGAAAGCGTGTTTCTCAGCCTCTCTGGCCAGAGCATGGAAAGCTACTCCAGAGCAATGGAAGGCCAGCTCAATCCACCCTGAGTCACAAGGTCTGTTGGCTGACAAAGGGAAAAGGATAATGCCTGAGGAAATTGAGGGAGGAGAGAGAGAGAAGGAAAAGGAAGACTAAGGGGAGACAGTTTACTGGGTCATCTAGCTCATGGCAACGTTTGCAATCAGGGTGCCCCCAGACCAAATACTCAAGATGATGAGTGAGTTAAGGGCAGTCAGGATTACCTATCACAGACCAGGAAACTATGACATTGATAAAATCATCTTCCTCCCCTTAGAAGAGTTTAAATGTGAACTGGCTGACATGGAAAGTGTCAAGAGAGTTGAAGGCGAAAGAGGATGCAAGTGGTTACTTCTCCAACTCAAAGAGGAGAAGAGACTAGAAACGAATTTACCAAGCATGCTCCCACTCTCTCACCAGTTCAAGAAAGCCTGCACAGGAAGAGGTGGCTCCACCAAGAACCTCAGGTAGATAAAGAAGAAGATAGGGATCAGATGATCAACACATGAGGCACAGGGTTCTATTGGCCAGAACGATGACACTTCGTCCCTTGTCCTATGACTTCATTGAGTTCGAGTGACCTAACTAAAGCAACGAGCTTGAGGCTAGTCAAAAAAGGAAAGACAACTAAAAGGAAGCTAAGGGAAGAAAGCTGCAAAGTCAGAGCCATTCATTCAAAAAACAAAAAGAATGCAAGAAGTCTGCTGACAGGGACTGAATGCTAGAAGGTGAGCTTCTGTGAAGCTATTGGATTCTACGGAAGGAGACTTGCCCCATGTCTCTATCCATTATGATGAGCATATTAGGGTGATCAAGCAGAAGATTAAAAAGTGGAGAACTTATGACTTGCACTATCTTCCAAGTCAAAAGTCCCACCATGAAGTGGAGGTCAAGTTTGAACCAACCAGAAGAGACACCTCAACCAGCATCCAACTGAGCTCAGCAAGCAGTATCATATTTCTGATCCTAGGCAGGGTAAACTCCCTATCCTTATGGCAAACCTGTGAGGGAGGAACACCCAACTGAGAAAGACAAGATGGTCAAACATGGTGCTTGCAGGACCAGTCTTCTCAGTTAAAGACATCTAAGAGGAAGAAGAGGATGGCTTCTAAACCAAAGACTAAGAAGAGAAGAAGCCAAAGTCATCTACATCTGCACCTCAGGCTGAATCAGATCAACATTGAGGAAAAGTGCATGAGGAGCAGCCACACTCAACTCCTATCAAGTGGCTCTCTAACTTGCCCCTTGAGGACAACCATCTTGTCCTGGACTTTACTCGACCAATCCAGAAAGATGGAATTGGGTTATCAGAGATCAAGGTTGTTTGGAGAATGTCTACTCATGGCAAGACATATTCAACTTACTCTGCCTTGATCTCTTTGAGATGAGAAGATATATGAGAGTCTTGATGATCATGACCATCTAATGAAGAAAGGAATGGTTCCTGATTGTTACTGAAGACTACCAACATTGAAGATTTCTAATGTGTTTTTGGTCGCATCAGCTAGGGGGGGTTTGTAAGGATTCTTTTAAGTATGATGCAACCCCAAAACCAAATCCTAAGTGTCTCCGCAACATGCACAAGTACTGAAGTGAAGATGCTTAGGAAGGTTTTACACAAAGCATTAGAAAATACTCTAAGTGTAAAATCTTCCGAAGCCAAGACCAATATCTTCCGAAGCCAAACATGAAGTCTTCCGAAGCTTCAGAGACAAAGTCTTCCGAAGCTTCAGCCTATGAAGACAGATTTCTTCCGAAGACTTTTAGTACACATGCTTTATCTGACGTACTGTTCCATAAAGCACCTTTTCCGCTGCATCTCTGTAAAGTCACCAACTTACATGAGTTGGTGAAAAGGGCCTTGCTTTTGGTAACTGTACATTGAGGTCTTGAGTCTTCAACTTTCCACTTTATGTACTTTATCCTTTTTGTATTGTATAAGGATGTGAGCTATGGCATGTCATAGTCACAAGGTCAAAAGGCAGATATGCCTTTTGATCCTACAATTGATTTTGTTAGTGTCTAGTCAATTGTATCCAGCTGGCTTTCAAAGTATAGCCGGCTGTAGGTTGTAGTATAAGTATTTCAAGTTCTTGTATCTTTTCTTTATGCTTTGTAACACTTGTAAAGAACTTGAGAAAGCAATATACTGCCTCCTTGAAACCCATACTCTCTTGTTCTGTCTCTTGCTTTACTTGTGTTCTTTGTATCACTCTTGGTTACCCAGTTCACTGTTTGATTAGAGCTTAGTTAATCTCCTCATTGTGTTGTTGTGTTGTAATTGTGTTAAAGCCCTTAAACGGTCCTGCACAGTACATTGCTTTCTCAACTTCTTTTACAAGTGTTACAAAGCATAAAGAAAGATACAAGAACTTGAAATACTTATACTACAACCTACAGCCGGCTATACTTTGAAAGCCAGCTGGATACAATTGACTAGACACTAACAAATTCAATTGTAGGATCAAAAGGCTTATCTGCCTTTTGACCTTGTGACTATGACATGCCATAGCTCACATTCTTATACATTACAAAAAGGATAAAGTACATAAAGTGGAAAGTTACAGACTCAAGACCTCAATGTACAGTTACCAAAAGCAAGGCCCTTTTCACCAACTCATGTAAGTTGGTGACTTTACAGAGATGCAGCGGAAAAGGTGCTTTATGGAACAGTACATCAGATAAAGCATGTGTACTAAAAGTCTTCGGAAGAAATCTGTCTTCATAGGCTGAAGCTTCGGAAGACTTTGTCTCTAAAGCTTCGGAAGACTTCATGTTTGGCTTCGGAAGATATTGGTCTTGGCTTCGGAAGATTTTACACTTAGAGTATTTTCTAATGCATTGTGTAAAACTTCCGAAGCATTCTTCACTTCAGTACTTAGTGCATGTTGCTGAGACACTTAGGATGTTTTGGGTTGCATCAGACTTAAGGAATCCTTACAGGAGTGTTGGTACTACACTCCTTTCCTGGATAAGAGTTTCCTACCACCTGGAATCCAGCTAAGATGAATACACCCTTTGCTTTGGATTTATCTTCAGCTTAGACTCAGCCACTTTCTTGGCAGTTTTTCAGGTTGTCTTAGCTCTGCTTCTTTTGGCTTTGATGGTCAGGGGTTGATCATCGCCGGTAGGAGAGGGTATAATTACATGGTTCTTCCTTGTGATAGTCTCCATGATTGCATCACTCTTTGACTCATGAGAAGGTGGGTCAGCAGATGGAACCTCTTGCTCTTCAGTACCACACCTTGGTTGTCTTATAGACTCATAGGAGTGTGGTGGAGCAATTTCATTGGTTCCCAACCCACCTTTGTTTTGGTAACAAAGTTTTGAGTGAGAGGATGATGCAAGAATGGCTTGGAAATTTTACTCAGAAATAGCATACTTCCTGGCTTGAGCCTCAGATGTGACAAGCTGGGCTTGAGCCTCAGACAATTTGGATATTAAATCCTTTATTTGAGTCTTAGAGTTAGTGTGTTCATGTTTTAATAGGGAACAGTTTTCTCTAACTCCTCAATTTTTCTTTGATAGTCAGATTCAGCCCTTTTAAAATCATATTTTAAAACATTTAAAGACTCAATATCGGATTTAATCTCCATATTGTAGTCCTAATACAATTTAACCTTAGCAATACAGGCAGGAGTACAGAGATGTTTATATACCTTATTCTTATCTGTTCCAGCCATGTGTGCTTGAGCAGGAGTCACATCCTGTACCATAAAGCTCCAGTCAACTTCTTGAGCCATTGCAGTTGTCTCTGTTGACTTTCCAGTGGGCTTTGGTGTAGAGGGATTGTGGAGGCCTGTGGGGTTCCCGGATTCGACTTGGGAGCCTTGCATTCCCTTGCAAAATGACCAAGTTGGTTACAGTTGTAACATTTGGCCTTGGTTTTGTCAAACCCAAATTTACTGTTGATTGGGTTCTGGGGAAATTGCCTTCTAGTTCTCTTGAAGAACTTCTTTGCTCTGTAGGTTAATAGAGCCATTTGTTGGACTACGTCAACGTATTCCACATCATCTGGGCTGAAGCATTCTAGATCATCAAAGCAATATTGATAATCATTAAAGTGTCCACTTCCTGAGACAAAAGCACAGCTAACCTGAAAGGAACTTTGCTGAGCTTGTTGAGACCTTGGAGTCTCAGGAAATGTGATGTATGGCCTAGAAGAACAAGATGGCTGCTGGGTGTAAGTCATGTATTGTTGAGGTTGGGAGGGTTCTGAGCCTTCAGCAACCATTAAAGCGTTGCTAGCAGGAAGACTCAAGGGTCTGCTTGTCTGATGACCTCTCTTATTCTCCTTTTCCAAACGGTATATCCATCAAGGATGCCATAGAGTTTGGTCATGGTGAATGTATTCAAGTTCTCTGTTCTCTTTATAGAGACACAGTAGAATGTCCACTCATTGGGAAGTGCACTCATGAACTTTCTTGTTAGGTCTCTAAGTTCAAGAGCAATTCCCACAGACTGAAGGGAAGAAATGAGATCCATGTACCTAAGTATTGTTGGCTGAGGGTCTCTCCAGCAACGTAGGTGAAGTTCTCGAACTGCTACTTCAGTGAGTCCTTCTTGGAGTCATTTGAGCTTGAGTACATGTGAGCAAGTGCATCAAACAATTCTTTTGTTGACTTGCAATGCTCAAACCCCACCATGATGGAGTTGGGAATTGCAGTCACGAGAATAGTCATAGCATTGCTATTAATGTCCAGCTTCTTCCGGTCCTCATCAGAATTATCTTCAACAGCTTTCTCAATCATGGCACCGTTTCCACCAGCTACCTTTGGCTTATATGGGCCATTGACAATAGATTGCCACATCTTGCTGTCTTGATACCTGATGAAGCCTTCCATTCGTCTGCTCCATGACCTGAAGTTTTTAGGGGTGATGATGGTTGCTTTACTCATCATCCCCATCTCTACTTCAGATTTTTTGAGGGCCATTTTGAGTGTGGTGTTAGAAGGAGTGAAACATAGGTTGATTAGGATGGTAAGATCTCACAATCAAGAGCCCAAAAAGCTTTGATACCAATTGCAGGAATGAGTTTGTCACTTAAACACTTGGATTTCTCTCAAACTCACTTATATTACACTCAAATCAGATGAAGTAGAAACTCTTCTAAGAGTTGATAATAATATAATAAGTAGCAAAGAACACAAAGAAATAATTTTCAAAGCACTTGTATATATTACTTCTCAACTCAAAGTATTACAAGACTCTTAGAAGCATGAAACATGAGTTACAATGAGAAATTATATATACTAGATCCTACAGCCGGATATACTTTGATACCAGCTGGAAACCTAAGACTAAAGCATATACTACAATGTCAAAGTTAAGGTATCTTAGATAAAGTATTATCTAAGATATGGTAGTCATGACATGTCCATGACTTTCATTTTGTCACCAACTAAAGTTGGCAACTGTACTAACTTATATATATAAATAGTGGAATAAAGTATGGTCAACTACATGGCTTTTGAGAAAACGCCATGCAGTATCTCAGAGGTCTGTAGCGGAGTGTAGGGAGACCATACTTATGTCCACTGGATAATAGTAGTGTCTTCCGAAAGTAAGTTGGCTTCGGAAGAACAAGTTCTTCCAAAGCAACTTATACTTCGGAAGAGGCTTCTGTACTTTTGAGGCTTGAGGACTTCTTTCATACTTCGGAAGTTGACTTTTGATTTTTCACTTTAAGTCTTGATCTTCGGAAGTGAATACTTTGTCTTCGGAAGTTGGAGTTTTCCTTCGGAAGTTGGTTTTACACTTTGTCTTCGGAAGAGCTCATTTTTCCTTCGGAAGTTCCACACTTAGCTTCGGAAGTCTTTTATTAGTTGCACCAAAATAGTCTAAGTGATTTGGTTTTGGTTGCACCAGCCTTTCTAGATCCAACAGTGTATATATTCAAAATAAGGATTTAAGAAAAAAAATCTTAATACCTTGCACTGCTTTTAAAAAAACTTAGGATTTGAATGTAATATAGGTCAAAGCCTAGGCATTCAAAGGGACCTTCCTTCTAGTAAGCCAATTCACGTGAAGGCAAAATTCAACTTGTAGAATTATTTATGAAATCATTACGAAATCAATAGGTAGAATTAGTATGCAATAAGTTGTTGGCATGATTAACATCTGTTCTCCACCTTGAGTTTGAGTGTTAGTTGTATACATATTAGTTTATTTTAACTTGTAGTTTATGATCTATTGGCCCACTAAGGTTCTCTATGATTTGTTACTTTCTTGTATTATGGGTTTCTCTTGCTCTAATGTATTTAAATATTAGGATGTGATTCAAATGAGAACTCTTAGTTTTTGTGAGAACCTTTTAATCCACAATCAACCATTGATCAAAATTTGAATGGTTAAGATTTTTTTCCTTTTTTTTATTCAATAAGGACAAAATAGTCAATTAACTCACACCTATTACCTCCTATTTTCTTTATTTTTTTATTTAGAATGTTTTCCCCCTTGTTTTTAAAACTTTTATAATTATACATTGTTATTTTTTATAGATTGCACCATTAAATTCATTATAGAGTAAATTACAAATTGTGTCCTTTATTAATATGTGAAATTGCATGATATGTCCTTTAATTATAATAATTATATACGATATCCTTTTGTTAAAAGATTTACACACATATTGTCCTTTACACTAACTATCATCTAAGTGTACAGTTAACTTAGTTATGTGCCCCTTCACATGAGTGTATTTTTATCATTTTTTCATGTCTAATATTAAAAAATTTATAAAAATAAAAATTTTAAATGAAAAAAAATTAAAAGATATCCGACCGTTAGGTAAGTTGGTGAAACCAATCACTCTTGATGTGTGTTCATTCGACTAATCTTCAAAAAATTTAATGAAAAAAACCTCCTATAACATTTATTAAAGTAAGAAGTCTAAGTCACAAATTATATAAAAGGTCAGGAAATCAACAATAAACACCAAACAAATACATATAAATACTTTATAAACTACTCACAGCAACAAATAAAAAAATCAGTAAGGAACACAAACTTGGAGATTAATCGTGATTCTTTGAATTGCTTATATAATTGCAAAAGCAAGAAAATATACTATGAATTGCTCGTTAATCACACGACAACATAAGGCAGAAATTTAAAGGTCCACAAAATACAAAAAGTGAATTAGGGATTTTAATCTTACCATCGTTATTTGTTCGAGTTCAAGGGGTTTCAATGGTGTGTGAGATGTTGTAGGTGGTGAAAATGACTAGTACTTGGCTATCAAATAGAGGGGGATGATGGATTTAATTGTATTCAACGTAATAGGAGCCCGTGTTCACCGACTTACCCTACGGTCCGATGTCTTTTAATTTTATGTTTCATAACGAAATAATTATTTTTTTTATTTGTTTAATATATTAGATGTGGAAAAAAATGACAAAAATGCACCTCATGTGAGGGATACATAACTAAGTTAACGGTGCATTTAACTGAAAGTTAGTGTAAAGGACAATAGGTGTGCACATATTATAAAAAAAGACATTGGATGTAATTATTAAAACTAAAGAACATACCATATAATTTTGTGTATTAATAAAGGACACAATTTGTAATTTACTCTTCATTATATATTTCTCTTTAATTCTCATATAATCTTGCAAATTGTATTTTTTTTACCTGAATTAACGAATTTACATCAATGACCTACACTATTGTTACACCAATGTGAAGAAAATTTATACCCGATATTACACCACTATAACTAACCGTAACACCATGATTACACCAATCTAACAACCAGACGACATTACACCATGTAATTACACTAATGTAACAACACTTCAACAAAATTTTTAAAAAATAAAATAAAAAATTACATTGTAACAAAAAAATATCACTGTAATTATACTATTGTAACATAATTAAACCAAAAAAAGAAAAGTATACCACTCTAGTTACAATTACACTACTAATCAAAATTACACTATTAACGTTTTTAAACGTAAACCAGACGACATTACATCATGTCCTAATGATTTAGCACTAGATTTGAAACAAACAACCTAATATTAACCAATCTTAATCAATGTAAACTAATTTAAATCAATTTGTAAAACAAATGTAAAACAAATGACATTAAAACATGTAACTACACATCTATGATTTCATAAACCTAACAACCAAAACAACATTAAACTTTGTAACTAAAGCACCATAATAAATTTCAATATTGTAATTAAAGTCATAATAACAAAACTACAACACTGTATCAAAAAATCATCATTGTAATTACCAATGATGATCAAGTAGATAATGAGGGCACCATGATTCAAAATCATGACATAGATTTGAAGTGCAATTGAACCAAACATCCCGAATGATTCTTCCATAACGCCACTGTTGGTATTGGTCTCATCGGAATGATTTGTGTATCTTAACCAGAACTCCACAGTGATCTCCACCAAAAACATCATTATCAGAATCACAACGAATCTGTGGATTATGCCGAGAACTTTGAGGGTCGTCAGAATCGACATGATTTTGACACCGATCATGCTGGTGGAGACGTTGAACACGGCGCCGGAGATGGAAGAGACCTTGGTGACGTGATTTTCCGACGAGTGTGATTTGGGCAGAAGGGTGGTGGTTGTGGACCGAGATTTCGATTTCACCCACAAAACCCATGTTCTTCTTGTTTTGGACCGAGATTCTACATAGCGGCGAAGACCTAAAGGCTTCGTCTGTTTTGATGGTGTTAGGACCGTGTATGCACGGAGTACTAACGGATTCTGTGTGAACCAGATCAAATAGTGCGGAATCCTATTTGATTGGCGATCCAATCAGTGAGAACGATAACCCGATCGATATAACTATGAACTAAACGTTAAGAGTGAGTAGGAATCGATCAAGATCGAACTATGAAGTTGGATTGGATGTTGAGGACGCTCTGGACGGCTAGGTTTATGAATATTCGAAATCTCTCTCAAAGTGTTATGTTTTTCCACGAATTAAATGGTATTTATAGGTTTGTAGTTTTCATTCGTACGACTGAACCATTAGCATGGTTCAGTCGTGCGACTGAATCATCTGGTTGATTCATACGCACGACTGAAGGTTCAGTCGTGCGACTGAGTCAATCTTATGTCTCAATCATACGACTGAACCAGTCTTTTGGTTCAGTCGTGCGACTGGTCCATAAGCATGATATATTCATGCGTATGGTCCATAAGTATGGTCAATTAGTATGAATAATCACCCGACTAAGTTGAACACATTACTTAATCATTATTGACTAAGAACTATGTACAACAACCTCAAACCTATATATGATGTTTATATATATGGCATTAATAATATGAAATATTCAAAGATAATTAAACATCAAGACATATAACATATTTCATTTCATCATCACATTACACATATGTAAGACATGAAAGACTTTTACATTTAAATACATAAACTAGGAACATCATGTATCTACAGATGGTATGATGACCTCTAAGGTGGTCGATTTGGTGTATAATGGGTGTCATGTCCACCAACTGGTGGGCGCGACTGTTACTGGAGTGATAGCGGTGGTCAACGACGGTGGTTGTTGTTGTTCAGGCGGTGATGGCCGCCATCTTCCTCTTCAAATTCTATTGAGTTCTCAAAAATCTCTCTAAGTGATTTTTGAGATAGATCTAGATGAGGATTTGAAATAGATTTTGAGATTTGATGTGTGGTTGTGGTTGTAGTTTTTAAGAGAGAAAAACTAACAAAAAGCATAAAGTAAAAAAAACTAAATTACCTGAATGTCATTATTAGATCTTGACCTTTTATTTGGTATCTAGAATTCTTAATATTAAATCAAACTCATAGAGTGGTTAAAGGGTTCTTGCTATTTCCAAAGGTTCTCATATGAACCCAATCCTTACGTCCTATTCCCGTTTTTTGAATTTAATCAAAATTAAAACCACCTAAGATTTATTAAGATGTTTATAAATAAAAAAAAGGGGGTTAGTGAGTCAGCCTAACCCGTTTTACACAACCCAATCTGTATGACTAGCCCAGAAAACTAAAGAAAAAAGTAACGACATATGTAGAAGAATCAAAAGCAAGTTAGTAATATCAAATGCTAGAAATCATGAGAACATTAAAATGCAAGAACTCTTTTATGTTACATTACACTTTTTATGCAGTATTCCCTTCACATGGTTGTCTTAATATATCTATAAAATTCCATGTAACTTATTTGATGCATACTGAAAGGGATGCACATTGGACCTTTCATGGTATATTTGGGCTTTTGGAAACAAAAAAACAATTACAAAACAAAAAAAAAAGAAAAAAGAAACAATAACCCTTCTTTTGGTTGATTACAAGATAATATGTAATCTTTAAACAATTAAGCTTGATGTTCAAGCACAACTATAATCACTTTCCTTTTAAATGTAGAAGTCGCTTTGCTTGGATTGGGCCTTGAGGTCCTTCAACTTCTTCAATATGTTTGTGAAGTAATCCTGCAAATACTTCTCCAATGTAAGGATATCTTTCTGATCCACACCAAGAAGCTGATATGTATCATTCATTGGTACCGAAAACACAGTATCACTTGTCAAAATCTGCAACAAAACATAACAACAACAAACATCCTTTATTATTAAGGAAACTAAACATCATTTGTAGTTGGTGTATGATAAACCTCTGAAAATGCCAATCGATCTGCAACATCATTTGTCCATTCAAAACAACGAGTTAGCTGGCGAGTAAACTTCAGAACAGAGACCGGGACTGTAGTCACATTTGCATCTTGTCCAGCTAGCCTCTCGCACAATGTAATCACCTAATGAAAACAGTGAACCTGTTAATATAAACTTATTTGTTCTGTTAAACCCAAAAGAGAAT
>CM046029.1:24638636-24657864 GCA_025215565.1 Flaveria ramosissima | reverse complement strand
ATCACCTTCCCTCGTTGCATCAACACACAACCCAATCCTGCATACGAGGCATCCGAGTAGACTACTAGATCCTCGTTCCCTTCAGGTAACGTCTGTAGGATTCTATATGCCCAAGACACATTGAATATTAATGTGGTTAGTACGTTATGATCCAAGTCGGGTTATACCCAATAACAAGCTTTGCAAACACAAACTGTTATTTAATTGATGATATGATCATGCAATTAAATAATCGCACCAAATTTGGAAAATAGGTTTCTAAACAATTGCATTTGTTGTGGAACAAATTATAAGGATAATTTGTTAATGAATTTTATTATTTGTATTGTTATTTAAATAGGTTTAAGTAACATCAAATAATAAATCAAGAGAGTCATTTTAATTAAAAGAGGTTTAATTTAAATGAAGTACATGACTTTCTAATGTGTGTTTTATTAAAAGTTTGGGAGGGAAAACCCTTCTAGAAGGCTGAAAATCAGTCTCCATTTTGTCCAATAGGATTATTTTAATTGCCTTGAAAACTCACATTAGATGGTTGTGCAAGTCTCTATTGATTATTCATCATTTCACACAAAAAAAAAACTCTTCTTCTCTCCTCAAAAAGCTCTCGGCCAGAAGCAGGAAAAAGAGAGAGTTTCTTTGATGTTTTGGTGTTCTTCTCCCTAGCAAGAAGGTGTTTGCTATAAGGCTTTGGGTATACAAGCTTGAGAGGACCTCTTGTTGGTGCCTTGGTCGTTCCTTCTTGGTCCAAATCACCCTCTTCCATTTCGAGTTTCAAGCTGCTGAAAAGGTAGTTTTCACAGCTCATTGAAGCTGTGATTTTATGTACTTTTACATATGTTCATAGCTTGCTTATTCACATATAATGATCCTTTTGTTTTGGGTTTGTTTTACACATATATATGTCACCATAAAACATGAAATTTCAGCTTTATAATCATGTTTTAAAATATATTTATCCGCTGCGTTTTTCAGAAAGTTTAAGTGGTTAAACTTGGTTTTATGTTCTAACAAACCCTAGAATGGCATCAAGAGCCGGTTATGTGGATAGCTTGCTTGTTCTTGTCCTTTAAAAATCGTTTTATGGGACTTTATAACCCCTTTAGGGGCTGCTTTGTTCATGTTTTATGAATCCCCAACTTTCAAAGTTATATCACACATGCTTGTGATTAAACTTTGAAAGACATGTATGTTATATTTGTTGTTTGTTTGGGCATGATTAAACCTGAAATTTCAGTTTATGTTGGCTGAAATTTTAATGGGTTTTAAGTGGGGATTCATTGTTGGTTTGGATGATATGATCATTGTTCATATTGGTGCATAACCTAGCCTTTGGCCTTGTGTTGTTTGGATGATTGCAATGGTTGTATTTGTTTATTCAATGGGGTTGCATATTTATTTATTTGTGCTTTGTTTAAAATGTACTTTTTCTATTTATTCATTGGGATGTAATAATAGATTAGGTGCATTTTATTTTACTAGATATCTTGTATTAGGACTTTATATCTTGTAATATGAAGACGTATGCATTGGAAGGACAAAGGAGAAACATGGAGCATTTTGGATGCGGTTTCAAGTGGGAGGCTTTTGGAAGCTTTCTATGTGTTTTTTTTGTTATGACCCTTAGGAATGCCTTTGGACCACACTTGTGATGGCAAACAAGTGTGGACCACTTTAGATGCTATGGTTATGCACATATGCTATGTTGTTTTGTTTATATTATTGTGGTTGATAGCATGTATGTGATATTTGCTTTTACAAACCTTTCTATGAACTTAACAAACTAATTAAATGGTTCTTAATCATTAAAAGGTAATAAAAGGTTATTAAAATGATTTAATGATTTAAAGATTAAAAAGGGTTTTAATCAAAGGACCATAGGGTATCTTGTATTTGAAAGCATGCAATACAAGTACATAGAGTTTTCTTAAACTTAAATTATGAAATCTCTAATGTCTTAAAACAAGATCAACACCGTCCTTTTACATAACACTTGAGTCACTTGGGAACTCTTAGTGGGATAAAGGTCACCTAACCATTTTGAGGGAACTTGTGATTTGAGGTGAGAATCCCATAATTGTGGGATAAAGGTCACCTAACCGCTTAGTTTGGCAAACTCACACGTGTGTGTAAGTAGGGTGTCTTGAATTGCAAACCATGTCAAATGGATCACCTATTATGTGGTTTCCAAATGGTGTTGATGGGATTAACATGCCGACTTTACATATGATGTTACAAGTCGATCCCATATCTCTAGAAGTTGCAAATGGTTGCAATCGTCAATCGTTGACCACCTTATTAATTTAAATCGTGGGATAAAGGTCACCTAACCACAATTTAAATGAAATGTTGGATTCTAGATTTTAATATGAAAATAGCCATAAAAGGTATTTATTATTAAAATAACAATATCAAAAATACTAAAATAGATCTTTGTTAAATTTTGTAGATGGCCTCCAATAATGATAATCATGATAACTCATCCGCGTCCGCCCAATCTTTACGAGCGATTCTCCAAAAGGAACGTCTAAATCATAACAATTTTATTGATTGGTATCGAAACTTGAGAATCGTTCTCAAGCAAGAGAAACGATCATACGTTTTAGACGACCTATCCCGATCAGCCTGCTGAGGATGATGAGGAGGCCTTTAACGATTGGTTAAAATACACTAAGGACTCGGTCCAAGTGTCTTGTCTCATGCTGGCGAGCATGACTCTGGATCTCCAAAAGGAGTATGAACATCACGGAGCTTATGACATGATAACCCAGTTGAAGGAAACGTTCTAACAGCAAGCAAGGGTTGAGCGCTTCGAAACGGTTAGAGCACTCCACGCATGTCGTATGGACGACAACCAATCGGTTTCACCTTATGTACTTAAGATGAAAAGCCACATTAACCGCCTCGAAGGCTTAATTGTCCTGTCTCGAAGGAATTGGCCACGAATTTGATCCTGAATGGCCTTACCAAGAAGTTCGAGACATTCGTGTTGAACTACAACATGAATGTTGGGACAAAAGCATTGGTGAGCTTCACTCAATGCTCAAAACGGCCGAGGCGGCCATGGGTAAAAGGGTTTTACCTGTTCTCACCATCAATGAAGGTGGGAACAAGAAAAGGCCTCATCCCACACCCAAGGCAAAGGTTGCCAATGGTAAGGGACCCGTATGGGGAAAAGGAAAAGGGGTGGTAAGGGTGCCACCCAAACCATAAGAGAAGAAGCAAAAGGTTGCTTCCAATGACCCATGCTTCAATTGTGGGGAGATTGGACATTGGGCAAGGAATTGTCCCGTTCATCTCCAAGAGTTGAAAGCAAAGAGGGATGCCGGGCAAACCTCAGGTACAATATACATGATCCATATTGATTTAAACATGACATCTTCTAACTCATGGGTATTAGATACCGGATGTGGAACTCACATTTGCAATTTGTTGCAGGGGTTCAAAAGAAGTAGTAACTTCAACAAAGGGGATGTTTGCCTCTACATGGGCAATGGGGCTAAAGTTCAAGTTGAAGCCCGTGGTGACTACATCTTGAAACTTCCAAATGGTTTGGAAGTAATTTTGAACAAAGTTTTGTATGCTCCTAGTTTGACTAGGAATATTATTTCTGTAGCCCTATTAAAACAATTTGGATATGTATTATCATTTGTTGAAAAAGATATTCATGTTTCTTTAAATGATATGTTCTACTTTAAAGCTATTCCCATTAATGGTATTTATGAATTGGTTCATGAAAATACTTTAAATAGTTCATTGTACCAAACTAGCACCAAGAAACTCAAGTTGGATTTGAGTGATACCTATCTTTGGCATTGTCGTCTTGGTCATATAAACAAGAAAAGAATTCTGATAGGATCGGATCTAGTTTGATCAATTAGATTGGAATTTGCAGCGGAATATAACAGAAATTAGATCAAATTTAAGCAAGACAAGTATGAATATTCAATCACACTATGAGGATTATAGAGAGAGAATTTTTCTGTTAACGGAAGATTTTCATTCACGCAAATGCTTCGGTTACAAAACAATTAGGTCAACATTTCTTTTATAAAGGAATGTGACGTCAGCTGATGTCACTTGATAGTGACATCTAACTGATTTATACAAACTACTGAAAGCAACTAATCTACTGAAGATGTCCACAACAACTGAGGACACCTTCATAAAAAGCTAAGTATAAACCAACATTACAACTACTGAAACTATAACATCTGAAGTGTAAGAACTTCAGACGTTTTACACTAATAAAACTACTAAAAAGAAACTACTGAAAAGTAAAACATTACAACTACTGAAAGGAACTACTTCAGTTGTTTGAGACAACTTCTGAGAACTTGGTCTTCAGACTTTGTCTTCAGCATATGTCTTCAGACTTTATCTTCAGACTTTGTCTTCAGACTTTGTCTTCAGACTTTGTCTTCAGACTTTGTCTTCAGACTTTATCTTTAGACTTTGTCTTCAGCAGATGTAGATCACTTCAGTTGTTGTAATGTCTGTGGGACTTAAAGGTTTTTCTGATCTGGCTCATTGGTTCTTTTGGTCCAACAAACTCCCCCTGAACCAATGCAGCCAAAACCTTTAAGCTTATTGAAGTCCCACTTATTGGCAAACACATTTTCTGGATCAGCTCAGAAATCACCAAATTAAGCTCAGGCCAGGAAGAGGTTTCAAAAAGTTTGATTGGCAAAAGATGAATGGGAACTCTGTCTTTAGGAATTGGACACAAAGCTGTTACCCCAATCATTAAACCTACTTCCCAATGATGAGTCTATAAGACTCTCTGACATAGGCCTCAAGAAGAACAACTTTTTCTTCAATTGTGAGTTCTTGAGCTTCACTCTCAAAGAAGAACTCAGGCCCATAATACTCAGATAAGTATCTAACAATCTTTCCATTCTTCAGCTCCACAGTTGTTAATTCTCTGTATGCAAACTCATCAGGATGAGTACCTTCAAGTAACAACTGGAGCTCATTTCTTCTTATTTCTTCAAGCTTCTTGTAAATTAACCCCTTCTTTACCATTTTGTTTTCTAACAAAGTTTGTGGAGTCATATTAGTCTTGTAAGCTCGCTTGAAATCATCAAGGATTTCCCAGGGTGACACTACAATGGCCAACATTATCACAACATCTACAATTTTCCTTACTTGGCCATTGTATCTACTTGGAATATTCTTTCTATGGATTCTGTCACTAAC
Source organism: Flaveria ramosissima (assembly GCA_025215565.1). NCBI lineage: Eukaryota > Viridiplantae > Streptophyta > Magnoliopsida > Asterales > Asteraceae > Flaveria > Flaveria ramosissima. The sequence goes on along the minus strand of CM046029.1, from coordinate 24,652,665 downwards.
TCTGGGGTCAGGCCAAATCCTCACTCTCTCTTTCTGATACTGAAATGTAAATCTGAGAGCATACGACCTCTGAGCATGTTTCTTCATAGCTTGTATGGATGAAGACTTAAGAAATTCCTTATCAACCATCCTTAACAGCTGCTCATCATGTTGTTTTTGCTGTTCTTCTTCTTCAATCTTCACTTTAACCATTTGCCTTTGAGTGTCAGGAGTGATTGTTGTTGGTTGACTCCTAGGCTCAGGCATCTTCATTTTAATCACAGCAGAGATTGGCAGACTATCATCCTCATCATCTTCTTCTTCTTCTTCTTCCATCCTCAACACCCTTCTCTTCCTCTTAGGTGCATCATTGGTGGTTGATTGAGTGGGTTTCTTGGGTGAAGAAGAGTGGTTTGAGCGTTGTGAGGTTGGTTGTTTTGAGGGTTGTGAGGTTGTTTTTTGGGGTTTGTGAGGTTGATTTTGAGGGTTGTTTTTGTAAGGGAGATTGTAAAGGCTGCTCTATCATTTTGGTTGTGAGGGTGGCTTTGGATAACTTTGCCATGTCAGACCTTTTCCCAGCACCAGCTTCATCCAGAGCTTCTATGATCAATCCTTTGTTGAAGGTTTCAGAAGAACAGATTTTGGTGGTTATCTGCAAAATACTATCTCTGGACCATGACTTTACTTCAATAATTGGTCTTCCCAAGTGTTTTGACAAGAATCTGATCATAGCTTCCAACCTTTCCCTTTCTTTCTCATTGCAGCTGGCCCATCTACTCTCAATCTCTTGAATCTCTAGCCGTCTGATCTCAGAATCAAGTTTGGCAGTGTCAAAGCCTTGTCTGAAGAGCTGATCAATGATCTTATCCATAGATCTGCTATGTTGCTCATCAGCTTCTTTGATCAGTTCTTCTATCTTCTTCTCATCCTCAGTCTGGTCAGCACTTTTCTTTCTCTTATAAGTGATTATCTCTTTTCCTTTCTTCTCTTTGGCTTATTCCTCTTCAACTCTCTTTCTTTTATCTTCTTTTACTGACTTAGACTCCCCTTTTTTGGTTGCATTGGGTTTAGGGGTTTGAATGTCAGAAAGTTTCTTTGAGACAGCATCATCAACTAGGGTTTGAAGATTTGAGGAAATCCTCTCATCAATGGTTTGATGTACAATAGTAGTGATGATTGGAGTGATGAGAGGTAAGGAAGATTGAAATGCAGCAACCATTTGCTCAGAGGGGTTCTGTCCCTGAGAAATGGAGCCTGAAACAGAGGCTGGTGGCTTAGATGTTGAGAGTGGCTTAGTGTTTTGGAAAGCTTCAAAAGAAGCTGCCATCTGTGGGTTAATTGGGGCAGATGGACTTGATTCTTGAGACATTTTGGCAAGCAGTTCTTGTAGTCTGCATACCTCAGCCTCAAGAATGGTGTTTTGGGCTAGAACTTCAAAGAAAAAGCCCAGGTCATCATCAGGCTTTGCTGAATCAGCTGACCTCCTGAGTAAATCAGGATGAACATGTGCTGAGTGTAGATCAGTATTCACATGTGCCCCTTTGTCTTGGAACTGGGGACTTCCTGCCTCAGGATTAAGTCCTTCATTGGCAGTTGCCTCTGGTGAGGTCTTAGAGATGATACCACCTTCATCCTGTTCATGTGCTAAAACAAGAGAAGAGGTAGCCTCACCAGATGTTCGAATCTCCTCCTCTACACCGGGAGATTGAACTTTGTAATCCCTGTGCTGTGGGTTGTCAACCACATTATTATCCTCTCCCTCAACTGTTGAGGTTTTCCCGGTGGTAATAAAGGTTGCTGGGGAGGGGTAGAGGAATGTAGTTGAGTAAGCACTTGTGCAATAACCACAGTTGGGCTTGTAGGGGTGGTTACAATAGGAGACAAGGGTGAAAAAGATTGCACCTGGGGTGAATGGTGCTCTTCAATGGCAATCTTCTCAAGTGAGACAGATTCCAGTAATGTGGTTTCCCTATTTTTGGTTGCATCAGGATCCTATTGAGAGGATACCTGAGCGGTTTCAGCTGGTAGAGTCTTAGAAACTACAAGGGAATTAAGGCTAGTAGTTTCATCCTGCGTTTGTGCTGTAGGGGCATCATCAGGGGACTCAACTCCCTGAGTAGCCTTTTTGGTTTGCTTGGATTTTGGTTTGGAGGGGACTTTAGATCTGGAGGTGGAGGCTGTGGCTTCCCTCTGCTTGGGTTTTAGCAGTTTGGCAGCCTCTTTGAGTTGTGGGTTTGAGTTGTGCCTGGAGTATACTTCTGGAAAAACTACCATAGCAGGGACTCCAAGGCCAACAAGGCCATCAGATTTTAATTGATTAATAATTATGGCCATAAGAAACCTTGGATATAATATCCATCTGTTAGCCACAGGTTTCATTGCCAGATCTTTTAATTCCAAAAATATTATTTCCGAAAAATTCAAGCTATGACTCCTGAGGAAATTGAGGAGGAAGAGAGAGAGAGGAAAAGGAGACTAAGGGGAGAAAGTTCTACTGGGTCATCTAGCTTCATGCAAGCTGCAATCAGGGCTGCTCCCAGACCAAATACTCAAGATGATGAGTTAAGGGCAGTCAGGATTACCTACTTACAGACCAGGAACTATGATATTGATGAAATCATCTCCCTCCCCTTAGAAGAGTTAAATGAACTGGCTGACATGGAAGTGTCAAGGGAGTTGAAGGAGAAAGAGGATGCAAGGTTACTCTCAAGAGAGTTGAAGGAGAAAGAGGAAGACAATGATGATATTCTCCAACTCAAAGAGGAGAAGAGACAGAAAAGACTTTACAAGCATGCTCCTACTCTCTCACCCAGTTCAAGAAAGTCCTGCACAGGAAGATGTGGCTCCACAAGACCCTCAGGTAGATAAAGAGGAAGATAGGATCAAAATGATCAACTACCTGAGTGCCACAGGCTTCTATCAGGCAGATGCACTTCTCCCTTTGTCCTATGACTTCATTGAGTTCGAGTATCTAAAGCAACTTGAACTTGAGCTAGTCAAGGAAGAAAGACAACAAAGGAAACTAAGGGAAGAAGCTGCAAAGTCAAGGGCCACCATTCAAAAGAATGCAAAGAAGTCTGCTGACAGACAAAGAATGGTGAGCTTCTTGAAGCTGTATGGATTCTCCGGAAGGAGACTTGGCCCCATGTCTCTATCCACTATGGATGAGCATATTAGGGTGATCAAGCAGAAGATTAAGAGTGGAGAACTTATTGACTTGCCACTCTCTTCCAAGTCAAGTCCCACCTGAAGTGGAGGTCAAGTTTGAACAACCAGAGACACCTCAACCAGCACCTCCAGCTGAGCCCCAGCAAGCTTCATCTTCTGATCCTAGGCAGGGTCAAACTCCCTCTCCTTCTGAACCTGTGAGGGAGGAACACCCAATGAGAAAGACACTGATGATCAACATGGTGCTGCAGACCAGTCTTCTCAGTTAAAGACAACCAAGAGGAAGAAGAGGATGGCTTCTAAACCAAAGACAAAGAAGAAGAAGCCAAAGTCATCTACCTCTGCACCTCGCTGAATCAGATCAACCTGAGGAAGTGCATGATGAGGCAGCCCAATCAACTCCTATTCAAGTGGCTCCTCTAACTAGTGAGACACCCATCTTGTCCTGGACATTACTCTACCAATCCAGAGAGATGGACTGTTATCAGAGATCAAGGTGTTGAGAATGTCTACTCATGGCAAGACTAATCAACTTACCTCTGCATGATCTCTTTGAGATGAGAAGATACTATGAAAGTCTTGATGACCTGACCATCTCATGAAGAAAGGAATGGTCCTGATTATACTGAAGACTACCAACATTTGAAGATCTTCCAAGTGTTTTGGTAGCATCAGCCTAGGGGGAGTTTGTAAGGATTCCTGAAGTCTGATGCAACCCAAACGGCAATTTAAGGTCTTCACTCGCAACATGCACTAAGTACTGAAGTGAAGAATGCTTCGGAAGTTTTACACAAAAGACATTTAGAAAATACTCTAAGTGTAAAATCTTTCCGAAGCAAGACCAATATCTTCCGAAGCCAAACATGAAGTCTTCGAAGCTTTTCAGAGACTGGTCTTCAGACAAAGTCTTCCGAAGCCTTATCCTATGAAGACAGATTTCTTCCGAAGACTTTTAGTACACATGCTTTATCTGATGTACTGTTCCATAAAGCACTTTTCCGCTGCATCTCTGTAAAGTCACCAACTTACATGAGTTGGTGAAAAGGGCCTTGCTTTTGGTAACTGTACATTGAGGTCTTGAGTATTCAACTTTCTATTTTATGTACTTTATCCTTTTGTATTGTAAAAGGATGTGAGCTATGGCATGTCATAGTCACAAGGTCAAAAGGCAGATATGCCTTTTGATCCTACAATTGATTTTGTTAGTGTCTAGTCAATTGTATCCAGCTGGCTTTCAAAGTATGGCCGCTGTAGGTTGTAGTATAAGTATTTCAAGTTCTTGTATCTTTTCTATGCTTTGTAACACTTATAAAAGAACTTGAGAAAGCAATATACTGCCTCCTTGAAACCCAACTCTCTTGTTCTGTCTCTTTACTTTACTTGTGTTCTTAGTATCATACTTGGTTAATCCAGTTCACTGTTTGATTAGAGCTTAGTTATTCTCCTCATTGTGTTGTTGTGTTGTAATTGTGTTTAAGCCCTTAAACGGTCCTGCAAAATGTCTGACTAATTCTAATAAGAGGTCTTAACCATTTAGCATTAGACCTCTTAACCATTCAACATTAGTATAATGTTTAACCATTCAGAGGCAAATGCATGTCTGAACTATTGAGACATTTCCTCGTGAAACAAACAGTCTAATCATTAAATGCTGAACCATTCAGACATCTGAATCATTAAAAAGCTGTCAAACAACCCCTTATTCGGATTTCTGGATGAAACTGATGGATGGTGGTGGGCCCCTATTGCACAATTGTAGCTTTTAACACCGGTGTGCACTCACATATAATTTTAGTTTTTAGAATAAAAGTTTGAAGAAATAACAATAACAATAAACTGAAGAATATGTGTTTTTTGAAGGAGGAAGTAAAATTTTAACATGATGCGACATTTTTGTTGGTATGAAAGAGCAAGGTTTAACCTTGACATATATCTATACTAATAATTGTTTACATTTTGGGACAAGTGTCAAACTCACATTCACTCTCAAATTTTGTTTCCCGCCCAAGAATTTTCTACCCGGTTTACCTTTCACGCGGGTCATATAACCCGTTTAAAAAGATCCGATCTACCGTCAGATAGACTTTAGAGACAAACTAAAACCCTAGATTCAAGTTTGACTATTTCAAAATCTTGGTGATTGAAGCCGCTGTTAAACAAAATAATATGTAACTGAGTGCAAGTTTAGATAAGACAACTTATTTACTTTTTAACTTTTTGGAAGGGGACCAAAATACCCCTCCAAAAAGTTAAAAAGTTAAAATTTTTAACTTTTTAACTTTTTTGGAGAGCTATTTTGGTCTTTTTACCCCTCCAAAAAATCAAAAAGTAAAAAAGTTGTTTTTTCCAAACATGCCCTGATTTTAGTTTCACAGGATCCGTAAAACCCTAGACCTCCTTTTCAAATTTTCGATGTCATTCCCACGGTTTGCTCGGAAGTTTGCTATTCACAGTATTTAGATCTATAGTTTGAGGTAAAAGATCGATTCTGAAAAGCTACTGATTACGTCATCATCGACAATAGTTGAGATTTCGAATGGTGGCTGCAGAAAGGGTTTCGATGATGGTGGTATGAGGCAACAACATTGATTACTACGGTCCTTCGTTTTAGGCGGAAACGACAGAATGTGAGTGTGGGTTTATTTTGATTTTGACTTAATTTTTATTAAATTATTTTTTATGTGTCGATGCGCGATTTTCATCGAAGCCTCATCCTATGAATATCAGCTGCTACTCTTTTTCTCCAATCCGATTTGAAGAGGTTAGTCTATTTTTAATCTATGATTATTCCATTGTTTTTATTTGTTTGCAACTACTATTTGAAGTTCTGTAAACTTTTTATTTTTTTTGATTGTTTTCATTTAGATTTGAAATTCTTTAAACTTGCTTAGACAGTTAGACTTTTTTATGCTTTAGCTTGCTTTCTATTATGGCTTTATGTTCCTAATTTTATTAGACTGTTTTGTTGATTAAGTTGGACATTGTTGTCAGCTAAAGAACATGATGAAATTTTTTTATGAAGTTGTGAAAGCTGATACAGAAATAAAACAATAAAAAAGTCAAGGTTTCCTCAAGAACCAGTTGACATAAAATGGTTCTTTTTCTAACAAAAGCTTCTTGCTGTAATAGGTATCGATACCGCATCCGGGGGTTGATTAAAAAGAAATGCTTCATGCTTTATTGAATTTATCAATACCGCATCCGGATCCTGGATGACTAGCAGTCAGTTTGTGTTACCATTTTATTGAATTTGTACGTAAAAATATAAAATTGCCATCTTTTGTTAACCAACTTGTTTGACTTTGACTGTTGATTTTGTAAAGAAGATTGAAAAATAACATTAAGTGGAAAAGCTCATATCTTAACATACAAACTTTTGAAAGTTCGGTCCTAATCGTGGTGATAGCTTGGATCGTAACATTGACAAGGAAACCACATGACAAATGTTCTGACTCGTGGAATAGATCACCATTTAAATTCTCTTTTATTCAATTTCTAATCATTTTTCTAATTGTGATGCATGTTTCTTTTGATTTTTGCTGATCCAAGTTAAATTGAAAGACAAAACCTTGCACTTTTACTTAGCACAACAATTCATTTAAACCACTTTTGATAGTTGATATCCTACTGTTATATGGTACACACATTTGTGCTTTGAGAATTGTTATATGGTTGTTGCAAGGATTTGTGTAACAATTTTGACCCTATTTAGAAATATTTTTGTGTTTTTTAGGCTAAATGGTAAGATACATGGAGTTCATAATTGTAATGCAAGCAAGTTACTAACTTGATTACTTGACGAATGCAGGTTATGTGGTATGCAGATGGTTTAAAGATTGTTTTGATTGCAAATATAGCAAGCTTTCGTGGGAGTGAGATATCAAATCTTGTGTGGATCATAAAAGTTCATGCAATGTAGAGATATCATGTTTTGCAATTTATAGTCAAGTGAGATTATTTACTTCTGATAGAGTATTTGATATCTAACAAAGTAGGTTCTATTTGGGTGGGGCTGCTTTTGGTTTGAGAATAGGAATATTGTATATATGCTAGGAGTTAACATCATATAGAAAGATACAAGGAAGGACTATACCACTGATGATTTAACTATGTATTTAATATTGTATGTTTTTTATTTTCTCCTTTATAAGTGCATGGAAATCCACTTAATAAGGCTATTTACTTTTAGGTCATTGAGTCTTATTTGAGCTCAAGTATATGAGAAGGGGGTATTTTCTTTAAAGGTTGTTATTATAAATTCTCACGTGGCAACAACCTCATGCTTAACCAATTTACTCGTGGTTTTTACGTAGCAACAAACTCATGCTTAACAAATTGTACCATAAGTAAGAAGTCTGGGGCACCGATATTACTTATTAAGGTTAGGTATAGTATAATTTGGACTTCTATCTATTGCTTGAAAACTTGCTTGTATGTTATTTTAAACAAATCTTATCTTAAAAAAACCGGTTAACGATTCAAAAATCTTTATTTATAACTTTTTAATTAAATATTTATTTCAACCCGTGTAATACACGGGTCTATAATCTAGTTAGTTTAATAAAAGGATTAGATGTATGTGTGACTCGTAATTCTAAAAATCAATTTATTAATATTTATAAGATTTTTTAAAGTTATTTTACATTGGGTTGTAAACGAAATTAACGTTCAGCGAACAGTTCGTGAAATGTTCGGTGGGAAATTTGTTTATGTTCATTCGTTTAACATATGAACGAACATGTACAAGAAAATTTTGTTCGTTTAGTTAAATGAACAAACATGAACAAATGTTGTGTTCGTTCATTTATGTTCATGAACATTCGTTATTGTGTTCGTTAACGTTTGTTTGTTTTCGTTCATTTAAAAGTTATGTTTGAGATAATTATATTAAGTATTTATTTATATTTGTGGACATTACATAATGTTGTGATTTTAATTATTAAATCAATATATAATGGTTCGTATTTGCTTGTTTTAAGAAATTTCGTTTGCGTTCATTAATGTTCATGAATATTTGTGTGTGTTCACTTGCCTTCGTTTGTGTTCGTTTATGTTTGTAAACAGTTCATGAACAGATTCATTTCATTAATGAACGAACACGAATAGGAAATCTCGTTCGATAAGCGTTCATATACAGTTTATAAACAAGTTATTTTTTTAATAAACGAACACGAACAACATCTCGTTCGTGTTCTCTTGGTTCGTATACAGCCGTACTCGTTAAACAAACTAAACAACTTCTTACCTGCACAAGAAGATAAACTTAAAATAGTCATATAAAAATTGTAAAAAACGTGCCAATAATTGATCACTTTCTCAACAAAAAACGGGAAACTTGTTGCGTGAATCACATTGAGTTTCTTCAGCTGATAGTCATAGAAATTTGGATCATACTCCGATTCGATTCTACCACCACCATCAGGTCAACTCCGATCACACACACACATGGCATCTTCTTCTTCTTCTTCAATGGTGCAACCTATGTTTGCACATCGGTCTTCAACGACGCCGTTTCATCGCCCTTCTTCTGTACCTAATCTTCCTCTTTTACCTCGATCAGCTACTAATCTGTTTACACCTTCCTCTAAGCTCCAGTTTTCAGGTAAAACAACTCCTTTTGCTTCTCTTATGATGCACAATCACAGCTCATATAATCAGGATCATGACTAGTTTTTTTCTTGTTTCAATTGGATGTTTTATTGCCCTAAATTTGTTAACGTCAAAAGTGAAGTATATGATCAAAAGTGATCTCGCACCTTTTACAAAGTAAACGATAAATGTAGTAGTCTAAAATATATGATCATAGAAATTTGACTCCATAGTACAAATTTGTAGGATCTTGGTACGTTGAAGTTCATCTTTGGATGTATATTTTAGTCTTCTTTGCTGTGATTTTGAATTTGTCTGTAACTTTTTTAAAAATTGGCCCTAGGGTTGCAAAAGACAAAGTTAAAAGGGCTAAATTGTATTGGTAATACATATCGTAATTTAGCCCTAGGGTTCCACCACAATGCAAAACTTGTTAAGGACCTAAATAAACTAATAAAGAGATCATTATGCTATCTTCATGTGTTGTAGGATAACAATGATCTGCAGATCCTACTATGAATGATGAATATATACTATTTTTGGTCTTTTTTCCCGGTACAGTATCAAATTAAGCTAATTAATCTATTGAAATCAATATTTATGTTGGTGAAATATATCCTATTTTTGGTCTTTTTTTTTCTGGTCTACAGTATTAAATTCAGATATGATATTTATAGAAATCAATACTTATGTTGGTGAAACCGTGAAATATATCCTATTTTTGGTCTTTTATTCTGGTATAACGTATCAAATTCAGCTGTAATAGCTAAAGGAAATGAAAACTTATGTTGGTGAAATTAAAATCTTGAGACTACAAGACGGCATCACTCCCTGCAAGTGCTAAATTTTTTCCATCAAACTGTTAATATGTTTTATAAGACACCATAATGACATGTGAGCCTGATAGTCATATCGCCTCTATGAAACAGGATCCAGAAGGTCATTATCATATTGCATTAAGGCATCTTCAGAGGATGCGTCTGAAACTTCAGAAGTCGGAGAAGTATTCTCGGGCTTGAAAGAAAAAGTGAGCCACTATTTAATCTTCCTAAAAATCAAACCTTTTATACCAACATATTCTGAAAAAAGTTCGGTTAATGTTATTCCGGGTTATATAATTATCATTTGACAGTGGGATGCAATTGAAAACAAACTTAGTTATTATCTATGGAGGAGGGGCAGCTCTTGGTGTTGGTTATCTTCTACAGTTGTTGATGCAATCAACGGGGTTCCTGTGGTATATATACTTACATCAAATTACATAATCTCATTCTCCGAAAATGTGTTTTTTTTTATAATTTATCTAAACATTTCTCCATCAATTTTTTTGTTTCTGGCTTCTTTTGCAAGCAGATCCCCAAGTTCTTGGAACTGATAGGACTTGGATACAGTGGATGGTTCATCTATCGATATCTCCTCTTTAAGGTTAGCCTCATGTTTGAAATCCGTTTACAAATGCTCCAGTTCTTGCAAACATTTTCTTCTTTTAATGTTCACTATATGCATGATTGTACTTTATCCGGGGCTTGTTCTGCAGTCAACTAGAAAGGAGCTAGCTGATGATATTGAAGCACTGAAGAAGAAGATTATCGGGTCGGAATAGAGGATTGTGATCTCTTACAGGTTTCTCTTGTTCACATTAAGTTTACGTTATTGATCCAAAGTTGTTCATATGTATCACATCCTGTACTCTGAAGTGTTTTAATATGTGTGGTCATGTGTATTTCTTCTCTTTTATCTGCTGTAAATCTGCTAACTACTAATGGAAATAAATTATCAACTTGATGCCCTTAATGACTTGTTTATCAAACTTTTAATCTCTGGCGCTTCCTAATAGAGGAAGAAATAAGTGGTTATTCAGTTCATTTGTTGCTTCTTCACTAAGGTTACTGATTATTTTTAGGTAATTTTCTGCTTTTAATTGCATTATACGTCTTAACGGGCATGTTTATTTATCTGATTTTCTTCATTAGGATCCCTCATGGCCCATTCCAACTTTGGAGTTTTTCCCCTCTTTTTTTCTGCTATTATTTATGGTAAACGCATAAATTATAGATATTGTTGATGTAAATCTAGACCGGCTGGATGATCAGGGTTGATATGTCGATAGAACTTCTTTAATCAACCACTTCAGAGACAACATAACCTCGCTACTAGATTCACTTGTACCTCGAATTAGATCCGCAAAAAAAAAATCTTGTTAAGACATCACAGGAACGAGGGTTTTCTTGAAACAACCCTTTGATGTGAGAATCAGTGTTAGTTTATGGAGAAGAAAGCTCAATGAAGAAGATGAAACTTTTACCATTTCTACCCCTCCTACCCAAGTTCATGCTTCTGACAGTGGTACCCTCATGGTTCTTGAATGTTAATCAATGAAAACCGCCATCATACCAAGAGTCCTATTGCCATAAATCCAATCAATTTTAATACATAAATTAGAGTGACAAAATGACTTATTAGATTTAGCATTTTTGATTGTGTGGCTTAAGATGAATTTATGCATACTTTAGAGTGACAATGGTTGTCAGTTGGCTCTGTTGAGTATGCTTAGCGATAGATTATCCTAATTCCTCTACAGTAATATCCTTACTTACTAGAAAGGATCGAAGGAATGAAAGAGTTGTTAAAAAAATCAATGCAACTAAGGGGACTTGAGTGATTAGGGAGGAAGCTGTAAGAAATTGTGCGGGAGATTGAGGATGATTGGATAAATTGAGGTATTGTCTACCATGGTTTTTCGAAAAAAAAATGGAGATGTCTGGCTAGTTCGACCACATGATAGCCCCAATGTTGACATAAACTAGACTAGCTGGTTGTTCATGATTGATACGTCCATGAAACTTCTCCGATCAACCTCTTCAGAGAAAACAAAACCTGACTACCAGGTTCACTAGTATCTCGAGTCGATTTGCAAAACAGAAACCACATGAGTGGAGGCTTTCCTGTGATAACACTCAACTCTTGCGTGAGAATCAATGTTCGTATATGGAGAAGAGATGAAGTGCATGTGTATGTATTTAGTGAAAACATATGAACGAAATTACCTAATCTTATTGCTATATATAGTGTTTGGGTTAGGGTCATGCGACTATTGTCATCGTTTCTTATTAGTAAAAATAACATCTTTGCTAGGCCATTTATTTTAATCTTCAATGTTTCTTACATATGACTAATTTACATGTTAGATTTGGAAAAAGGTCTTCTACATAAATGTCACAAAGGGCAGGCATTATTAAATAAAAGTAATGAGTTATCCTAGCGCTGCTTATTCAATGTCCGTCCCTTGAAGTATGGCGCAAGAATTGGTCTTCAACTGTTGACATGCATGTGTAATCTCAACTTAATCTTTTTATATTCCTTTCAAGATCATATTTATAGTTTTATAATTAGTTGGTCAACCAAATTTGTATAGTAACATATGTATCTTATTATACTATATTACATTTCTAGTTTAAAAACCGTATACTACACGCGTTAAATAAAAATATTAACTAATTAATCTATAAAAAATATAAAAAACTTTTAATTAAAATATGATAAATATTACTTATAATTAACTATTTTAGGTAATAAAACAATAATAATATTTTTTCAAACTTTCGTCTTTAAAACTTTTGCTTTAAAGAAATTTGTTTTGTTAAGCACATGAATTTTTTTGAATTTGCTTACAAACAATGTTATTTTTTTTAAGTTATTGTATTAAAAAACTTCATATTTTATAAAATGTTGTTTCTAAAAGAATTACATTTTTAATTACAAAAAAACATGTTCATATATTATTAAAAAAATCTGTTTTATAAATTGAAAGTATATAGATGAAATCATTAACATTTAGTGTCATCATGAAATGGTTAACTTGTTTCGATAATAACACATATCAAAACAGATGTGAGAAAGCGACATGTGGCAAAACTTATTTTGTTTTATTAGAGAAGATTTTTAGTAAGTATAACCAGATTAATTAATTAGAAAGTTCGTTGATTAGAGAAACAAAAGGGACATCCATCGTTCAAAGCAATTAAAAGATGCTTAATATTTCTCAACGTTAGCAGTCATCGCTCACCATTCAAAAAATAGTTGATTAAAATTATTTTTTGTTTGTTTGAGATGTATCAACACGACCTACTATGTTATCACTATCTGGGACCTCACCACTGGTCCTTGCCGACACCACCACCGTCCTTGTCGCTAAAGCCGTAAAGACAAGTATAGCTGGTGAACACACTCTAACCGAACTTGTCTTGACCTAAACGAATTTGAAATGTTTTTACGAATTGTCTTGTTTTGACTCGTTATGTCATCAGACTTGCTAGCTTTACGACTTGTTCTAGTATACTTAATATGTAATAAGATGTCAAGTGTATATTAAACTAATAAAATTATACGACCCTCTAAATTAAAATTTTAAAACATTTGATAGTTATCATGTCTATTTTAAATACATATAGACTATCAAACGTAAATTATAATAAAATAATAGGTGATGATGGTGCTTCTTGTCATTATACACGAGACTCCAATGATGATCTCTGAATGTGTCCTATGTATTGGCTAGTTCTTTTGCCTTATAAGGTTGTAACTTATGCATCAGCAGGTTGTACTGCGCTGGAATATGTCATGGTTCATGCTCTAGAACAAATGTGTATAAACCAAAATATGTGCTGCATTCTATATATATATATATATATATATATATATATATATATATATATATATATATATATATATATATATATATATATATATATATATATATATATATATATATATATATATATATATATATATATTCCGTCAAAGTCCATCCTGAATAGCATCCGAAGGGGGCGTACCATCCGTTACCCCTTGGGGAGTAAGGGAGTCACCGTCAATAAGTCTTTCTCTTTTCTTCTAATGATTGGATCTTAGGCGAGTACGCCACTCGTGGTCAGAGGAGAGCCCGGAGGGAACTTTCCCGACGATTTGTGATCTTGGGAGATGTCCTTTACAAAAGGTCACTCGCCCTTCCGAAATAAGGAGCACACATTGTTGAAATATATATAGATATATATATATATATAGAGATAGATATATATAGATAGATATAGATATATATAGATATATATATATATATATATATATATATATATATATATATATATATATATATATATATATATATATATATATATATATATATATATATATATATATGGGAATGGGTTCATATGAAAACCCTTAGAAATTGTAAAAACCCTTTAACCCTATATCATCCATTGATATAATATAAAATATTCTAGATACCTAATCA